>CM069162.1:16486300-16663800 GCA_035221665.1 Okamejei kenojei
ATGTTTAGATAAATACAGATAAATAAATACAGATGTGGGAATCTATTGGCGGGACTCCGAGTTCAGCAGTGCGATGGTGTTATTATAGAAGCTACTCCTCATCCTGCTGGTGCGGGACCTGAGGCTCCTGTACCGCCTCCCCGATGGTAGGAGGGCAAACAGTCCATGGTTAGGGTGGGAGGGGTCCTTGATGATCTTCCCAGCCCGTCTCAGACACCGTTTTCGGTGGAGGGCATCCAAAGCAGGGAGCGGGGCACCGATGATGTGCTGAGCGGTTTTCACCACCCGTTGTAGTGCCTTCCTGTCTGCTACGGTGCAACTGCTGTACCATACCGTAAAGCAGGTGGTCAGGATGCTTTCGATGGTACAGCGGTAGAAGTTGGTCAGGATCAGGGGGGACAGGTGGACTTTTTTGAGCCTCCTCAGGAAGTAAAGGCGCTGCTGCGCCTTTTTGACCAGCTTGGAGGTGTTGAGGGACCAGGACAGATCCTCCGAGATGTGCACCCCGAGGAATTTGTAGTTGGAGACCCGCTCCACCTCAGTCCCGTTTATATGGATGGGGGTGTGTCTGCCCCCTCTGTTCTTCCTGAAGTCGACAATGATCTCCTTCGTCTTTTGGGAGTTGAGGACGAGGTTGTTATTGGCACACCAGGTTGTCAGGTGCTGGACCTCCTCCCTGTAGGCTGACTCGTCGTTATCGCTGATCAGTCCCACCACCTTGGTGTCGTCGGCAAATTTTATGATGGCGTTGGAGCTAAACTTAGGGATGCAGTCATGGGTGAAGAGAGAGTAGAGGAGAGGACTGAGCACACAGCCCTGTGGCACGCCAGTGTTCAGTGTTATAGTGGAGGAGGTGAGGTTGTTGATCCTAACAGACTGGGGTCTGTTAGTGAGGAAATCCAGTGTCCAATTGCAGAGGGAAGTGGAGATGCCAAGACCGCTGAGTTTGGTGATCAAGCTAGCGGGTAAGGCAGTGTTAAAGGCGGAACTGAAGTCGATGAACAGCAGCCTGATGTAGGTGTTATTGCTGTCCAGGTGGGTCAGGGCAGAGTGTAGGGCCACAGATATGGCGTCTTCTGTTGACCTATTGGTCCGGTAGGCAAACTGATGGGGGTCCAGTGTGGGGGGGAGGCTGGCTTTGAGGTGAGCCAAGATCAGCCGCTCGAAGCACTTGGCGATGACAGGGGTGAGTGCCACTGGCCGGAAATCGTTGAGACTCCCTGTCGCTGATTGTTTGGGCACTGGCACAATGGTAGATGTCTTGAGGCAAGTGGGGACGACACCCTGGGTCTTTACTTTGATACCCCTAAATAAAATCCAGTGCAACCAATTGCCTTCAGAAGTCACCTAATTAGTAAATAGAGTCCACTTGTGTGTAATCTAATCTCAGTATTAATACAGCTGTTCTGTGAAGGCCTCAGAGGTTTGTTAGAGAACAATAGTGAACAAACAATGTTCCTTGGGCATCATGAAGCCCAAGGAACACACCAGACAGGTCAGGGATAAAGTTGTGGAGAAGTTTAAAGCAGGGTTAGGTTATAAAAAAATATCCCAAGCTATGAACATCTCACGGAGCACTGTTCAATCCATCATCCGAAAATGGAAAGAGTGTGGCACAACTGCAAACCTACCAAGACATGGCCGTCCACCTAAACTGACAGGCCGGGCAAGGAGAGTATTGATCAGAGAAGCAGCCAAGAGGCCCATGGTAACTCTGGAGGAGCTGCAGAGACAACAACTCAGGTGGGAGAATCTGTCCACAGGACAACTATTAGTCGTGCACTCCACAAATTGGGTCTTTACGGAAGAGTGGCATGAAGAAAGCCATTGTTGAAACAAAGCCATAAGAAGTCCCGTTTGCACTTTGCCACAAGCCATGTGGGGGACACAGCAAACCTGTGGAGGAAGGTGCTCTGGTCTGATGGGACCAAAATTGAAGTTTTTGGCATAAATGCAAAACGCTATGTGTGGTGGAAAAGTAACACTGCACATCACCCTGAACACACCATCCCCACTGTGAAACATGGTGGTGGCAGCATCATGCTGTGGGGATGCTTTTCTTCAGCAGGGACAGGGAAGCTGGTCAGAGTTGATGGGAAGATGGATGGAGCCAAATACAGCGCAATCTTGGAAGAAAACATGGAAGCAATCTTGGAAGAAAACATGAGTCTGGAAAAGACTTGAGACTGGGGCGGAGGATCACGTTCCAGCAGGACAACAACTCTAAACATACAGCCAGAGCGACAATGGAATGGTTTAGATCAAAGCATATTCATGTGTTAGAATGGCCCAGTCAAAGTCCAGACCTAAATCCAATTGAGCATCTCTGGCACGACTTGACAATTGCTGTTCACAGACGCTCTCCATCCAATCCGACAGAGCTTGAGCTATGTTGCAAAGAAGAATGGGCAAAAATTTCAGTCTCTAGATGTGCAAAGCTGGTAGAGACATACCCCAAAAGACTTGCAGCTGTAATTGAAGCGAAAGGTGGTTCTACAAAGTATTGACTCAGGGGGGCTGAATACTTTTGCACGCCACACTTTTCAGTTTTTTATTTGTAATAAAATTTGGAAATCATGTATCATTTTCCTTCCACTTCACAATTATGCACCACTTTGTGTTGGTCTATCACATAAAATCCCAATAAAATACATTTACATTTGTGGTTGTAACGTGACAAAATGTGGAAAAGTTCAAGGGGTATGAATACTTTTGCAAGCCACTGTAACTCAGCAGGTCAGGCAGCATCGCTAGAGAACAAGAATAGGTGGTGTTTCGGGTTGGGACTCTTCTTCAGAAGGAGTCTGAAGAAGGGTCCCCACCTGAAATGTCATCTATCAATGTTCTCCAGAGATGCTGCCTGACCTGTTCAATTACTCCAGCACTTTGTGTTGCTTTCAGTAAAGCAGCATCTGCTGTTTCTTGTTTCTTCATCCAAAACTGATGTCCTTCCAGTCCTTTCACAGTGCATGTGCACACACTCCCCAAGTCCAACAGTCTATTTGCTTTCATCTTGCTGTGTTACTTTATTAACCTATTAACCTATTCGCAAATGCAACAATTTGGAACAATGCTGGAGAACGCCTGCCAACTGGCTCTGGGTAAGCAGGCAATATACTGTAGTTGTAGGCACCTCATTTTGCTGCTTTGTGTCCTGCTCTATTGTACACTTCTGGGAATGAGTCGTACAATGGTAATTTGGTGTACCTCCGCATTATCATTTTATTTTCTCACACTGCCCACCCAACGTCAAAGAAATGTGAATCAGAGCATTTGTGCAAAGGGAGAGGAAAGAGGCGTGGGAGGTTCTTCATGGTTCTTTGACAGATCCTACGATACATTGTGCTGAGAGTCATGGGTAACATTATTAACCGGCTCGCTCACCGAATAATCAAACAAAATAAAGAGTTTTCCCCAATCGTACTGAAGAATTTAAGTAAGTTGGCATTTTCTGAGTTGAATTTTCCTGTCTGTGTGTTGACAGCTGTTGAAGTGTCACTTGATGACATTAATTTGCAGGAGAACTGGAAACTCAGAGGTTGGTTTCTTCTTCTGGGGAACGGAGAGGGAAGGAATAGAACTTCAAATGTTTGGCACGTCCCCATATTACAAAGAGGAACTGAATGATGTGAGAGCCTTTTCTCATCAAAAGGATACAATGTATGATGGATCTCAGTCCCAAGACATCTCATTCATCATTGAGGATAACATACTTGGATGTTCCACCAGCTTAGATTTTTATTAGAGTGCATAGTTCTCATATTCATTGCTGTTAATGGTAAAGTGAGTTCAATTGGCAGGGAAATCAATCAAGCTTTTGTTAAATTTCCAAATTCTCTACCCTTCAGAAAGGCAGGCTTGGGAGACAACAGCATGCTTCTTTCGATTGGATGCCGCAGTCTCATCCGCTGGTTTGAGTCAAATAGCAAAATGTATTTGAGATTACTTATAATCAGAGAAGTCAAGTGTGAATTAGCTGGGATTTGAAAAAAAGCAAGCAAAGAACAGGATAAGGAGATCAACCAGTGGCACCCAAGATATGCTGATGGTCTGCTAAGGACTCATAATGAATTGTGATTGTATTAAAACAGGAGGTATTGAGGTTTTTAAATTTATTATGTTATCTATGAGTACTCTGTTTCCAGGCCTATTGTGCCACTTCAAGCAAGAATTTCATTGTTCCATAGAAGATAGACACAAAATGCTGGAGTAACTCAACGGGACTGGCAGCATCACTGGAGAGAAGGAATGGGTGTCGTTTTGGGTCGAGACCCTGCTTCATTGTTCCATTGTTGGTACAGATGACAATTAAACACCATTGGCTCCCTTAACCCTTGGCAGTAAAGTCAATGCTCCAAACCATCCGAACTGCAGACAAGTCCAGATCCCACAAGTACTCACGGATGGAACAACATGGATGCTCTTTCATTCTGAACCAGGCATAAATCAGAAGAACAAAACAGACAATTCTCATTGTCCACTGTGCCCCACACATCCACAGATCAGAATGAATGTGCCCGATAGCCTTTTGAGATACATTGCACCATAGAGCTCTGGGCTGCTGCAGAAGCGATAGGGTCAATATTTTGCTTTTTATAAAGTCATCCCAGATGGCAAGTCACCCAGATATTTGTAGAATTTCCGTAAAAGCTGGCACAACCTTAGTGCTTTAGACTTAAGGTTTCTCAATCTCCAGTATTTCAATATTAATCGAAGAGCTGTTTGGATACATACAAAGCTGGACAATGCTAAATCTTGTGTAGAATAAAGAACTCAAATATTGTATAGGATATACAGCACAGGAACAAGCCCTATGGTTCATAATGTCCCTGCTGAACATATTGCCATATTAAATTAATCTCTTTTGCCTGTACATGATCCATATCCCTCGCTTCCCTGCATATTCATGAGTCGGCTGTCCATTTCCTTCCGCAGAGGCTGTCTGACCCATTGAGTTCCTGCAGGTGCTCTTCTTTTGTCACTAAATCTTATTCCATTGTATACCGCATTCTGAATGACTCATTAGAATTGGTTTGGGCGAACAGAAATCCACGAGCAACTCTGCATCCATTCATTGTTCACAGGCAGCCCAAGGAAGCATTTTATGCCCTAAGTCGTCTCCACAAAATGCGCAATCTAACTGTTCATCAAGCCCCAACAAAGTCTCAGCTGTCACTTAGTTAGGAAGCATCGTGCGTCAGCCCCTGGATTGACAGCCACAACTGTGTGATCTCTCTGATAAGGTTCTTGATTGAAATGTCCAAAAGTAATCACTCATCTACGAAAGGCTGAGGATATATATAGGCCAAAGAAAATATGAGTGAAGAGTAATATTGATTCTGCCATATCTCATCAATGAAGCATTTTATCAGGACTCAGCTGTAGCCAGCATGTGTCACTGAGGAGATCAAAGTGGTGTAATTCCAGAATTCCGCAGGATTCTATCCTTTTCCACACTGCCTGCCAATATTTGACACACTCACCAACGTAAAAAAACCTGGCTTGACAATGAAGATGAAGCTGCCAATTCTGAAGGTCTGTATCTGGCTTGGTGTTAAATGAGATCTGCAATGAAGAATATTCTGTTTGTTTTAACGTTTGCACAATATTCTATAATTGCACTTCATAACTAACAATGTTAATATAATAATATAACTAACATAAAAACTAACTTCAGCGGGTTTATTACAAAAGATAAATAATTCCTTTACACAATTGGAGTCTGTGGGGTAGATCTATGATTAAAGTCTGTGGTTTGCACATTTGTTTCAGTCAGCAATAAAAATATATTTTATTTCTCAATTATTCATTATTCAACATTCAATATATCCTGGTCAACAATTATTCATTATTCAACATTCAATATATCCTGGTTTTCCTCAATCTTTGGTTGATATCTCTCTTATCGCTAATCATTAGTTTTTAACCATTGTGTTGCCCTTTCCGAGCATTGACCTGGTAGTTGAAAGATGATGCAGACAATTTTGACGGGTATTTGAGCCATTCTCTGCTGCCACAACTCATCCCTTAGGTCCTCCTATCCTGTATGGAAGGACATGCAATACAAGGTAGACAAAAATGCTGGAGAAACTCAGCAGGTTCAAATACAATATACAATACAATACAATAATACTTTATTAGCAACATGCAAGAAATTTAATTTGCCAAGTCAGTCATACAAATAAAAAGCAACAGAACACACAAAATACATTTTAACACAAGGAACTGCAGATGCTGGAATCTTGGTCAAAACACAAAGCATTGGAGGAACTAAGTACTAAGGTTGGCATGGTGGTGCAGCGGTCGAGTTGCTGCCTTACAGCGACATATGTCAGTCCCACCATCCCGGGAATTAACCTGGTGAACCTACGCTGCACTCCCTCAATAGCAATAATGCCCTTCCTCAAATTAGGATACCAAAATTGCACACAATATTCCAGGTGCAGTCTCACCAGGGCCCTGTACAACTGCAGTAGGACCTCCTTGCTCCTAAACTCAAATTCTCGCGCAATGAAGGCCAACATGCCATTTGCTTTCTTCTCTGCCTGCTGTACTTGCATGCTTACTTTCAATAACTGAGGTACAACCACACCCAGGTCTCGTTGCACCTCCCCTTTTCCTAATCTGTCACCATTCAGATAATAATCTGCCTTCCTGTTCTTGCCACCAAAGTGGGTAACCTCACATTTTTCCACATTATACTGCATCTGCCATGCATTTGCCCACTCACCCAACCTATCCAAGTCACCCTGCAGCCTCATAGAATTCTTCTCGCAGCTCACAATGCCACCCAGCTTTGTGTCATCCGCAAACTTGGAGATGTTACATTTAATTCCCTCGTCTAAATCATTAATATATATTATAAATAACTGGGGTCCCAGCACCAAGCTTTGCTGTACCCTACCAGTCATTGCCTGCCATTGACACATTAATTCCTACTCTTTGCTTCCTGTCTGTCAACCAGTTCTCTATCCATGTCAATACCCTACCCCCAATACCATGTGCTCTAATTTTGAACACTAATCTCTTGTGTGGGACCTTGTCAAAGATCATATGACCTTTTCTTCAGAAGAATAATGAGGCCATTCCTTGGTTACAAACAGGGTCCGTTTTTAAGGATGTTCACGTTGATTTTGTCCATGTCAGAAAATGCATGAAAATCGCAAAATATATTAACCACACCTCCACACTATACCTCAGACCAATTCCATCAATCCCATTCTCCTCTTACGTCTCTGTAACCTTTTCTCTCTCACATGCCCTTCATCTCCCTCCCATTCTCCTGCCATCCATCTGAGTTAGCAGCAACTTACAGTCAACCGACTGACCAGTGCAATGGGCTGAGCAAGTTCACCAGAGCAATAGGGGGCAAACCACAATGGGAATGTGCAAACTGGACACAGAAGGCAGACCAGATCAGGATTGCGCCTGAGTCACTGGGAGGGGTGGGACAGCAGTGCTACTCGCTGCACCACCAGACCTGGCACATCTATTATTCCTTCGCTCCATAGATGCTGCTGCACCCGCTGAGTTTCTCCAGCACTTTTGTCTACCTTCGATTTTCCAGCATCTGCAGTTCCTTCTTAAATATCTATTATATTCTCTACGTGAGAAGGTAGTCCAGGTTAGTCCTGTGTCTACAAGGAGTTGGGCAAAACAATGAGCCTAGTGAGCCTTTCCCTTCTGTTCATTACTTCAGCTGGCATTAAGTGCAATCTTTTCTAAGAAGCAGGAGAGGAATGTTTAAGGTGCTTCACTAACAAGCAAACGTAAAACTCTATGAGTACCCGTGAAGAATTAAACATGGACACTATCTGGCAACAATTTTTTACATACTGTGATCAAACACCAAAAAGGTTAGACACTCAGTGTCTGGGACAATAGAAACAGAGTTAATGCTTCAGATCCTTTCATTGGAACCGGTAACATCTTCAGTCCATGTCTATACTGGAGTGGGTCAGAAAATAACACTGCAATCAGTATATATGTGACTTCCATCAAATTCAGCCCTAAATACAAAGGGGAATTTGCAGAGGCCAAATAATCTACAAATCAATTTAGTTTAGTTTAGAAATACAGCGCGTAAACAGGTCCTTCGGCCCACAGAGTCCGCGCCGACCAGCGATCCCCGCACGTTAACGCTATCCTACACACATAGGGACAATTTACACATAAATCAAGCCAATGAATCTACATATCTGTATGTCTTTGGGATGTGGAAGGAAACCAGAGCACCTGGAGGAAACCCGCATGATCACAAGGAGAACGTAGAAACTCCACACATAAGTTCATGTTCATAACGTAATGGAGCAGAATTAGGCCATTCGGCCCACCAATGCTAATCTGCCATTCAATAATGGCTAATCTATCTTTCCCTCTCAACCCGAAAGATGTTTGCTTTCACAAACACCACCCGAGGTCAGGATCAAACCCAGGTTTTTGGCGCTGTAGGGCAGTAGCTCTACCAGTTGTGCCACTGTACAGCTGTTGAAACGGTTGCAACATTTATCATGGTTGTTAAAAGAAGAATGGAACCAAGCTCCAGAATACCAATCTTGCAGGTATTCAGCTGGTGCTACATTATTCATCCTCGGCTGATTGTTTTGCTTGGCATAATCATACAGGTCATCATAGAAAACTAGCAACGGCATAATATCATCTGTGCAACATGACAACCGAAAGCATCTTATCGGCTATTGCCTGTTTCAGGGTCAAAAACATTTAAGCAGGAATAGTTAAAGAATTTAATTTTGCAGATAAACTGTCACACATAACTCTGTTCTCTTTTAAATACGTGGATCCTTCATTGTAAATTCAGCCGTGGACATTGCATCCAGTGACTCATCTCAACGTGGTAGGTGAAATTATTCTGTTGAATCTATTTTGTTCAAGGATCTGTTTGTTCTTTGTTACTTTCATCTTGGATGTTTAATTTAGTTTAGTTTCTTATCACGTGTACCGACATACAGCAAAAAACTTTTTTGGTTGCGTGCTATCCAGTCAACGGGAAGACCACAAATGATTACAGTCAAGCTGTTCACAGTGTACAGATACAGGAAAAATGGAATACGATATGGTACGATATGATAGAACTTTATTTATCCCAGGAGGGAAATTGATCTGCCAACAGTCATATAAAATGCATAATATATGAAACATGAAATTAAAGTGATGAGTGGAAAGGCTTGGGGGATGTGCAAAGATTGGGGAGGGGAGTCAGTCTCAGTCTACCCCATTACAGAAAGGGGAGGGTTTGTAAAGTTTGATAGCCACAGGGAAGAAGGATCTCCGATGGCGTCCTGTCCTGCATCTTGGTGGAACCAGTCTGTTGCTGAAGGCACTCCTCAGGTTGACCAGTGTGTCATGGATGGCATGTATTGTCCGCAGTTTGAGGAGCATCCTCCCCTCCAAGACCACCTCCCATGAATTAAACACTGCCCCCAGGACATTGGCCAGCCTTCCTGATACGTTTGTTCATCCTATTGGCATCCGCAGCCTTCGCTCTGCTGCCCCAGTACATGGCAGCGAAGAAGATGGCAATGGCTACCGATTGGCAGAACATTTAGTGCAAGATAAAGTTGGTTTAAAGATAGTCTGATAGTCCAATGAGGTAGACGGTAGGTCAGGACCGCTGTCTAATTGGTGATAGGCTGGTTCAGTTGCCTGAGAACAGCAGGGAAGAAACTGTCCCTGAATCTGGTGGTGTGCGTTTCACACTTCTGTACCTCTTGCTTGAAGAGAGAGCATGCAAAAAAAGCTTTTCATTATGCCTTAGTACACCTAACAATAAACTAAACTAAACTAGAGGAGAAAAGAGGGAGTGTCCGGGGTGAGAATCATCCTTGATTAAGCTGGTGGCCTTGCCGAGGCAGCGTGAAGTGTAGATGGAGTCAGTGTGTTTGATCTGCGTGGTGGTGTGGGAATGAATCCTTGAGGTCAATTCATGACAATGTCATTACCCTGAATTACCCTGGCTGCATTGGAGATGGTGGCTCAAGGAGGTCCTCCATGTGACCCTGTAGTATGAGCCATGGGCTATGTCAGATATAAAGTCCTTCCAGGATGAAAGTGCACAAGATGAACAGAATCTACACCACAAGGGACACTGAATCCAGGCACTGCTGCTCTATTTTTATTGTCTTGTCCTGGCAGCTCTCTAGAAATGTTGTCCTCCGGCTTTGAACGTATTTATTATTTTCCCTGAGGATTATTACCAGTTTCCCCAGTGAGATACTTTCAATGGGTTACGTGTGGAAGAAGTCAAGAACCTAATGAAAGATTCTGCACACATCAGAGCACTCTATGCCAGCGGCAATATTCGTATACTGGCACTGTTTAAGAGGGATTAATTGGGTAACTATGAAAATGGTTGTGGAGATTGTTGTAGAGGAGTAAGCAGTGCCAATGCATTGTGTGTTATTTTTAGCATCCGGTTTTGAAGAGTTGCTGCACGCAGAGATTGCTACCCACAGAGTTGACTAGCTGTGTGAACCAGTCGAGAACAGGATGCTTCTTAAGGCACATTATACCTCTTAAAGGAGTGCTGCATTGTGGCTGCACAAAGTGGTGGGTGTCTTGTGAAAATTAATTATTGTGCCTCTTTCATTGACTGCTGAACGTTGGAAAGAGGAGTCACCAAGGTTTTTCAGTCACGGAGCTGGAGATCCAGGTTCAAAAGGTGGTAAGAAGAAGGCATCCATTATCCAAGGGAAAGCATGGGGCAAAATCACACACTCTGTAGAGACATCATATGCTCTGGCAGAAGCAAGCAGCAGTGAAGGGTATTGTGAGGTACATCGTCACAAGAGGATGAATGCAGTGTAAGAAAAGCTTCATTGGTCAGTCACCAGATATCAAGGTCAGTGCGTTCAATATCAGATCCCGCCAAATGCATCACTCACCTCATCCATGGAGTGTAGGTAGGGCTTCCTCTTCTAGACGTCCTGATGCATCCTTCTCTCCCAAGCCATGGGACACTTGCAAATGTTTTGGCAGCTTGCGCGAGAAGTTTTAGAACTTACCGGAGGGATACCATCTTAGTCATTAGTCATTCATTTGTTGCCACATGTATCGAGGTACAGTGAAAAGCTTTTGTTGCCTGCTAAGCAGATGGCGGAAACACAATACATGATTACGATCTAGCCATCCACAATGTACAGGTGCATGATGAAGGGAATATCGTGAATAACATTTAGTGCAAGATGAAAGCAAATAACATCAAATCAAAGCGAGTCCAAGGGTCTCTAATGCAGTAGATGGTAGTTCAGGACTGCTCTCTAGTTGTTGGCAGGATGGTTTTGCAACAGAAGTTCTGTTGTTTTACAATTGACATATGGCATTTTTGATAGATGACGGGGGGTGGGGAGGGAGGGGAGGGGGGGAGGGGGGGGAGGGGTTAGAGCCACACCAAAAACACAATGGTGGTCACGAGGAGATTGTTGTCCGCACTGTCCAACGATCACCCTGTGCACTAGCACTATCCTACACACTAGGGACAATTAATAATTTTTATTAAAGCCAAATAACGTACAAACCTGTACATCTTTATAGTGTGGGAGGAAACCAGAGCTCCTGGAGAAAACTCACGCGGTCACGGAGAGAACGTACAAACTCTGTGCAGCACCCGTAGTCAGGATCAAACCCGGGACTGGCGCTGTAAGGCAGCAACTCGACCACTATGCCACCATGCCGCCCATTGTGTCATTGTGTTATACATCACAGGTTTGGACACTTTGGCCCACCATGTCAGCCATCAAGTTACTATGCATGCTAATGCTATTTACCAGCACTTGGTCTATAGCCTTCTACACCTTGGTGGTTTAAAGTACTGATCAAGATAAGTATTCCACTGGCAGGATAGGTGAACTAATGTCCCCTTGGCCAACATCCTCTGCATTGAGGACCTAACTGCACAGTTCACTCCATAGGGCAGGGCCATGTGATTCAAATATTCATTCCCGAGTTCTGTCATGGGATGACATTACCAGGAGGATAATGATTCAGGGATGTTCCCAAATTCCAATAAGGAATTGCAACATTCCTGTTGATTCCTGGGAATCTCTAGCTCCTTCTTCACTTTACTACTCAAGTGGAGAAGGAGCATTCCAGATGGCACAACTGAGAACCTTGAGTCTAAACCAAATTTCAAAAATACTTGTTCATCTTCTCAACGTTCATCTCGATACATCCTAATAAATCACAGTTGTTCACTCAGTTGCGTTTTGAAGATGTTAAGCGACATAAATAAAACCAGTTTATCTTGAAGTCTGTTCAATGTATCTAGGGGGAGAATAACTTATCTCATCTTGTTTGGAGTTAATTAATTTTATACTGATGTATCCGATTCTAGGATGGTTCAATGAATGTACTTGCCAGTTGAAAAAAAGAATCATAAATAAGAGACCCTTCAATAGTGTCGTGCTGACGGGGGACTGGGAATTATATTCAATGCATCATCACAAAACAGTAACAACTGATCCTTCACTGTTTAAAGTTTGTATTCAAAGTGTTACATAGAAAAAGAGAAACATAGAAAATAGGTGCAGGGAGAGGCTATTCAGCCCTTCGATCCAGCACCATTCAATATGATCATGACTGATCATCCAAAATCAGTACCCCCATTCTGGCTTTTTCCCCATATCCCTTGATTCCCTTAGTCCTAAGAGCTAAATCTAACTCTCTCTTGCAAACAGCCAGTGAATTGGCCTCCACTGCCTACTGAGGCAGAGAATATATATATACACACACTAAATGTTTTTTACTCGTTTATTATATTGTTTACAGTATACTATGTTTACATATTGTGTGGTGCTGCTGCAAGTAAAGGGCCTGTCCCACTTTTGCTATTTTTTTGGCGACTATGAACGTCAGTGACTGATGCCCGTAGTCTCCCTAAAAACGGTCAAGTTGTACGACACTCCATGTCACCATCACGTCAAGCTACGGCACCCTGCGTCACCCACCTTCACAACACAAGGTTACACTGAAGTATAATAATCACATTGGAAATGAACTTATCTACAATAAATCTAAGGACCGATAACTTTTAAAGAAATAAATAGTTTATTTAACGTCAGCTTAAAAATAACATCATATTGAAAAACAACAACTGGTTTTACAAGAAAGGTTTACTTCAACAAAAGTTACTGTGTATATTTAACGGCATATTTCAAAGAACATCATACTTAAGCAAAATTTTATTCAACAAAAATAGTCAGATCTGACAATAACATTACAATTTACATCAAGTCCAATGAACTTCAACAAGACAAAAATATCTTTATTTTTTCACCACATTGGAAAGAACATCATTTCAGATGTTCTTAATAATGTACTTTGTACATTTATGTACTTTTGTACTTTTCATTCTATATGGGGCTGTCCCACTGTTTGAGCTAATTCAAGAGTTCTCCCGAGTTTCCCCTAATTCGAACTCGGAGAATTATGGTAATAGCGCTCGTAGGTACCCGAGCTTACCGCGTTTCCCGAGTACCTGCCGTTAGCGTTACGAGCCGCTAAGAGACTTCCCGAGCTCCGACGTACCCGCTACGTACATTCTATGTGCTTACCACGAGTTTGATTTTTTTTTTACTCCTGTTTACTCCTGGCTATGTGGCCCTGAGTGGGGTGGTGCTGTGGCCATGAACCCCCTCCATGTTCACCTGCATGGTCTCCTCCTCCTGGACCTCAATCTGCTGGACCTGGGTCTTCTCCTGCATGGTTGGTTGGCGTAATGCCTTGCTCTTCTGATGAACCCTGCTTCTCTTGGGTGCAATTTTCAGATCGTCTCCGTTGGAAGTAGAAAAAGTTTTGAAAGTCGGCGCTTTATATACCCGTGTCACCAGACGTCACCCCCAGGACAGTATACGTCAGCGTGTGACAGGGTGCACAACATGATAAGACACCCAGATGTTGCCTAAAGATTTTGAACATTTCAAAATCCAGGGGCGTCACTACACGCGCCACCCTGCGTCACGCCACGTCACGCTGCGACCTCGCCGCGACAACCTCCTTTCAGGCTGTCGCTGAAAATGTCGCCCAAGTGGGACAGGCCCTTAAGAATTCTAATGTTCTATCTGGGAAATATGACAATAAAACACTCTTGACTCTTGACTAGTAGATAGTAGTAGCAGCAGTAGTAGTAGTAGTAGCAGCATGGGCTCGATGGTCCGAAGGGCCTGTTTCGGCGCTGTATCAATAGAACTACAAATAAAAGCTCGAGACAATGAGCTATGGATGCTGGTTAATGCACAAATGGACACATAGTGCTGGTGTAACTCAGCAGATCAGGCAGCATCTCTGGAGAATATGGAGAGGTGACATTTTGGATCTCGTCCGGAAATGTCACTGAAACAGCACTTTGTCCTTTTGTCTGAAAATAAGCACATTGCTTTTGGGATATTCTGCTTATTTGCTCCCCCCCCCCCCTCCCCCCCCTCCCCCCCCCCCCCCCCCCCCCTCCCCCCCCCCCCCCCCCCCCCCTCTCCCCCCCCCCCTCCCCCTAACATATTAGGCTTTCACACCATTTATAAATTCTGCCTTATGCAAAGTGAAGCCACTTGTTCCTATAAATCTAATTACCGATAGGGTGTCCTTTAAGTATTGAGAGGCTCTCTATTCCAGAAAGCAAGGTGAAGGATTGCTCCTGCTAAGTTGTTTTGGTGTGTTTTGATGAGACCCTGCTCAACTGAAAAGAGCCAAACAGCAGGGAGATGTTTTTTTACAGTTCACTTGTGATGAGATGTAGAACTCCACTAGTGAATCATGACTGTCTAAGCCTCGGCTACTTGAGTCCTGCCCAGACATACACGCACATTCCCCTTGAGTTTAAGTACAGGAGACTCACTGCACAGATTGCTAAGCACTGCTTTAGCATGAAAGGTTCCGATGAAGCCAAATGACAAATCATTGCTTTATAGAAAGGACTTAGTGACTTGAAAAACAATACTCTCCATGATGCTGTAGACAATGAGGACACGTATAAGGTCATAAGGTCATAAGTGACAGGAGGAGAATTAGGCCTTTTGGCCCATCAAGTCTACTCCGCCATTCAATCATGACTGATCTCTCTCTCCGTCCTAAGCCCATTCTCCTCCTTTCTCCCCATACCCCCTGACATCTGTACTAATCACAAATCTATCTACCTCTGCCTTAAAAATATCCATTGGCTTCTGTGGCAAAGAATTCCATAGATTCACCACCTTCTGACTGAAGGAATTCCTCCTCATCTCCTTCGTAAAGGAACTCTCCCACTAGTGGAAACATCCTCTCCACACCCACTCTATCCAAGCCTTTTACTATCCGATACATTTCAATGAGGTCCCCTCCTCATTCTTCTGAACTCCAGCAAGTACAGGCTTTGATGTGCCATCAAACACTCATCATAGGTTAACCCACACATTCCTGGGATTATTCCTGTAAACCTTGCAAATCTCCTCTGGACCCTCTCCGGGGCCAGTTTCCTCAGATAATGGTGTCCACAATAGCTCACAATGCTATAGAACATATTAGGCACAATACAATAGTGGTGCTTAAGAGGCTTAGATACAATAGTAACATTTAAGAAGCTCTTTATATGGATATTCAGGGAATGGAGGGCTATGGATCACTTGCAGGTAGAAGAAATTAGTTTAACTTTGCTCACACGATCGGCACAGACATTGTGGGCCGAATGGCCTGTTCCGCTGCTGTATTGTTGTATGTTCGATTACAACAGTATAGTGAAGGAACGGGCCTTTGAGCCTACCATGACTGTGATGACTATGACAATGTAACAAATCCCATTTTAGTTTAGTTTGCTTAGTTTAGAGATACATTGTGGAAACAGGCCCTTCAACCCACCGAGTCCACACCGACCAATACTCACCCCATACACTAGTTCTATCGTACATTCTAGGGTCAATTTACACAGGCCATTTAACCTACAATCTGTATGTCTTTGGAATGTAGGAGGGGAGAACCCACCCGGTCACTGGGAGAATGTGCAAACTCTGTGCGGATAGCACCCATTGTCAGGATCGAACCTGGGTCTCTGGCGCTGTAAGGCAGCAACTCTAATGTTGCGCCACAGTCTTGCCTTAAACAAGTTCTGTATTCCTCTATTCCCTATTCATGTGCCAGTCTAAATACCTCATGAACCGTGCTAGTGTATCTGCTTCAAGCGCTTCTGCATTCGGAGTATTGTGTTCATTATAAGCCTCCTGCTATTGGAAAGAAGGATAAAGTACAGAAAGCGTTGAGGCTTTAGACAAGACTTGATGGACTGAGTTAGAGAGAGAGGTTGGGGAGGCTAGGACTTTATTTCTTTGAGCCTACGAGGCTGAGGGGTGATCTTCGAGTGATGCTTAAGTCATGAAGGCAATAGATAGGGGAATGCACCACATTTTTTTTCCCAGGGTTGGGGGAATCAAGAACTAGAGGGCATAGTTTTAATATGAGAGGGGAAAGACTTATTAGGAACCTGAGGGGCAATCTTTTCAGACAAATGATGTCAGATCTGCGGAACAAATTGCCAGAGGAAGTATTAAAAGCAAGTACAATAACAGTATTGCTTATAGCATCATTGGTAATAACTGGGTTCAATTAGCGGATATTGCTTGGCCAGTCGTACCTTGTCAGCCTGCTTCCCATAAAACTCAGGCATTCTAGCTAGAGGGACTAGGGGAATGTGGGAAATGTCTCCCTGCTAGCTGTGTCCAACTGGTCGCAGGTTTGAGGAAGACTGAGCCACTGGCACAAACCTGAGGCCACCAGTGACACTGTGGTTGAGATTGGGTTGCCAGGAAGAAACTCTAAACTTTACTGATTGTGAGTGGTGGTGAGGTCACTTGAACCTGGTGTCATTCTCTGATGCTACAGACTCGATAACCCTGTTGAGATCAATAAGTGAGCTATGGTCACTATGCACAAGTGCAAAAAGCCTTCAGAAAGGCTGCCACTTGAGAACCATTGAATCTCCTTGGAATTCCAGTTCAACCCCTCTTCAACTGACTATACTAATGGGACCACATGCTATGTTTACACTATCTACTTTGTAATTTTACCTTCTAAGTCCTGACATATTCTGGAGAATCCGAACAGCACCTCCTGCAGGATCAACGTTTCCTTCATGAGAGTGATGTCCAGGACTGAACCAAATACTGAGGACCTTGGCCAAGTGTCCGTGAACTCAATCCCTAGAATAAAGGCTACTATTCCTTGCCTTCCCATGGCCCCCAGATTGTTGTGATATCTGTGCCTACAAAGCACAAAAAAAAAGGGTAAAATAGGGCAATCATAAGATATAAATCAGACCTTGTTACTGTATATTAGTGCACTTATCCAAAGTGATGTAATATTTATGTGTGTTACCCTTTGTCAAATGAACCTTGAAAATAGTTCGCTTAGAGACATCGGCTGCAGGTTCCTCTGTGGAATCTCGTGAGCGTCTGTTTACACTATCACTGTGACTGATGACAATCGAGGCAAAACAAACTAATCCTCAGGGAAGGGCTTATTTTTAACATTCTACTTACCTGCACGCTATGATCAGAGCTTGAAGGACACATGGTCAGCATCCAGTTTAGAGTAGCTAGCTGTCTGTATTCCAAGAAATCTGAACTACAATATTTATGAGCAAGGGTTGTTGTGATCTGAGAATGGAAAGATGAAAGAGTTGCATTTTTACATGTTTCATGACACCTCAGTCTAGATAATTACACACTTCTGAGGAATGGTTATCGTTGCAATGTAGGGGACATGGAAAATAAAGTGTGCACAGGGCTTCAAAGACGTAAATTAAGGCAGAAACAAGGAACTGCAGTATATGAATGCACTCTAGGTGTATTAAGGTAATGACTTGCCATCATCTTAGCGAGGGTACTAAAGATGGACAATAGATTCTGACCTGCATCCAGTGTCACATCTCATGAAGATTTTTTGAATTGTACATCCAGTGAGGCTACTGTTCTGTGGGTCTCTAATCCAGACTGCTCTTGGGTCTGACAGTGGGTTCGCTGTTCCTGCGGGTACTTTCATTCAACACTGACCAGGCTTGATTAAGATCGGCACAAAGTGCTGGAGTAACTCAGCAGGTCAGGCAGCATCTCTGGAGAAAAAGGATGGGTGACGTTTCTGGTCGGGACCCTTCTTCTGGATTCTCTTTAAGTGTAGTTCAGTTTAGAACGCGGAAACAGGCCCTTTGGCCCACCATGTCCACAACGACTATTGCTCATCTCTTCACGGGTTCTATCCTACACACTAAGGACAATTTAAAGAGGCCAATTAACCTACAAACCTGTAGATCTTTGGAATGTGGGAAGAAACCAGAGTACCTGGAGAAAACCCATGCTGTCACCCAAGGGAGAATGTGTAAACTGTTACTAGGCCCCCGTAGTCAGAATCAAACCCTAGTTTTTGATGCTGTAAGGCAGCAGCTCTATCACTGTGCCACCACTTAGAACATTTAACGATCCATAGACACAAAAAGCTGGAGTAACTGATCGGGACAGGCTGCATCACCGGAGAGAAGGAATGGGTGACATTTCGGGGCGAGACCGTTCAACAGACTATGAAGACTAGTCTGAAGAAGGGTCTCAGCCCGAAACATCACCCATTCCTACTCTCCAAAGATGCTGCCTGTCCCACTCAGTAAAGGGCCTGTCCCACTTACGCGACTTTTCAGCAAACTGTCTGCGACCTTCAAGCTCGGGGGGCACCCGCCTGAAAAACCGCGAGCTGGATCGACCGTCAGCGCTGAACACACACACACACAAACACATCGCAAAGGCGGGGGCCAGGGAAAGCGGGGGAGCGCCGACTGAAATTCACACGGTGCAAAGCCAAGGTGATACCCGTGATGAACAGGAAGGTTAAAGACGGCTGGCACAGTGTACGGTAGGTCCTTTAAAAGAGCGGGGGGGGGGGGGGGAGGGGAGGAGAGAAGGGGGGAAAAGGGGAGAGAAGGGGGGGGAGAAGGAGTGGAGACAATTTTAAGAAGCCAGACAACTTTTAATAAGCCAGAGATACACAACTGTGAAGTTTAGCGGGCAGGGTTTTCCTTGGTTCTGAAAACTTACTTTTTTTCCCCCCAAATGCCCGGTCAGCAAAGGAGATTACCTACGGCTACCTTGATTACCTACAACAACATGGCGACCCCACTACCACTGCACTATGAGTTCAAAAGTATCCATTTTTGCTTGCAGAAAAATTTTCAACATGTTTAAAAAAAATTTAATTGACCAAACTGAGGTCGCGAGTAGTAACCACTATGCGGGAACTCCTCTCGACCATGAAGGAGACTTACCAGGGACCACTACGACCATGTGTCGACCATGCTGCGAGCTTGTGGCGAGCGCAGACTCTCCCAAACTCGCCAATAAGGTGGCCATAGTGGGACAGGCCCTTTACTTCTGCTTTTTGCGTCTATCTTTGGTTTAAACCAGCATCCTTCCTATACATTTAACGATCCATTGTTTCCATCCTCTGAACAAATAAATGGAAGTGTCCAGGACATTGGGAAGCACACGCCTACTTCCCTTTGGAATATGTGAGAGGACCAATGACTTGCACATGGGACCGTGGTTTTCCAGCTCATCGCGAACTTGACACCTCAGGTGGTCGAAAAAATCCTGCATGCGAGTTATTTAATGTTGTTCTGCCCTGCACTGTATCATATTATGTGCCCTTCTCGGTCCTGCCTCTCTCCATTCCAAGTTTTCTTCTCCTCCCCCCCCCCCCACCATCCTCACTCATAATCAGTCTGAAGATGGGTCTTGACCCAAAACGTTGTCGATCCATGTTCTCCAGAGATGCTGCCTGATCTGCTGAGTTACTCCGGCACTTTTTGTGTCCTTTTGCGGATTAACCTTCATCCGCAGTTCTTTGTTTCTACAATCTTTAATGCGTAGATTGCTAAGGTGGCCAATGCTCCGTGAAGGTGTGAATAAGTCTCCAATGTCATAGTTCTTGGAGCAAACTGTAGACAGCATAAATAGCTGATCAAAGTTTGCTGCTGGAATGGGGAATGAGAGGAAGTGTATAAATATACATTTGTAAAGCACTTTAAAAGCAATTATCAGCAGCTCTGAGTCTAAACTGATGACCCAGTTCATGCATTTTAATGTACAGTGCTGTGCTTGTAAACTTCACCACAGCAGGAGGGCAGTTACCAGTCACGAACGCACCAGGCCAGGACAGACTTGTCACACAGAAACAGCAGCATTGTGGGGAGTTTAACCGTTGCAATCGACAGGAGACCTGGGCAGTTTGTAACCAAAATGTAAGTGGTTGTTTATGTCTAATTTTTGGGAGGCCCAAGAGACCCTATGGTCGCTTGAACGGCAGCTGCTCACCCCTCTTGTGAAATCAAATCATCACTCTGTGAGCCTAAACTTCATGTTGTTCCCCAATAACTCCATAACCTTCGTTATCACCTTCTCCACAGCCAACAATGGGCCACTGTGGGCTCCTTGGCCATCGGTGTCACCCATTCCTTCTCTCCAAAGATGCTGCCTGTCCCGCTGAGTTACTCCAACGTTTTGTGTCTGTCTTCAATGTAAACCAGTATCAGCAGTTCCTTCCTACACCTCTTCCTTTCCTCCAGAGATGCTGTCTGACCCGCAGAGTTTCTCCGGCATTTTATGTCCATCTTCCGAGGAATACCAGTCAGTCGAGACTGCAGTTCCAAGGGCTGAGCCATGGATGGAAACATACCTTTACTATTTAACATAATTTAGATTTTTTTTTCCAATTACTTAGCACCACATTTTGGAATCCCATGCAATTGAATCACCATCATTCCTGCAGTGAAATGAGAGAGTAATATTTTCAACAATTCTATGATATTTTGTTACATGTACCTGGGTACAATGACATGATTTGTTTTGCATACAACCCAGTAATATCATACAGCAGACCTCACCTGGGCAGTACACAAGAGTTGTCACATTTCTTGTGCCAACAAATTTACAAAAGTTCACCGAACAGTCCTATATTCTGCCTGCCGCTGAATTGTTTACCAGGTCATTTTGCGCAACTCCAGACGTTTGGAGCCTCCAGAGCTGCAACCTCATTTGGAGGTTGTGTGGTTTGAATGTAAATACCCAAACGCCAGCTCAGTTGCATATGCAACCTGGATTTACAGCAGGGGGCATGGCCGAAACAAGTGGTGGAGCAATGATACCAAGCCCGCTGTGTGCATTAGACCTTCTGAGACCTGCATTGTCTCGTACAGGCATCTCAAGGCATTGGATAGAAACCACCAACGCTGTCTCCTGTAAAGGTCCTCCAAATTCACTGGAAGGACAGAGATCCAACGTCAACATCCGCTCCCCAGCAGTGAGGTTACTCTATGTCAGTTGTGTTGAACTAGCTCATGTCCATTGCATATCCAACAGTTGATTCCAAAAGCACAATAAAACACTCTTCAATCTTGTCTCTTGACTCCCCCATCCTGAGCTCTGTTGTGGGAGATTATCAGGGATGTGACCGAGGAAAAGACCTAGGAATGTGTTCAAAGTTTCCTTTAAGAAACTGACTCCTGGGAACATTTAGAGCATGACCTATAAAAGGAGATAAAACCCAGGGACAGAATTGAGTCATTTGGCCGATAAGGTTTTCTCCGGTATCATGGTTGATCTACTTTTCCTGCTCAACCCCGTTCTCCTATCTTCTCCATGTAATCTTTGACACCCTTACTAACCAAGACGCCCTTACTAACCTGTGACCAAGTGGGTTTTATCCGGGTGCTCCGATTTCTTCCCACATTCCAAAGACGAGAGGGTTTGTAGGTTAATTGGCTTGTGTAAATTGTCCTTCGTGTGTAGGATGGAACTGGTGTGACCGGGTGATCGCTGGTCGGCGTGGACGATGGGCCAAGGGGTCTGGTTTTCCAGCTGGTTCTCTAAACTAAACTGAACTAAAATGGTGAATTTGTGATGTTAACTGAATTAAACTATAAAAGCGAGATGGGTAAGACAGACCCAAACAAAGGGAGAATGGATTTAGATGCATTATCCTGTACGCACAAAATGACGAGGAATTGAAATAAACATCTGTGGCTGGGTTTAGACTGAAGCTAAAGAGTTAAAGATCATGAGCTGAAGGAGAAAATGTGAATGTTTGTGTCTGGCTAGTCAGTTTAGTGTGATGTGCACAGTGAATAATAAAGTTACTTCAATATCCTATCAGGTTTAGTTTAGAGATGCCGCGCGGAAACAGGCCCTTCGGACCACTGAGTCCGCACTGATCAGCGATCCCCGCACATTAACACTGTCCTACACACATTAGGGACATTTCTTACATTTATACCAAGCCTGCACCTCGTTGGAGTGTGGGAGGAAACCGAAGATCTGGAGAAAACCCACGCGGTCACGGGGAGAATGTACAAACTCCGTACAGACAGTTAATATCTTACAGATTTCTGGTTCCCTTATGCTCTGTAACCAAACTAAAATGTATTCAGTACATTAGCTTACATTGTAATTGAAGATTAACTTTCAAAATACACCATGTTATTAAATGTCCTTTAAATTCAACCAGTAAAGGGTGGTGGTGGGGAGGGGGGGGGGGGGGGGGTACTTAAAGCTATCTATTAATCAAGCAGCATCTTCATTATTTCATTTTCTGTGGTAGAATAATACAGCAATTCCCGACGTGAATGCTCAAGACTGCCAGAGTGGAAGAGTTCAATTCTAATCTTTCAGCTGATGGAACTGGATCGCCCTCAGAGACCAATGTACCGTGTATCTGCCATCCTTGCAAGTGCGTGACTTAAACACATTGCGTGCAGAGTGGCTGCAAATATCTGCGATGTGCATTTTCACGGGCTGCGTAACATACTCTCCAGATGACATTTTTTTACTCTCTCCTATTTTTTGCAGCATTAGTTTAGAAAATCTGCTTCCTTTTTAAAAATATTTAGAGGGCCCAGAATGTCAAGTTTAAATGCTAGCAGCGTTGAAAGGGCTGTGAGGAATAACATTAACAGATCTTAGTGTTCCCTCTCTGCTGGTAGATGTTAATTCCAAGTATAATACCTATCGATGAATGTCTTCCTTTAATTTAACATCTTATTTTACTGATCTTTGCAATTACGTTAATTACTGCTTGCTCTGCTATTATTAATTGAAATTTGTGGGGTACGATCCCGAAATCAAAGCGAGAAGCCAGGTGTCGTGGGAAGTACCTTTTATTTTGTCCTTTCGTGTCGTAAGGAAGTCCACGAGAGAAAGGTGGCACCCAAAACCCTTGCCTTTAAACCTTCTGGTCAAGGGCCGACTCTGTATTGAACCATTTCCGTGCCGAGGGGTTTGACAGTTAGGATGGCCCGACCCTTGGGAGCTGCCACAGGAACCCCCCCCCCCCCAGAACCCAAGGCACAAAACGCACCGGCGGGCGCACAACCCGGCCGGACCGCGTGTGGAAGTTAGCCGACCGAGGGGCTGGCGGGGGCACAGGTGGAGGGACTGGCTGGAAGACAGGCGGAGGGAGCCGTGAAGGGGGGCACCCTCAAGGTCGAGGTCGGGCAACCAGCACCGGCTGGTCAATGTCCAGATGTGCCGACTTCAACCGGTCAATTGACACTGCCTCGGGCCGGCCCCCCATGTCCTACACAAAGGTCGTCTGCCCGTGTTCCAGCACTCGGAATGGGCCCTTGTACAGCCTCTGGAGTGGCGTCCAGTGGGCATCACGGCGCAGGAAAACGTAGGGGCAGTCCCGGAGGGCTGATGGCACATGTGGGCGGGACGGGTGCGAGCCTGCCAACTCGCTCGCGAAGGCGCTTTAGGGTGGATGAGGGCGTTCCCTGCTGTCCCGGTGCCGACGGCACCAACTCCCCGGGCACCGTGAGTGGCGACCCGTATACGAGCTCCGCCGATGATGAGGCCAAATCCTCTTTAGGGGCAGTCCGGATGCCCAGCAAGATCCACGGCAACTCGTCCATCCAGTCTGGACCGGAGAGTCGCGCCTTCAGCGCTGACTTGAGCTGCCGGTGGAACCTCTCCACCAGTCCGTTAGCTTGCGTGTGATAAGCTGTGGTGTGGTGCAGCCGCACCCCCAGCAAGTGAGCCATGGCCGACCACAGCTCGGTGGTGTACTGTGGCCCCCGGTCCGAGGAGATGTGCGCCGGCACCCCAAAGCGTGCAATCCAGTGCGCGGACAAGGCACGAGCGCACGTAGCCGTTGACGTGTCAGCCAAGGGAATGGCCTCCGGCCACCGCATGAAGTGGTCCACCATAGTGAGGAGGTGGGTGATGCCCTGGGACGGCGGGAGAGGCCCCACAATGTCCACATGGAGATGGTCGAATCGCCGGTGAGGTAGGCCGAACACCTGGAGGGGTGCCCGGACATGCTGCTGGATCTTTGCCGTCTGGCACGGAATGCAGGTGCGAGCCAAGTGGCCAACCTGCTTGCGCAGACCATGCCACATGAACGTGTCGTCGTCGCCCGGAGTGATGGGTGAGCGAGCCCATGGATCACGTCGAAAACCCTCTGGAGCCAAGCGGCAGGGACGATGGGGCACAGCTTCATCGTAACTCCTCATAAAATAACGATCAAACTGCAAACAAGTAAGTTCTCGTTTAATCTTACTAGTTTACTTTGGAGTCACGTGAGTGATTACATGAAGATTTTGAAGCTCTATGATTTCATGCCGAGGAATGAGTCCACGCGTCACAACTGCATCAATTGACCAGGATGAGTGAAAAAATTAATGCATTCAAATATGACATGGTTAAACAATACTGATGCTTTAATAACAAAATAAATTAACAGTAACCCTTCTCATCCAGGGGGAAACTGTGAAACATAACTTAAAACAGAGGCAGCAAAAATCCCCGGTCTGGCGATAGGCTTATTATAAAACCTTTGGTACATCCGCTCATTCGACCATCCCGCTGCCGCTAGAATGTGGTCGAGAGGGACGTCCATATCCCTTGCTGCTGATGTCGATGCAGGCCTGGTGGAATGAGGTTTAAAAGTGTCAGTGTCCACTCCTGCACACGCCAGAACCTGTTTAATCCATTTAGAGATGGTCTGCACCTGAACATTTTTATGAGGTTTGGTATAACTAACAAAGAAGGAGAGTTCCGAGCCTCTCAGGCTCTTAGTGACCTTTATGTATTGAAGTATGTGTGACACTACACACAATTGTGGATCTGAGGGGTATGCCATAGAACTCATTTGAGCCCCTGTATCCCTGGCCTGCTCTGCTTAACGAGGTCATGAACATAAAAGGTGATGTTATTACAAGATGTACCCATACTGTCCAGTCTGAGTTTTTGTAATGTCTGGACCCATTGTGCTGAGGCCAGCGCCATGAGCATGTCGACTTTGAGTGTAAGATGGTGCAGAGACAGAGATGAAGCTGGTGCCCACTGACGGAGCAGCATGAGAACCACGCTCACATCCCATATATGTGAATACCTGGGCCTAGGGGGTGGAGTTAAAAATGCCCTTCATAAACTTAGTTATTAAAGGGTGATATCCTACCGTGTGGTTCGCTAACCCCAGCCATAAATAATTTGACAAAGCACTCCGGGCACTGTTAATGGCACTGTAACTGAGCTTGTTATCATGAAAAAGTGACGAAAGAAATTCCAAAAACATCTGTAATAGAGACTGTGTCATATGAAATATTAGAGCGGGAACAGTACATCTCCCATTTCCTTATGTGAGTGATGTACTGTTTCTGTGTGCGCCTCCTCCAGGCTGCAGTGATGACATCTATCGTACGCTCTGAAAGCCCGAGACCCAGGAACGGTCTCCTCAGAATCTGCAAACCAATAAATTTATACGGTCATGAAGAGGGTGGCTTTCCCCTGTCACCGGGTGTACCAGCAGATTTCTGCTCTTGGGCACTGCCTTAAAAGGCTGTGTAATTAAAGCTAGAACCAGAGGGAACCAATGCTGAGTAGGCCAGTCTGGTACTACCAATATGCCAGAGGCGGAGTCTTGCTCGATTTTGACCAAACATCGACTAATGAGGCAGAATGGGGGAAAAAGATACAAAAATTTACCACCCCAGTGTAGTGAGAATGCATCTACTGCTATTGCCCCTGGGTCTGGCTCCCATGACACGTAAATTGGTAACTGATGATTAAGCCGTGAAGCAAACAGATCAATGTCCGGTACACCATAACGAAGGACAATGTCATTAAACACTTTGTGATTCAACATCCATTCTTTGTTGTCATTGACTCTCGTGACCTGGTGTCTGCCACCATGTTATATCTACCTGGTAAATAGATAGCTGAAACCCAGATGCTTCTCGCAATACACCAGTGCCAGATGAGATTAGACAATTTATCACAGGACACAGACTTACTTCCACCCATGTGATTAATGTACTCTACTGCTGTAGTGTTGTCAATCTGAAGTTGGACATGCAGATGATGCATGTTGGTACAAAAAGCCTTTAACCCATAGAGTGCTCCCAACAACTCTAAGTAGTTAATACTTAGCGTCGATGATTCCTGCAGATCCCATCTGCCACTGCAGTTTGAGACGGTATCGGTAGCACCCCAGCCTAGCGCACTGGCATCAGTGTGTAGGATAACTGATGGTGTATCGACTAAAATAGTACTAGAACAACACTGAATATTGGTAACCCACCATTGTAACTCAGCCAGGGCTTCAGCTGGCAATTGCATGGGTCTATCGAAATGACCTCTATGAAGCTTGAGTGTCAGTTCCTTTGCATGCTGTAAATTTTGGTAGTGCAAAGGCCCAAACTGAGCAGCTGTGAAAGCAGCCACTGTTTTTCTAATTATACTAGCCACATGTCTAATAGAAGGTTGATTATTAACAATGAGTTCCTGCTGGCTTCAATTAACTCTAATTGCTTGCCCCGAGGCAGAGTCACTGAAATGTGTACTGAGTTAATGGTGAATCCCAAATAGTGATAGCAAATCTGGATGCCATAGGGGGTACATCCGATGTTTGCCCCTCATGCCATGAAGCATGCTGCCCAGCTGTGCCTTTGTACTCTGGGTCAGTATTACACTGACCTCGTACGCTCCCCTCAGCAGAGAGGGAGATATTCTGCAGCTCTGACACAGGTGCTGCTGCCTCGGGTTCTCTGTAATCCTCGGGCTCCGATAGCTCCCTCCTTTTGAGCATATCTCTCTGGAGTAACCTCTCCACTAGGTTCTCCTTGTGGGCCAGCCTGCCAATAACGCTGCCCATAGAAGGAGGGGAAATTGCCACCTCCTGGCCCAACTCATCTGAGTCCAGGGCCCTCACAGACTTTCTAGTGGCTTTCCTCCCCGTGGAGTAGCCAAGGCACTTTCTGGCAGCACCAAGTCTGTAGCCGCTTGCTGCTCTGCCAGCGGCCCTGAAGGCGAATTTGGCGGCCGCCCGCTGCCCACAGGCCAGCGGTCTTCCACAGCCAGTTTCGTCACGGCCCGCCTCTTTACCTTGGACATGTTCTCCCGAAGTCCGATGCTGAAAGGTAAGCAAAAAACCCCGAACCAGGAGCACCGACCTCAGCTAAGTTATGAACACTTACCTGAGCGTTTTAAAACTTACCGCTGGAAGGTGCGACGCGCCCGCCAGTCAGTCGTTGCGCTATGCGTCAGACGTAATGACGCGCATGCATGGTGACGGCCTTCTTCACGTAGTCACTCATTTGACTCTGAAGTAAAATACATCTTGCCTTTCGAGTGTGAATTCTAAGATCCAGGATTTCTATGGGAAATTAATTAGGACTGGTTTTCTAATGCTTGGATCCAGATCTCTATATGCACTAAAAGTGTCAGAAATTATGTGGAGAAGGCAGGAGAATGGGGTTAGAAGGGAGAGATAGATCAGCCGTGATTGAATGGCGGAGTGGACTTAATGGGCTGAATGGCCTAATTCTGCTCCTATCACTGATGAGCTTATGATTTTATGATCTAAGGAGTTCCAGCTTACAAGACTTGTTATCATGAAATCTGAGGATAAATCTAGAGTGGTGTGCAGGCTATTCTGAAATGCAGAACCTAAAGCCATGCTGAGTTCTTCAATAATGTGAGTCCATGCTGGGGGAAGATAGCCAAAGCAACCACTGCTGCAATGACTGTTGGCAGGTCAAACCTATTTTCAGCTGGACAAGATGAGATGCCGGCAGCTGGTAGAACCGATGACTCACAGCTCCAGAGACCCACATTCGATCCTAACCATGGGTACTCTCTATGTGGAGTTAGCATGCAGCAAAAGGATTTCACTATACCTCGGTACACATGACAATAAACTAAATAAATTAAAATTTAGGTAAACGGGTGTGAACGGGTGATCAGTGGTCAGTGTAGACGGGGTGGACCGAAGGGCCTGTTTTCACATTGTGTCTAAACTAATTTAAACAAACATCGGCTGTGGGAAGACCTATCCAAGTCTCAAATTGCCCATCCAATATCAATGGCCTGGCAAAAAGAGTCACTGCGTGCAAAGTAATAGTACATTTTGCACCAAGGGTCAGGACCTGTAAGGCTGAAGGGCTCTGAGGGTGAGTGTATGGCCTGTCCTCCGGCCCCGGCTGATGATAGCCAATTCAGCGCAGATCAAACCCTGAACCTTTATCTTTTCTTCAATTTACCGAGTCAGTGGGTTCACTCACTGAATCATCACGGGATCTAAATGGAACTAATTAACAAATCTGCTCACTTCAACAGATAAAGGAAAAGAACAATTAGGTTCATTTAGGAGGCTTGCTTCTTTATGTGCTTACATGAAAAGCTTACTTTATATTCTTTGGTATTATTTGGAAGACGAAACAGTAATGTGTCAATTTTTGAAATGCAAAATGTCGAACAGCAAATCGTTAGCATTTTCTTGATCTGGTTCTTCGAAGCGGATATCCTTTAACCCTCTGAGACCTCTACTCCTAACCCTTGGTGCAAATTTTAGTCATGTGCATTATAACTGGAGCCTGTGAAAGTTACCGGTATGACCCAATCTTTACATTTCTGTTTCCTCACTCCCTTTGTAGGTATACCATCGAAGTTCAAAGGGAAATGCTGGCAGATTTAGGGCTGAGTTTTCTCTTGGTTGAAGTGTTTGAAACCTGGGAGCAGCATGTCAAACCAAGGGTTTAACCATATCCGACAGAGGTGAGAAAAATGCATTCCATTCAGTTATAGGAATAATTATGAAAAAATAATACAGATTGATATATTGACAGAGGGAGAATTTTTTTTAGGACTATGGTGACTCGATCCCTGTTGCGACTGGAGGGAGGGGGGCTACGGGACACCGAGGAGACACGTGTGATGGCCTCATCTATGAGAGGAGAGGGGAACCCTTCTAAAATAAAAGAAGGGATTCGACCTGAAACGTCAGTCTGAAGAAGGGTCTCGATCCAAAACGTCCCCTATTTCTTTTCTCCAGAATTGTTGCCTGAGTCGCTGAATCACTCCAGCACTTTGTGTCTGTCTTTGATATATTACCATTCTATTTCTCTTGATCAATTAAGAAATTAAACACACTTGGTGGTCTGAAGACACCCGGCCTGCAAAAGCCAACACTTAAAAAAAAAAATAAAAAAATAAATCAAACTATTCAAGTAAATAAATATATACAATACGGGAACCATGCAAACAATTCATCTAACATTCTCGGAGGCTATACATACATTCAATACTCTTTACACAAATCACACAATTTTACCTCACACCCTTGCCACTCACGTGGCCCCCTGACGTGAAGTCTCTTCCCTTATTTTGAAGGGCGTCTCCACCACACCCTGTCCCCCATGCCCAGCAGCGGAAGGGCCCTGGACTGTTGCCCTCCTCCACAGAGCCTTGGCTTTGCCTGCAGCGAGCTTCAGTGCGTCCCACAGCACGTTCTCCTGCAGTCTGCAGGGGCCCGATCGGCAACATTCCCTGACGGACATCTCGCTCTGCTGGGAGGGCAACAAAGCTCAGGCAGACCAAAGAGTTGGTGACCTTCCAGCAGCACTCGATGTCCATTTCTGAATGCGTCCCTGGGAACAGCCTGTAAATCACCAGAATAGGATTTTATTTTAACAGTGTCCTTTGGTTCACCAGTGTGACATTGAGATGTCAGCTCACTCGCTTGGTGACCATCTCTGAGTTTGGACGAGTGAGTCACCTTCAGTCAAGTGGCTGGAGTTGCTGCTAGTTTGGTGATCCGTGATCCTTTAGATCTTCCCGTGAAGTGAGACAATTTCCAGAACTCTGCCTGTTGTTCTGAGTCAATGAGATTTGAACTTGTTAAGCATTTGATCCTTTGCAAAGACCCATGTTATTCATTAAGTTATTCATGTAGAACCTGCATAATTGTTTTTATTGTACAGGCCCTTCTGCCCACCGACCAGTGGTCCCCGCACACTAATACTAACACTACCCTACACACACTAGGGATGATTTACATTTTTACCAAGGCAATTAACCAACACATCTGTTTGTCTTTGGAGTGTGGGAAGAAACCAAAGATCTCAGAGAAATCTCACGCAGGTCATGGGGAGAACGTACAAACTCCATACAGACAGCATCCGTAGTCAGGATCGGACACAGGACCCTGGCGCTGTAAGGCAGCAACTCTACCGCTGCGCCACCGTGCTGCCAATTCCTGAGGCTGACACGGAAACAGAAGGTAAAATACTCATCATACGGCAGGACCAGATCGCCTCAAAACACAGGCAATTCATTTGGCTCGGAAATGAATTGGCTTTTGTTCAAGAGTATCTTTACAATTTAAAATATTTTTCTCTATGATTAATAAATACTGCTTCTGGCTGTCATTGTTCCCATTTGATTCTTCCCAAAACCAAATGGTATTAAGATTCTTAAACACCCACCCTATGTGTTCATCAATTCAGTTCAAGTGCAGGCTATACAGCATTCCGATGTTTGCATAATTAGTAATAAAGAAATTACATACACACTCGGTGCTATAAAACAGCTTAAGGAACCATGAAGAGAATTTTCTTATTCTAGTCAACCATGCAATTCAACACACAAGCATTCACCCATTTCATGTCTTAACAGGTCCTCAATTGTACCAATGTGGTTGAGGTTGGACTATGATGAGCATCAAAGGTTTTATTTTTAAAACTTTTATGATATTTGGAGCAGCATAAATCAAAAGATATATATTTAGGGCGGCATGGCGGGACAGAGGTAGAGTTGCTGCCTTAGAGCACAAGAGGCCCGGGTTTGATCCTGACTATGGGTGCTCTCTGGACGGGGTTTTGTTCGTGTTCTCTCCATGACCTGCTTGGGTTTGGTTTTATCCGGGCGTGCTCCCGGTTTCCTCCATCACTCCAAAGTGAAAAAGGTGTTAATTGGCTTTGTTGTTTAAAAAAAATACAAATTATCCTGAGTGTGTGTGGGGAGATAGTGTTGGTGTGGGGATCGCTGGTGGGCATTGGAACACACATGGGACGAAGACTCTGTTTCCATGCTGTATGCCTAAACTAAACTAAGCTACTATTAATAAAAAATATTATGTCTCGTATGTCTAACACATAGCTCAGTAAAGGAAACAACCAAGATATCTGAATCTGGAAAGGGGCTATGGGACATTTTACACTCTCCACGTTTTAAAAAATACAGGAATATTTGGGGTGGTCTTGACCAAAATACTTTTTGGTCCGTCCCCTAAACCACAAATTAAAAGAAGTGACTGGGAAAGGGGGGGGGGGGAAAATGTGAAATTAAGTTTCTGTGAAGAAACAAAACTTACGATTCTTAACAATAATGGACACAAAAATGCTGAATAACTCGGGGCAAGTCCTTTTTTACATTATCTTTCATTCATTTTCTTATCACTCCACCATCATCATCTATATTCTCATTTCCCTTCCCCCTGACAAGTTTTGAAGAAGGGTTTTGTGACCCCAAAAGTCCATCCATTCCTTGTCTCTCCTGTTTTAACTTGCCTGTTTTCACCGGTGCCTCTCACCAGTGATGCTGCCTGTCCCGCTGAGTTACTCCAGCCTTTTGTGTCTATCTTCAAGCAGGCATCTGCAGTTCTTTCCTGCACATATTTGGAGAAAATGGTTAGGTATGTCTCCGGTTGAGACAACACCCCCACCCCCCAAATCCAGGGTATTTTGATGTACTGCCTGGTTAGGTAGGTAGGTGGAGTGGGGGCTATTTTAGATTTCGCCCTACGCTCAAGGAATTTAAAATAATATCATGGTGAAGTGGGTCCAGGGCAGGTTGACGTGAAACATAGTTTTATTTACTGGAAAACCAAAAACTAAAAAACGCGTGGGAGTGGAGAGGGGGTGGGGGGGGGGGGGGGGAGTGAAAACCGCGTGCCCTAGCTGAGCTGACAAAACCACACCTCCTGTTCGCTGGGAGGAGCGCTGATAACCTGCGTCTAAAAAGCCTGACCAACCGTGGCCCCACCCGGCTCCCCCTCCGGTCCCATCGAGAGTGGACCATTGACGAGGTTTTCATGACTTCCCTGCCCACCGTACGTGCCGCTACAATGGTTTGATTTGTTCTGAATTTGTCTGAGAACAATAAGGAGTCAAAATAGAAGAGGGATAGCACAGTGTGGGGAAGCAGAGGAGTTAGGGAAGGGAATTTGTGAAGGGAAGTCGGCAGTGAATCCAATAGTAAAATGATAATTAAAAAATTGGACCTTTTGTTTAGAGTTTCAGTATTCACTAAATAGGGATTATCTACTCTTTATCCACGGGTCTTTATACAAACTCACTGTTTATAATTTGTCTGGCATTTCCAACTATTACGACACAAACTATTATTCATAAAATACTTCATTAGCTGTTAAGGTTTGTGACAGATGTTTAGTTTAGTTTAGAGATACAGCGTGGAAACAGGCCCTTCAGCACACCGAGTTTCTCACGTGACCAACCATAGCACCCAAACATTTAATTCTATACTACCACACTGGGGGGACCAATATACGCGAGGGGGAAGCCAATTATCCTGCCACGTAATTGGGAGTGTGGAAGGCTAAGCGGACAGCACAGCGGGCGAGAATGGAAAAAAAACCGTGACTGTCACAGAGAGATACGTTCAAACTCTGTACCGAGAGTCACCCTAAGGTCAGGATTTGAACCTGGGTCCCTGGCGTCTTTCTTTATCAAGGCAGCAACCCCTCTTACCGACCATGCACCCTATTTTGTGTACTGTGCTATAATGAATAACCTCTGTCATTCTTTCTGCAATGCTCCCTTCTGTTTTTTTATAACCTGGGTAAAAAGTAAATTTCCTTTTAGAAGATGCGTGAATTTCTGCACATGATTTTTCCATGGCAGCAATTGTAATTAGTATCAGTTGATCTGGATATTCCCCTTTTTAGAATTTCATTATGGGTTCTTACCAATCCTGTTTACGACTGTGCACTGCTTGTGAACCGTGATTTTTTTTTTTTTTTTTTCTTTTGTTGTGTTTTGTGTTTAATTGGTTGTGTTGTTTTTGTTTGTGTCTTTTTGTTGTTTTTTCGGTTAAGACTGCTTGGCTGGTGTTGGTTCTCGTCCACTGTTACAGTGCCCTTGTTTCTTTTCTCCATAGATGCTGTTTGACCTCCTGTTTGTATTTACAAAAAGGTACATCATATGTTTGCTATTTAAAAAAATTTCATATTAAAATTAAATATTTTTGCCATTTCTACCTTCCCATGATGACGGAAGTTCCAAGATCAATGGGATATTGCATTCTTAACGATCTTCCCACACACTCTTAGTATCATCTCACTACTCTGCTTTCCTCCCTGAAGTAGCTATAACTTACTTGCACGCACCCATAGACTGAGACAGCAAGTCACAATTCACTTGTAGCACTTCGACCATAGCCTAGTAGGTGAATTTATTCCTACTTTGTGCCAATACACAATGCACGTTCTCTAAAGAAAAAGTTTGCAGATGCTGGAAATATCTAAAATTAAAATCACACAGTGCTGGAACGTGGTCAAAGGGTCCGGGGATTTATTTCATGTCCTTCACATAAACATTTGTTAACGTTTTGGACATTGCTTTTGGATTGACGTGGTCCGGGAGTTGATTGGATATTATCACTGAAGGAGAATTGTATTATGTTGTAACAGGGGGAACACTTAAGTGGCCCTTGGAGGTTGGGCAACAAGGGAGTGGACATACCGTGCCTATCAATGTACCTCAAAGATCAATGAATGTTTTGGGGGGGGGTTACAAAGTGCCAGGTGATATTCTACGAGAAGTGGTTGGTGGCGCAATGGTAGAGTTTGCTGCCTTACTGTGCCAGCGACCTCGGGTTCAGTCCTGACTATGGGGACCAGGGGTGGCTGCTGGTCGATATGAGGGAGTTTGTAGTTATCCCTATAGTGGCCTGCATGGCGGTTTCTCCAATGACGAGGAGAGCTTCCGGGCCTTCCTCCACACTTCAAAGACGCTTCGGTTGTTGTTAATTGGCCTGATTTTTTTTTTTTTTTTTATTAAAATTGTCCTTTGTGTGTAATGATGTTAATGGATAATGTGAGCGTGTTAGGGGATCGACTCGGTGACAGACTCTGATATAGTCGCTGGGCCGAAGTGTCTTGTTTTCTGCGCTAGGTGCTCTCAACACCTACATCGGAAACAAATAATCTGATTTTTTTATTTTTGAGATCTGTAACTCTACACTATACCAATTGAACTTTATTATATACTCATAGGTTTGTGTTGGTCAGCCACATGTAAGGTTGTTCTTAATGGGAAAACTGTACTGAAGACCAGTTTTTGCAGGTATTCAAGTATATGTAATTTTAAGAAAAGAATTTACTCTTGTTGTGAATCAATTGCTCTCTTGTCAATTAATTGTTATTTTTGTACAAAGCATTAAGGAGCAAACATTAATTGGAAATGTCTGCTTTTGTCTGAACGAATTTTGTCCATGTTCACCCTCTCCTTCTTGTTGATTTTGTGAAACATCTTTTCTTGCAGAGTTCAATTTACCTGAATTTGCAGTCAGAAACAATTTTATGCATGATAAATAGTATTTAATGTTTTCAGTAGAGTTTTTTTCCTGGAATAGGTCGAAGATGGGCATTACGGAGGGGGGGAATTGGACTGATGCCGTCTTTGCGTCCACTTCTCTCGAAGCTACCGTGCCCGTTACAATACCATTCATTTGCCGGTTTTTGTCTTTAAATTGTTAATCTAAAATACTTAATAGCAACTTCATCTCCTTTCTTAGCTAAAATTCTTAATTGGCATTGTGAATAACTTTCAACCGTTCTGATTTACGTTTGATTAGTTTGCTCTGTATAAATTACCCTAAGTATGTTTTGCCACTTATCGGTTATCTTTTTGAAAATTCTGCGAGTTGGCCTTGCATCGTATTAAGAAGTTGACACTTTAGGCATCGGCTTTTTTATGATCAGTGGATTTCTAGAGCCAAAGCAAAACTTGCATTATGTGTTTGACAGTTAGACATCTCATTGAGAAATGGCATTTGCCAATTTGTCCCATTAAGTAGTGAAAAACATCGCCAGCACTCTAACTCTCTTTTTTTTTTTTTGAAGAATAGACTATTAAAAACAGACATTTTTGCCCTTTATTTTGTGTCCTATGCCCTTATTAATGACTGACATTTTAAATGACAGGTGGTAGCCCAAAGACATTACAGTTGTTAACAAGCGGCTTTGATTATTCTTGTCCCAATTGGTATTTGTGAGTTGACTGAAGGAGCAGGGGAGTTTTAATAACCCAGTCACCAGGACTTCTCTGATGAGGATAATGCGGGTGGTCGCGGGGACGGTCGGTTGGGTTAGGAAGGCGGAGCACCAGTTGAACGTATAAATTAAGGGATTTTGGAGGTCTCCCTCTTGGTCTTGTCTCTACCCCTCAAGCTTGGTGCCTCGGAAAAGTTTAATTTCTCTAAGTGTAAAAAACTCTCAGTTACAAGAAGCATAACTGACTTAACTGGAAAGAAAAAATATTTTTTTTTCCCTGAGTCAAGGTCTACTCATTGGCTACAACTGGTTTGTTCAAAAAGACCACTAATAAAAAGTGCTTACGAAATAAAGAAAATTTTATTGCAAAGCTTGAACAGGTTTTTGCACCCTTCCTTGCACCTACTGTTTTTTATTCCCACAATAATATTTTCAATGGCAGTTTTTTTTGTAATGTCGTCCTTAGGCCTTGTTTGTTCTGTCTCAACTGGAGATTTCTTTCCTTGTCATTTTGCGTGTTGGCCTTGGGTGGGCAGTGATGTCGTGGATGCCTTTGACGTGAGGGAGGTGCTCTTTGTTTACTCCCACCTGGTGGTCCTGGTGCGGGTTTCAGGGCTAGGGGGCTTATAAAATGATGCATTCCTACTGGTATACATGGCATGACCCACACAAGGGTGGGCACAAGTGTGGCGCAGCGGTTTTTTTTTTTCTTTTGCAGTTGCATGCCCGTTCAGGCCTGAGACCTGGGAGTTCCATTGCATGAAGATGAAATGTGTGCTGGTTACGGTAATGGCTTTGGCGCCCCCAAACCCCACACCACTGTCTTGTACTTTCTACCCCAATGACCTGCATGGGACCGTAAGGGTTTTCTCTTGAGATCTTTGGAGTTTCCTTCCATCACTCACAAAGATGTTGGTAATTGGCCTTTGGTGGTAATATGTCGGGACAAATTGGCATAGAAAGTAGTTAGATGTATAGTAGGATAGCGTTCGTGGACATTGTGGTGCGAGGATCGCTCTGGTCGCTGCGGACTCCCGGCTGGACCGAAGGGACATGTTTCCGACGCTCTATTCTCTACAAACCTAAACTCAAATAATCAGTTTTTATGGAAGCCCAATTACAGTTTGATAGGCCAGTGCAGACAGAGAACCTTGCCTCAGGGGGAAGGCTGTGAGCCGCACTCGAAAGGGCACTCCATTTGCTAAATCTACAGCTCATTTTTTTAGAGGGAAATTTATTCGTCATCATTTTTCACCAAAAAATAAATCTGTAAAACCTTTCTCCCACAAAACAAAAAGCCCCAAATGATCATAAGGAATTTGGAGGTTACCATTGCAGAAATCAATAGATTTTGAAATAAAAGAAGAAAATGTTGGAGAACATCATATTGGGTCAGGACAGCATTTGGTAAAGGAGGAGAAATTGTGTTAATGCTTCAGCTTGACGGATGGTTTATTTAATCAGAACTAGTTGAATGCACTTTGGGGGGGAGGGAGAAAATCAAAACGACCTGAAGATGTGACAATTGAAACAACAAATGATCTGGACCTTTTAGTTTTTTGTTTAGAGATACAGTGCTGCGGGAAATGGCCCTGTTGTTGGCCCATCCGATGTCCCCCAACACATCGCTCGTTTTTCTAATGACGTCGAGTCAAAAGATCATATTTTTCTTGGCGCGAGGGGTGTGGGAGTTCGGGGGGGGGGCAGGGTTTGGAGAGGGGATGTAGGGGGTCGGAAGGGTGGAGGGGGTATGGAGTGGGGGGACGCTTCCGCGGGGGTAGGAGGAGGAGTAATAGTGCAGGTATAGCTACGGGGTCACTTGGGGTATGGGGGAAATTGAGTAATGGATTAGTTCAGATCCATTTACGGGGTCGGAGATGGTTTCTGTGTTAACTTAGTGAGTTTATGAGGTGCTGGTGGGTGGCCTGGTCGGGAAAAGGAGTGACTGAATGGAAACTGGATTGTTTGGAGGATGGGAAACAACCAACGGCCCGGATATGAATGAAGCCTTCAATTTTGGACAGTCATTCGTTTCCAGGTCTCTGATTTTTCCCACATTTTTCCTCTTAGTGTTTCTGCTCTTCCTTTGAATGTTGTTGGACAAGAACAAAAGACTTGGAAGAAAAGGGAAAAAACGTTTTGCATGTCACGGGCTCGGAGACGGAGAACGTAAAAACGCCGTTCAGACAGCGCCCGTAGCCTTGCACTTTTGGTAAGCGATGCAAGGCCAAAACTCTACCGCTAACCCACCGTCTTCTGAAAACTTCAACTGCTCTTCTCATTCTTTGCCGCACACTTACTCTTCCTGGCTGGAAACAATAAGTTTTGGGGGGGGGACGGTATTCAATTCTGCCTGGAAATATTGTTAGCAATGCTGTGAAGTGGGTGTGATTGCCCAAGACCTTGTCTCCTGGTTGGTTCTACCCAGCTGCCCACTTTCAGCTTGCAGGGAAGGCTACATATGAGGCATCCTGCTTCATTGACAATTCCCTACATAACTAACGTGATTTGGAGGTTTTTTAATTCCCTTTGTTGTACCCTGGATAGTACTTAAAAGGGCAGCATTGTTGGCTGTGCTGTAGCCTGATCTCAGGGTGCTGTGGAACGCATGTACCTCCAGTGGCTTTTCTTCGGGTTTGTGAGTTAAGTTGGGTTGGTTAATTGAGACAAGTTGGTATGTCAGCATTTTTTATTTGTACCTTGAAGTCATGGAGTTATACACATCATGGCTAACAGGCCCTTAAGCCCAACTTGTGGCATGACGGTCATGGTGTGACTTAGTTGATCGGCGCAGTACCTGTTAGACAATGGGTCGGGGGGGGGATGGCCGTTACCTGGCCCATGTAGAAAGCACTGTTACAGGAGAAAGAATTCAAAGATTCCCATTTTCCGAGACATATGTGCCCTCTCCCATGGTTGGAAACCGATGTCGGACCAGCAGCTTTCCCATGAGACCTTTTGAAATCTTTTTATCATGTCGCTAATAAGTAGGTAAGTCCACACTACTCTTGCTACACCAGCTGAGTAATACGGAGCTTGCATCTGTCCTGTGGTGACAGTTCCATCCAGAAGAATTATCATTTGAGTGCAAATTCGGTCCTGCCGGCACAGGGGTTGTTGGCCTGGGGGGAAGAGGATGGAGTAATAGAATGAGAATGGATTTACTTATGTTTGTCACATTATGTGACAAGGCACAGTTGAACATTCTTGCTATGCTACAGCCAAAATAAATTGGTGTCCGCCGGCACTGTACCTCTTTTGTTTCCCCCCCCTCACCACAGCAGTTTCCACACGCAGGGGAGGGCTGCGCAGGTGGGCCCCTAGGGGTACGCAGGGGATCGAGCCAGACCGCCAGTAACCTAGGGGCAATGCGACTCGCTGGCTTAACAATCACCCCCCCCAATAAGTTTCCTAATAGGTCCTGCTAGGCTATTTTGGGAAGAACCTTGAGGCGGGTGCTGAAGGGGGGAGTGCGTAAGAAATGGTGGAAGAGAAAAGCCCGCATTGGCCAAGGCGGGGTGCAGCTATGCGCGTTTGGATTAAAAAAGAGTCAGAAAAAGATAGGAACGAAAAGAGAAAAAAATGTGAAACTAGAGAAAACACAAGAGAAACAATGAAGCAAAAACGAGTTAAAAGAAATAAAAGAAATAGGGTAGATCCAAGATAGTAAAAGAACCTAAGAGAGCGAAAGATCGAGCACAAAGGTAGAGAAAAGCAAAAAGGGACGAAGAGAAAAAGAGAAGAGAAAAAAGAGAAGAGGAAAAGAGGAAGAGAAAAAAGACGAAGAGAAAAAAGCAGGAAGAGAAAAAACGAGAGATGACCAGGCTATGAATAAAAGGAGGATAGAGAGAAAAACAGAGGAAAAAATATAAAAAAGAAGAAGCGAAACAATGATCGGCAAGAACAGAGTAGAGAACAAAAAAGAAGAAAATAAGTAGAACAACACACGAGAAACGCAAACAAAGAAAGAAAAACCAGAGAAGAGAGTAAAAAAATACAAGGGGAAGAGAAAAAAAACAGAGAACGAGACAAAACAAGAGAAGAGAAAAAGAGCCGAAGAGAAAGAGAAGGACAAAAGGAAGCGGAGGAGAGAAGAGAAAAAAGAGATAAGAAAAACAGTGACAGAGAAAAAGAAAACGAGCTAAAAAAAGAGACGAGAAAAAAGAGAGAGCAAAAACAAGCGAAGTAGAAAAGAGAAAGGAAACCCCAAAGAGAACGAGGCCAAACCCGCGAAGAACCCCCGCACAAAGCAAAAGAGCACGGAAAACAGAGAAAAGAAGAAAACAACGAGAAACAACCACTCACCCCTATCCCCTCCCCCAGCCCTTACGCTCAACATCATCACCCCCCTACCCACTCGCCCCGCGCACCCCCTATACTACACCCAGCTACCCGTCTCCACCCACCCCCCACTTCCCTTATCCCCCCTCTTCCTCACCACCACCTTGCAGAACCCACATCTCCTATCATTACACACTCCCTCTCTCCCACACCCCCTCTCCTCCCCCCCCCACCCCCCTCTTCCTCTCTCCCCCCCTCCCTCCTCCCCCTCATCCTCTCCCCCGCTCTCCTCTCTCCCTTATCCCCCTCACCCCCTCTCCTCTCCCCCCCTCTCCTCTCCTCTCCTTCTCTCTCTCCCCCCCTCTCCTCCCCACCTCTCCTCCTCCCCCCTTCCTCTCCCCCTCTTCTCCCCCCCCCCCCCCCCCCTCTCTCCCCTTTCCCCCCTCTACCTCACCCTCTCCCTACCCCCCTTATCCCTCCCCACTGTCTCCTCCCCACCCCAGCGTCTCCCCCCCCTTCTCATCCCCCCCTCTCCTTCCCCCCTCTCTCCTCACCCCCCCCCCTCTCCTCCTCTACCCAGCCCCCCTCTCCCCCCACTCTCCCCCCACCCCTCTCTCCCACCCTCTCACCCCTCTCTCCCCCCCATCTCCTTCTCCCCTTCCCCCTGCCCACCCTCCCCCTCCCCATCCCCCTGCTCCCCCCCTCCTCCACCTCTCCATCACCCCCCTCTCCTTAACCCCCTCTCCTCACCCCCCCTCTCCTCACCCTCCCCCCCCCCCCCCCTCTCCCCTCCCCCCCCCCTCCTCCTCTCCCCGGCCCCCCCCTCCTCTCCCGCCTCACAGGTCGACCCGTGAGGCATCACCGCCTCCACGAGGATTCACCACCGCCGAGGCCCCACATGCTGATATAGTGTGGAGGATATTGCAGGGACATTGTTCATGGTACGTCTCCAATGCATGAAGGTGCCCGCTAAAGGGAATACATGTCACTGAAGGACACAGGAGGCAGAAATCGTATAGACACTAAGTGCTGGAGTTCTGGTCTTAGGGGTTATGGGGAGAAGGCAGGAAAATGTGGTTAAGATAGGGAAAGTTACATCAGCCATGATTGAATGGCGGAATAGACATGATGAGCTTAATTCTGTTCCTATCACTTTTGAACTTATAAACAGGCAATGTGTGTAGGAAAGAACTGTAGATGCTGGTTTGCATCGAAGGCAGACATAAAATGCTGGAGTAACACAGCGGGTCAGGCAGCATCTCTGGAGAAAATAGATTGGTGACATTTCTGGTCGGAGCCCTTCTTCAGACTGATTGTAACGGGGGACCTGGAAGTAAGAAATGACCAGGACAAATTAGGGACGACATCCGATGAACTCAAGCAGGGTGATTCCCTGAGAGGCCAATTGTTGGCTAGGGAGGGTGTGATCCTAGATTGTGTACATCGTTGCGAACTGTGGCACTTGGTAACCAACTTTTAGTGGAGGAAGGGGTGGGGGTTTGGGGAGGGGGGGGGCGGGGAGGGGGGGGGGGGGGGGGGGCGGGGGGGGGGGGGAATGTAGTGTATGTACCTGAAGTAGCAGGAATCATTGCTGTCTGGTAGACCATATATTTGAGGTTGTGATTATTGAACATTTTTTCCCAAAATATATCGGTGGTGAATTTCAACATCAGTGTCTGTGCATGCCCCGCACATGCCCGTTCATCTAATCAGTTCAATGAATCCTTCCCACCTCTGCTACAATTTAATCATAGCAAACTCTTGTCTGCTGTAAACCTCAAACAGATATCAAATCAGTTCACACATGTAGGTGGTTCAATGGTTTAAAGGTTCTATGGTTGAATGGTAGTTTGTTATCATACCTATTGAGGCACACTGAAATTCATTTCTGTATATAGTTCAGTACAAGTTTCTCTATACATAAGCACTTAGACACGCATCGCAGATACAGTACAAGTGTATAGTAGTAGTAGTAGTAGTAGTAGACTGAAACAGTATACAGTCACCAGATTAGACGCCATTTTCAAGTCCCAGTTGTTGAACTGACCATGCAGGCCTGTCCTGGCATTGATGGTCAGCCTGGCTAAGCATAGCCATGGTGTCCTCCGCCACTGCTCCACTGCTCCACTGCTTCAGGCGTGTCCAGTCCACGCGATTGGCCTTTTAGAGCACGCCTGGTCCAGCTGAGCCCCAGGCTGTTGCAGGGTTTCCAAAAGCCCACTGCCCCATCGATGCAGTGCACTTCCTCCCACTGCTGGTCTGCTCATCGGCCCTCATCGGTCTGGCTCCTTTCTCTCTGGGTGGCCATGCCGGGCCATCTGGGAGGGTTGCTGGCCCGCGGTGGGCGAGCCGTGTTTTCTTGGTGGGTTCCCGGTATAATCTGCTAATCTTATCAGCCATTTCTCTCAGGATGGAGGATGACTTGCTTCCAATCTACTTCTGTAGGTTATGAGGTGCCCAATAAAGCCAATGTGGGAACCACAAACTCTTTGCAGACAGAGTGCGATGTATTGCAATGTGATTCTTCTATCATTTACCTATGGGTTCTATTTAATTCTAACCTATGGAATCAACATTGGCAACACTGCCCCAAATGCTCATCCTTCACTTTGAGAGGTCATGGGCGACTGATGTGGAAAAAATGTAGCTAGAAATAAAATGCTTTGTTACTATCTCATGATCTCTTTCATTGGCTGAAGAAGGGTCTCGAACCGAAACACCACCCATTCATTTTCTCCAGAGATGCTGCCTGTCCCGCTGAATTATTCCAGCATTTTGTGTTCTATCTTCCATTGGCTCAGCTGGTTGGGCTAATGAATATTCTTTTAATAAGGGAATATTTAAAAATGTGGATGTAGCTGAAGCGAGTTGGAAATAAATGCCGAAATCCTGCTGCTAAAAGTGTAATGGTTTCATTACCACATCTTTAGGCGTTCAGTTCATGGGAACCCATACCTCTGCGGGGAACTCTGAACTGCTGAGGAAGATGCTGATGCTATTAGTGGAGCCAGACTCAGAATAATTGCTGCTCTTGCAAAGTGATATTCCCACCTGATTTGGTCTTCCCACATTATGGTTGCCTTTGACAAGAGACGCACCTGCTTCAGAGAATCCTTGAAGAACGAACAGATCTCAGAGACGACGGCAGTTCTCCTCTGTGATGGGCTCCAGTGCACCTTCCAAAGATAACGATGCTCCACCTTTTGGTAAAGCTGTGCACTGCAAGTGTGACTGTGTGGCACCAAATTTGCAACAGGAAAAGAAGAGAGACACAAAATGCTGGAGTAACTCAGTAGGACAGGACAGGCAGCATCTCTGGAGAGAATGAATGGGTGACGTTTCGGGTCGAGACCCTTCTTCAGACTGATAATAGGAGAACCTGACTGAGACTGTGCTGGGAAAATGATGGGCTGATGTGTGATGTCCAAATAAGGGCGTAAAGTTAATAGCTAATGGTGGAGTTTCAACTGGTCACATTTCGATTCACTTGCACTTTGCGAACAGTACTCTGTGAATTTCACCATGCCCACCATAATTTAAATGCCATAGAAAGAAAACAAAACGCCATGAACCTGAGAAACTGGGCAATGTTATAAAACGTACTCTTTTTTGGATGTATTGCTTTTAAAATAGGCTGTTGTGTATTTAAGGCTGCTGACCACACAGTTTGATTAATATAGGTGAAAATTCCACTGCCTCGCAGGTCCAGAGACCTAGGTACAACGTTGACCTCCAGTGCTGACTGTGCCTTCTCCCCATGACTGCATGGCATTCCTCCGAGTGCTCCGGTTTCCTCCCACAAAGAATTAGTTGGACAGGTACATGGATAGGACAGGTTTGGAGGGATACAGACCAAACGCAGGCAGGTGGGACTAGTATAGCTGGGACATGTTGGCTGGTGTGGGCAAGTTGGGCCGAAGGGCCTGTTTCCACACTGTATCACACTGTCTCTATGACTCTAATTGTGGGTCGTTAGCCTAATTGCCCACTGTAAATTACCTCCGTGTAGTGAGTAGGTGAGTGGTGGAATCGGGGGAGAGGTGATGGGAACGTGTGGAGAAGATAACATGGGAATTAATTTATGATTAGTGTAAATTGTTGGCTGATGGCCGGCATGGACTCAATGGGGCAAAGAGTCTGTTTCCAAGCCATATCTCTCTATGTCACTATGAAACTTAAAACTGATTTAAAATAATCTGTGCCTAGACCACCAGCAAATAAATAAACATGTTTTAGTTTAGTTTAGTATATTGGCAGGTACAGTAAAAATATTTTGTTGCATACTAACCAGTCAGTGGAAAGACCATACGTGATTGGAATCAACCAATTCACAGTGTACAGATACGTGTTAAAGGGAACAATGTTTAGTGCAAGATAAAGTCTGAAGAAGTCCGATTAAAGATAGTCCGGGGGTCTCCAGTGATGTAGATGGTAGCTCAGGACCGCTCTCTAGTTGTTGATAAGATGGTTCAGTTGCCTGGGAAGAAACTGTACCAGAAACTGGAGGTGTGCATTTTCACCCTTATGTACCCCATGCCTGATAGGAGAGGGGAGAAGTGGGAGTGACCAGGATGAGACTGGTCCTTGATTGTGCTGCTGGCCTTGCCGAGGCAGCGTGAAGTGTGAATGGAGTCAATGGAAGGGAGGTTGCTTTGTTTGATGGTCTGGGCTGCGTCCACAACGTTCTGTAATTTCTTGCGGTTTTAATGAAAACAAAATGGCCCATTCACTGTCGAAAACAGCGGCAGATCCAACATTGTTGCGTAGAATAATTAACCTCTGGGAACAGATTCAGGATCGAACATAATGCTCCTTTAGTGTCAAAGACAGAATCTTGAAGGTGCAATGAATATATCTGGAACCCAAAACCCAACACTTTTTTGTAATCATGATGGTTATTTATGAAGGATCAAGGTCTTTCGCCATTCAAAACTGGAGATGGTTGGACAGTGTGACAGAGAGTGAGGTTCATGGAGGGAGTCCAGTATTGATGCACGTGGAGTGGGATATCGACTGATGGACAGAATAAATGCGATGGACTGAAGCTGAAAATGACAAAGAGTGAGTGACAATGACTGATAGAAAGCAAGAGTAATTGACAGAAGGGAGATTGATTGACAGTGAGTGTTAACAGTGAGCGGCAAGTGAAAGCTACTGGCTGGCAGTGGGACAGATGAATCGGAACAAGAATAATTGCCAGAGAATGGAATTGGCTGTTACTGATTGGGGCTGCGGAGAGTAGGAATGATTGGCGGGGAGTGGGAATTATTAGCAGGGAATGAGAATGGCTGGCAGAGGATGGGAATGATTGGCAGTTGGGGCGATAGACAGATAGTGAGAATCATTGACAGCGGGTGGAGTGATTGACGAGAAATGAATGGCAGCGAGCGGATTGACCGAGTGCGTGGCTGATCAACAGAGAGTGGGGATGATTGGCAAAGATCGTAAGTGATAGGAGTAGAAGTCGGCCATTCGGCCCATCAATCCAGAGTCATTGACTGAGAGTGAGGTCTGATTGCAAGAGAGGTGGAAGCTGCTCAGAAGCGAGAGTGATTGTCAGTGAGGAAGGCAAGGACCGATTAACAGGCGGTGCAACTGCAGAGTGGACAGTGGGCTTAATGACAGTGACTCTGAGAGACAGGCAGTGGGATTGATCGGCCGGTTGGCTAATCATTGTAAGAGTGGAACGATTCATAAGGCAGGACTGGCTGATAAAGAATGGGATTGACGAAAGTCAAATTGATCTACAGTGAGTGAGAATATTGGGCAGAGAGTGAGAAGGATTGACATGAAGTGGGGCTGACTGGCAGAGCAATGGGCTGGTTGACAGATTGCGGGAATGTTTTGACGGAGTCTGAGACTGATCAAAAGAGTGGCTTATTGACATCGAGTGGATTGATGAACAGACTGTGTGTGACTGACTTCGGGGCAAGGCTAAATGACCAAGTACTAGACTTATTGATAGTGAGTGAGAATGATTGACTGCAAGTTGCACTGATTGCTCGAGAAAGGGTGAGAATATTACCGTGACGAGTTTAGAACACATTGACATTGATGGAAGATTTCATTACCAATGTGCCAGTTATAATGAATCAGTATCACGTGGAATTATAATTGATGTTATTATGGCAGTATTTAATGAGAGAAAGGTTTATTAATAGTAGATGCAATGGTGCACAATTAATCTAAAATTCTATACATTAAAGATGGTCTTAACGAATAATGTGAGTGAGATTGGTAGAAAAATGGATGTATCTGCATTTGTTCTGCTGTATTCATCTATAATACGTGCAGTTGCCCCTTCGACAGTCTCTATTGAGCTCAGCTGGATAACCGTTAATCACCATCAAATATAGCAAAGAGCACAATTTAAGATGGTGAGAAGATGTGTAGGCCATTCAGCCCCTTGAACCTGTTCTAGGAATCAAGTGATATGAGTTGCAAGTGATATGAGTTGCAAGAATTCTGCTTACTGGGAATAAAGACCAGAGGCAGAGCAGCGCGGACACTTCCCGTCTCTCGGGCGTGCACGCTGACACTAACTCACGCCGATTCACACTTACTCATATCACTGTACCGACTCAGGGAGCTAAGATATTCTTTAAAAAAACAGTCATATCTTTTTCGTCATGCTTCTCGATTCACACCCAAAAGGGCCACTGGCCTTCAAGGTGCACAGTAAGGTATGTAAATGTATTGTGGTAGTCAAAATATAATTGTTTCAGTTGGTGTAAATATCTATGGAACCAATTTGGATTATTATTTTGTTAAATCAACCGAAAGTTCCAATCACACAGGCTTTTATTTTATACTCAGGGAAAGTCCAAAAGCGGCGAAGGAAAATAAAAATTTACCCCAACCCTCCCGTCTCCCGCGGCCAGTGATGTGATGGATGCGGGGTCTGGACCAATCGCTGACACGTCCCGTGCCCCAGCGACGTCATGTCCATTATTTGGCATTTCAGCGATGCATCCGTTTGGTGAGTTGGCTTTTAGACGTCCAGCCCTTTCAGTTCTTTGGTTTTTCAGCGTCATGCCCTTTCGGTGACTTGGCCTTTAGGCATGGTTTCCGTTCGGTCAGTCGGCTTTTAGGTGTCTCGCCCTTTCATTATTTGGCTTTTCAGCGATTGCGTCTGTTCGGTTATTTGGCTTTTTGGCCTTGCGTCCGTTCGGTTATTTGGCTTTTCGGCCTTGCGTCCGTTCGGTTATTTGGCTTTTTGGCCTTGCGCCCGTTCGGTTATTTGGCTTTTCTGCATCGTTTCCGTTCAGTTATTCTGCTTCCACTTCTTCGCTTCAGCATCTCGTCCTTCGATGCCACTTCTGCACACGACAAAATTAATGGTCTGCTGGGCAGCAATGATCCCTGACCCTCCTGTACGCTACTGAAACTCCTTATGGGAAGCATTTTGTGGCACAGAAAAATCCCACCAAAGCCATCTCCATAAACACATCCAGATTTACGGTGTATATATAAGTGAACCTATATTCGTGTTCTCTCCCAGGCCTACATTCCTGGCGTTGAGGTTCAAATTACCTTGGGAAGGTCATGTTGAATGGACGTCTGACAGCTTGCTATGGAATAGGACTAGCTATGGAATGGACACTTGCTATGGAATGAGACTAGCAGGTGATGGAGAACAGGATGCTGAGCTGTGTCCGATTCACTGAAGAAATGCAATATCCCCTTGTCTCCTGATAATCTCTGGTCCTTGATGGCTCAAAGTGAAGAAAAAGCATATCAAATGATATTAAGAATCTTGGGGTTTGGGAATGATGTATATACGATGGAGGGAGCCCACCACCTCAGTAAGTACCCACCTCTCCCCATCAACCATCTCCTGCTCCGTCTGTCTGTAGTACCCACATCAGCCTCACCGACCACCTCAAAATTCACAGAGCAGAAAGCCATGAAGAGAAACAGAATCTCTGTTGAAGGAGCAGTACTGTAAATAAACACAAAATGCTGGAGTAACTCAGCAGGCCAGGCAGCATCTCTAGGGAAAAAGAACAGGTGACATTTGGGATTGGAACACTCCTACAGACTCAAGAAGGGTTCCGACCCAAAATATCTCCTAGTCTTTTTCTCTAGAATTTTGTGTCTATCTACGGCATAAACCAGCATCTGCAGTTTCTTCCAACACAGAATCCGCAGAACCAGAGTACAAGCAGGTTATCCTCAATCTTTTTCTTGCGTAAGGCGTGCACAGCCTAAAGTTGTAAGACAACTTGTTCTGTTTGATCTTCTGTTTGTGCACGCCAGGTTTTTTGCATTCTTCGAAACAGGGTGGACCAAGGGAAGGTTGCAATCTCCCACCCCATCTCAATCTGAAAGACTGCTTAAGAACACAAGGAGAAGACTGTTTAATGATAGGTTGGGACAGAACTGATGATAACAATATTAATGTGTAGGAAGGAACTGCAGATGCTGATTTACACCGAGGATAGACACAAAATGTTGAAGTAACTCAGCGGGACAGGCAGCATCTCTGCAGAGAAGGAATGGGTGACGTTTCGGGTCAAGAAGTCTGAAGAAGGGACTCGACCCGTAACATCACCCATTCCTTCTATCCAGAGATGCTGCCTGCCCTGCTGAGTTACTCCAGCATTTGGTGTCTATGACAGTATTAATGTCTGTCTATTTCAGGCTTATAAGGGGTTGGCAAGGGGGCTGGGACAGCAGGATAAGGAATTTAAGCTGCAATTGTAACAAAAATAACATGTACATTTTTAGTCTTCTTACCTCAGAAAGGAATTAGGTCTGCCAGTGGGATAGGATTAATCTGAATGAGCCTATTTTTTTCTGGCGTTTAATGGAATGAGATCTCACTAAATCACCTAATTTTCTAATAGGAATTGACAAGGTAGATGCTGTTGTCTCTGACAGATTGTGCATTAGAAATTTGAATGCATGTCTCGGGAGAAGGGATTGAATAGTAAAAAGGGCACAAGGAATTTCTTTATTTAGAGTAATGAGCATCTAGAATTCTCTAACTCGAAGAACTGGGGGATGATAAGTTATTCAGTTTACTTAAGGCTAATGTTGATATTTTCGAATGTAAGGAAATCAAAAGATATGGATTACTGGAAAAATATGAAGTAGAAAAATCAACCTTTGTCTGTATTGGACCCGAGGGGGTTTGTGGGATACACCTTCTCCCGTTTATTTTCTTCCACTCCCTTCTGCAAACTTTGTCTTGGCAATGATGAATTTCAAACACACTGATTGATGTTAATCTTCATATCTTCATTCACCCATTGTTGATAATGGCTTATTATTGTCACATATACCGAGATACAGTGAACAATTTTGTTTGTGTGCCATTCAGTCAAATGATACCATACATGAGTGCAGTCAAACCATAAACAGGTTGTGCAAAGAAAAACACAGCAGGGTGCAGAATATTGTGTGACAGTCACAGTGAAAATTCCGATTTTAAAGGTGCAATGGGTGCATTGAGATAGGTTGGGAAAATTGGAACTACACCTTAGCTTATGGGAGGATTATTCAGTGTTCTGACATTGCGGGTCCTGTATCTGGAGACGTATTTCAGAAAATGTAGTTATTTCAGAAATGTTTGGCACCCATTTTCTGCTATACATTTTTTTAAAAATAGATAATTTGGAAATGTTATTGTATAATAATATTCATAACTTGGTATCTAAAGGAATATGTGTTTTGAAAAAGGGTCTCAAAGTCCAAAGGATTGGGGAAAACAAATGGTCGGCACGGACTGGAAGGGCCGAGAGGGCCTGTTTCCGTGCTGTAATTGTTATATGGTTATATGATATGAAAAATAAGAGCATTTGCAGAACATTAAATATAGTATTATTTCTTCTCGGGATATAAGCTTTGAAAGTAAAGATGTTTCCATTACCTGATTCAATTGATAATATTCCATAATTTCATTATCATATAATGCCTCTCTTATAAATTTGGACAAAATTCTTAACATCATTAATTATTTTAAAATTGCACTGTACAAGTTAAAGGAGTGGGGAGTCTAACATTGGAACCTAGCAGCTTTTTAGTACCGTTGTACGGGTGCCATTTCCTTCAGCTTTATCAGAAATTCAACTTAAGGCGACTGAATGATGATAACAGCCCAATGCCAAAATGTATTTTATTTCCATTCAAATAGGTAATATCCAATCCATTGCTGAAAATTAACACATTTAGCTGAATGAGTTTGCTTGATCCTGAGCAAGGCAACTGTATTCAACTATACTTGACCTGATCTGATCTCATAAAAAAATATTTCTATCCCTCCAGTTCAGAAACGTGTTATACTATTTACATATATTACTGGTTTGCAGATTTATGATTGAAATGTGCTTGAGCACAATGGGAGTGTCAATGCAGATCAGCCTTAAGTCATATTCTTGGAGTTCTGCCCGAGCACCATATTCAACTTTCATAAACGGATGAAAAACTGTAAGGGAGATTTGCATTTAAATAGCGCTAAGCACATCCTCGACATTGGTGACACGGTGGCGCAGCAGTAGAGTTGCTGCCTTACAGTGCCAGAGCCCGGGTCCTGGGTTTGTACAGAGTTTGTACGTTCTCCCCGTGACCAACATGGGTTTTCCCAGAAATCTTCAGTTTCCTCCCACGTTCCAAAAACCTACAAGTTTTTAGGTTAATTGGCTTGGTATGAATGTGAATTGTCCCTTGTGTGTGTGTGTGAGGTGATTGCAGTTCAAGGAGAAGACATTTGATGAAGGGTTATAGTGCTAGATTAGACCTCACAACATCAGTTTAGTGTTAATGTGCGGGCATTGCAAGTCAGTGCGGACTCGGTGGCCGAAGGGCTTGTTTCCGCGTTGTATCTGTAAAGTAAACACAACTAATGTCTTAAAGTTACTTATTGTTGACGAATCATATTCAAATGGTAGAACTAACTTTGTTGGAAAATGCAGCATCAATCCCACATAAGGTTCATATATAGCAATGGGATAAATGAGATGATCTGCTTTTGGAATGTTGACTAAGTCGTGAATCTGGAGCAATACTGTATCTGACTCGTGACCAGAGGAGAAGTATAATTAACATGATTAAAATTAACCCAGCATGAAGTGTACAAATCTTTATGCCTAATAGGGAAACATCTCTAATTACTGACAATGTTGATGTCTCCAACCTTTTCACAAAAGCCATGGGTATATTTTCCATCCTAATTGGTCCTGTGCTAACATTACTCTTTCACAATTAGCTGACAATTAAAAATAGTCTTTCAACAGTTGTTTCCCACATCCTTTTATTCCTGGGGGGAAAACATACAATTTGTTAAGACAGCATTGAAACTGTTTTCTTGAACAGGACTTGCCTGGAAATGCATATGCACAATTTCTGTTTAGGGATTTAGGCAAACAAAACGTCCTTAAATCTTTGGGTCAGTGTTGATGGCTTGTCAGGATATCTCTTCCTTCATGCATGACATGAAGTCTTTATGTCATGACCTTAGTACACGGGTTCCCAAACAAACCAAGCCAGCTTTACATATATTGTACTAAACAATGTTATTTTTATAGTGTAAATCATCAGCCAGGCCAGATAATATAGGTAAAGACATCTGCATGGTTTCAGACTGTGTTGGTTGTAATGGGAGAACTAAGTTATTCACCTGGTTGCTGTGAAATATCTTTTTGTTCTTCAACACTTATCTATAATTCTTTGTCAACCAATTTATCACCTCCTCATTCTCTAAGTTTGTATCCAAACATCTCCTGGAATTCACAATAATTTTGGTGAAACCTTCATAAGTGCTGCATTACATTCAAACAAGACAAACGAGAAGCTGGACACAAAAAGCTGGAGTAACTCAGCGGGACAGGCAGCATCTCTGGAGAGAAGGAATGCTCTGTCCCACTGAGTTACTCCAGCTTTTTGTGTCTATCTTTGGTGTAAACCAGCATCTGCAGTTCCTTCCCGCACATGACAAACAAGTTTATAACATTTGGACAAGTTGCATGCATCTGGAAGCGAAATACCTGGTAGAAAGACATTTTATGGAATTTCTTCCTAAAGAATGATATCCCACTTATTACTTGATAGGTCTGTGTGCATGGTCTATTCCCTGCAGTTCTTTTCTTTCAGGTTCTTAACATTGAAACGATTTTTCGTATTCCATGGGAAGAGGGGATCATTATTTCCATGCACCTGCTGCCCTTGTTCTTCTGGATTATGGAGATTGCAGCGTGACGTTCGTCAAAGAGGTTGTGATGAGTTAATTCACTGAACGGTGTTGAAGGACTGTCTTGTCAAATTAGTCGCATTTCTTCTTGCACTACTCCAGCAGCTCACACCATCACTTATTTGGTGGCAGCCCACAGGTTTACCTGAATAATTCTCACAGCTTATTATGATGGCATATGAACTTCTGATCTCCACCTGATGTAAGATCATAAACAATATCATTATACCACTCCTGCGGATACGTTTTTTTTTTGTACAGGAAATTCTCAAGCCTTCACTTTTATCTAGAATTTAGCAGAAAGTGAATATTTTTTTCAAAATTCAGCATCTTTAGTTTTTGCAGTAACTTGGTTGTTTGAATTAAGTTGAAACCTGTAATCATAAACATTATCTGATGTAGTTAAAGCCTTTTTTCCGCTGACTCTGCTTGATCTGCTAGGTTCCTCCAGCAACTTGTTTTTTACTTTGATTTGAGAACATTTGTTTGACGCATTATCAATGCAAGGATTGCAAAGGACTTGCTAATTTGACCAGCTTCTGTGACCATTATCAGATTTCAAAGGCACTTCAGATCTAATTTGGTTTTTAACAGATTGAACATGTTTAATTTATTGAAGTAAAAATTCCAGTTAATCATTGTGCAATGTCCACGAAATATCTTGTTAGAACATTCAAAGACAATGTTTTTTTTTGTCCCTAATGAGAGAAAACTGTCAGGTACATAATTATTAAAGCTTTTGGAATGTTATCAAAATGAACCAAAGGAAAAATATAATGTCAATGTTGGAGGCACTATTGGGAAAATGGGACAAATTCTGTCTGTTTTGTCTTGTACGGGTCTCGTGCTCCTTACTAAGATCACTTTGGATGAAATTTCACCACAACGGTGATCGCTGGAGAAGACATTTGATGAATGGTTATTGTAGAAGATTAAGCCTCACAGCATCAGTTTAGTTTAGTTTAGAGATTCAGTGTGGAAACAGGCCTTCGGCCCACCGAGCCCTCACCGACCACAGATCCATGCACATTAACACTACCCTACATACACTAGGGACAATTTACATTTATACCAAGCCGATTAACCTCCAAACCTGTACGACTTTGGAGCGTGTGAGGAAACCGAAGATATCGGAGAAAACCCACGCAGGTCATGATGAGAGTGTGCAAACCGTACGGACAAACACCCGCAGCCAGGATCAATCCCGGTCTCTAGCACTATAAGGCAGTAGCTCTACCACTTTGCACCATGCTGCATAACAATATTGTTAATAAGGTTATTATAAACCTTAAACCTATGTCCTCTAGTCCTCGATTCACTTACTCTGGGCAATGGTAACAAAGTCGACGGGCGGATGGTGCTGAACTCTTGAGTCTTGTTGCAGCTGCAGCCAGTGAGGTTTCAATGTGATTATTCCATGTGTAGGAAGGGACTGCAGATGCTGGTTTAAACCAAAGATAGACACAAAAAGCTGGAGTACAAAAAGACCGGGTCTGAAGAAGGGTCTCGACCCGAAACGTCACCCATTCCTTCTCTCCAGAGATCTTGCCTGTCCCGCTGATTTACTCCAGCTTTTTGTGTCTATCGATGATTATTCCATCACTTTTCTGACTATCCTTGTGAGGCCTTGTGGAGACAGAAGCTGCGCCAACATAGCCGTGACTGCACTAATAAAGCTGTGAATAGCTCCGGGAAATCCTGGGGCTGTGAACAGAGCTCTTTATTGCTGGCTCCTCTCAAACACTGTCCTACGGCAGCCAATATCTCTGGCCCATCTCATCCTGCTGTGGCTTATTGCGAAGCCAATATTAATTCACCATGCACAAGGGCGGCATGGTCCCATTCATTTCACTCCACCGCTGGTGTGCACAAACTCCCACAGACCAGTGACAAAAATGCCAGAGGAACAAACATAGGAAGTGGCTCAGTGGCGCAGCGAGTAAAGATGCTGCCTTGTAGCTCCAGCCGCCCAGGTCTGTTTGGAATCTGCACATTTGGGTCCCATCCAAAGTGGTGGGGGGGGGGGGGGGGGGGGGGAGAGTGCTGACTTACAGCGCCAGAGATCTGACTACGGGTGCTGTCTGCACGGAGTTTGTACATTCTCCACGCGACTGCGTGGCTTTTCCAGGTGCTCCGGTTTCCTCTCACATTCCAAAGACGTACAGGTTTGTAGGTTAATTCGCTTTGGTAAAGATTGTAAATTGTCCCTTGTGTGCAGTGCATGGGGATCGCTGCTCGGCGCGGACTCGGTGGGCCGAAGGGCCTGTTTCCGTGCTGTATCTGGAAACTAAACTAAATGAAAAAATGTACAACTTCTGTGACTGCAGAGGACGTGTCGCTGGAAAACGAACTGAGTGGAATTAAACGTTGCCTATCCATGTTCTCCTGAGTTGCTGGCTGAGCCGCTCAGCAACTCCAGCAATCTGGAATCAAACTAGGAAACGAACTATAAGGTGAAGGTTGTTGTGGCAGGTGAGAGACGTATGGAGCCACTCGGTTTGTTATGGTTTGAGAGTTCATTAGTGCCATCTTCACATTACCATATACTCCCCTCGCATCAATCTTTGGACTTGCTAGGTGAAGGACAAAAGCCCAGATCATGGGTTTTGAAACATGGCTGCTGATATGACATTTGGTGTTGCCAGATACTGAGTGTTCTGAAACTGTTTTTCACAGATGGTCATTAAAACTATACAGGGAATTCACACATAAACTTTGGGGAGATTTTTTTTAATTCTTTGATTCTTATTTTCTTTCTTCATTTTCATTATGATGTAGAAGGAGGCCATTTGGCCTATTGGATTTATACCATCTTACAAATTAATCCTACCCTCCCATTTATTTCATAGTAATCTGTTCTCTCTCACATTCTCAATACCTCTTCATGGATTGTGTTCAGTTCTGGGCACCATGTCATGGGAAAGATGTTGTCAAGCTGGAAAGGGTTCAGAGAAGATTTACAAGGATCCTGTAACCATGGCTACAGGATCTGAGCTATAGGGAGAGGTCCTTGACTATCCCAACAATTAAGAAAGAGTTAGACAGGTACGTGGATAATTAATGGAGGGATATGGACCAAACGCAGGCAGGTGGGACGAGTGTAGCTGGGACATGTTGGCCGGTGTGGGCTGAAGGGCCCATTTCCACACTGTATGACTATGATTCAATGACCTCTAGATTCTATTACTCACCAAGACAAGGACAATTTCTGGAGGCCAATTAACTTACCAATCCACATGCATTTGGGATCTTGGAGGAAACCGGTGTACTGGGGGGAAACCCATGTGGTCACAGGGAAAACATGCAAATTCCATATGGACAGCACCCAAGGTCAGGATTGAACCTGTGTCACTGGTTGCAGCACTATCCATGGTGGCTCTTTTCGGCTTAAGCTTCAGGAATTATTATAACTGATTTGCAAAGTAGTTTCCGCCGTGTGGAATAAAACCGTGAAACATCTTTGGTGTTGCTCGATTTCACAGTGGCTTCATGACAGGAACAAATCATGACCCACACTGAACAAGTTGTCCAACAACTTTAGGCTGTGCACGCCACACGAAAGAAGAAGCAGTAGATGACCCACACTAATTTAAGGCAATATGTAGCCAAAGATCCATTGAAAAATGAGATCACAGTGGAACCCATGGCAAGGCAACAATTGCCTTGAAAGAGAATGTTTTAGTAAGGAAACTCTGTGAATTCAAAATTGAAATGAGTCTTCCGAAAAACAATTGAGAATAGCAGCATTGTGTAACTCCTCAAAATAAACCATCAGACAGCACAGAGAAGTGAACCAAGTTCTCGGTGGAATACATTTACTAAACATAAAGGACCTCAAGGGTTTGGAGATGAACAGCACAATCAGCCTGAGTGACGATGCCTGTCATTGTAACTCTCGTTGACTGCCCTCCCTTTACTGTGGGCATGCAGTGTGTGACAACTAATCTGTGATACAAGCTGTGAGAGTCAGCATGAAGCCATCCCAACTCACAGTGACACACTCACTTAGAAACATCAGACCATTTTGAGGTCAAGCGCTCTCTTTAAGAATACGGAATTCGAGCAGGGGCATGAGTGTTAATCAAAAGGGGACGAGCAGTGACGTCTTTGCAACTTGCTAAAAATAAAAGTCTTTCAACTCGGGAACCAAAAACAAGAGTTCTGCCTTTTGAATATGGATGTTGGCCCACTTGGACTCGTTTAAAAGTGCTGGTTTGTTAAAATTTGTTCTTGGGGAAGTGGGAGATAATCACAAGGCCAGTCCAAGGTTTCCTGTGGCAGCTGAATCAAACATGTACGCAGTGTCTGGCCTGAACAGAGTGAATGTGGAGAGGATCCTTCCACTAGTGGGAGAGTCTAGTGGTAGGGCCAGAGGCCATAGCCTCAATAAAAGGACGTACCTTCAGAAAGAAGATGAGGAGGAATTTCTTTAGTTAGAGGGTGGTGAATCTGGGAATTCATTGCCATAGATGGGTGTGGAGGTCAAGTCAATAGATATTTTTAAGACAGAGATTAATTTTTGATTAGTAAGGGTATCAAGGGTTATGGGGTGAAGGCAGGAGAATGGGGTTGAGAGGTCTTGATAGATCAGCCATGATTGAATGGCAAAGTGGAATTTGTAAATAGTTCGTTCTAAGCTTCCCCCCCCCCCCCCCCCAGTCTAGTTTCAGTCAAAAATCACAGAGTCAAGCAATTGCGCATCTAAACTTTATTTTGACAAAACACAATTACAGTTCCACTACTATACCTAACCACCGTGGGTTCGATCCTCGTATCTGCCTGATCAAGCCCTCTTTAGCCTCGCTCAAGCAGAGACACTCCAGAAGGTCACACAGTCTTAAGCGTTCTCCCAGAAGATCGATGCAGGACCTCGTGGGAGCAGTCTTTTATAGGTCCCCGACCCTTGAGGGGCCGAACCACATAGGGGTGGTATCTATATAGTCCAATAACAGATATCGATTAACACAGTATATGATAGACATTTCCCTAACCTAATAATACAGTGACTAATACAATGTATTCAAATGGTGCTTCAGAAGAGTAAACAAACATCGCAACATGTGCCTTGATATTCAAGAAACCCAGACAAGGCTCAATACTTAATCCAATCAACGTTTAGCAAAGTAAAGCTTTGCAACATTATATACAATGTGTATGTTTGGTTTGCGCTCATCCAATCCATTCCATGCAATTTGCACCTAATTGTTAAGATCTGCAGATGTTTCCAATCTCTTCCTGCAGCTCTTACCTGGGCTCTAGACAAACTGGCACCATTCTGCAGCTTGTCCTATTTCTGCAGAAGACACATTTAAATTGACCAAATGGCCTAGCAGCCCAGAAGCCTTAACTCAATTTTAGTGTCCTGGCCTCCCCAATTTGGCCAAAATTAACAACTTGATGGGCCGAATGGCCTTATTCTGCTCTTAGAACCTATGAAGTATCAGAGTTAAATGTAGATTTATTTTCTGTAGAGCATTGGACAATCAATCGGGTTTTTTACAAAATATTTCCAATTCTCACCACACATTGCTAAATTTAATTCATGTTGTGTGCTGCAGGACATGAAATGGCATGGCCTCTAAACTTCCTGGCCAGTGCAATACTCAGAAGTCCATATATTACTTGAGTGACCATAATCGGGGAGGTACAGTTAATATTTACAATCTCACTGCTCTGCCTCCAGCATCCTAGATTATAGATTCATAGAGTCACTGTACAGAGAAGCAGGCCTGATAAGTCCATGCCTAACGCCAGGTATCCAACTGCACTAAACCCATTTACCAGCACTTGGCCTTCCTATGTCTTGGCAAATCAAATGGTGGGCCAGATACCTTTTAGAGGCTGTGAGAGTCTCTGCCTCCACCATCCCCTCAGGCAGTGAGGTCCAGATTTGAACCATCGTCCATATGATAAAAATTCTCCCCTGTAAATCTGTTCTCTCTTGGCTCTAGTTTTAAATGCAAGTGCTGTTCTGTTTTCAATAATATACAATGTATTTGAACCTTTAACTTAAAAAGAAAAGGCAAAGTGCTGTAGTGTCGTCGGGATTGATCCCGGGTCTCTGGCGCTGCAAGTGCTGTAAGGCAGCAACTCTTCTGCTGCACCATTATACGATTGATATAATTTTTTTGTCATATGCAAAGTAAAGGAATGTTTTGGTGTGATGTGTTACTGGGGTGTGAGAAGGTCTTGAGAATAAGGGGTAAGCCATTTAGGACTGAGAAGAGGAAACAAAAATTCACCCAGAGAGTTACGAATCTGTGGAATTCTCTGCCTCAGAAGGCAGTGGAGGCCAATTCACCGGATGTATTCAAGAAAGAGCTGGATATAGCTCTTAGGAGGAGAAGAGCCATCAAGAACAGCACAGAGGCAGCGGGGAAGGCCTCGAGATGGCTCTGGATCAGGAGAGGAGGTCCATGGGGAGGAGCGAATGCCACCTGAACACAAATCGAGGTCTGATCAACCATGGCTGGGTCGCCTGGGTGAGGGTGTCTGATGTTGAAAGAGCCAAAACACCCAATGACCCCGGGTTACATCACTGATGATGTGTTCAGGAGCATCAATAGATGTTTTTTTTTTAATCAATCTTAGGGCTTATGGAATCAAGGGATATGGGGAGAAAGCAGGAACGGGGTACTGATTCTGGATGATCAGTCATGATCATATTGAATGGCGGTGCTGGCATATTGAATGGCAAATGGCCTACTCCTACACCTATTTTCTATGTTTCTATGTTACCACTGGGTAGACCAAGCCAGATAATATTTAATCTTTGAAGGAACAATGGGTGGAAACATGTGAAGAAGATGAGGGTTGATGGGGACAGCTTGGACCAGAAGGAGCACTTCTGTATGTTCGGCAGTGGGGAGGGATAAGAAGCTGAGGGGTAGCATTTTCACACAAAGAGCTGCACAGGGAACCCAAGAACAACATTGAGAGGGCCAACACCTAAAATCATGCGTCCCCTCTGACATTACCTTGTGTTTTGTGACTGAAGAATGCAAGTGCATGGGCTCTAATCACAGGATAAAATGGCCTCAGTGTCCCTCCCATTTGGTTTGAATGCTAATTTAACACGGTCTCTGGGTACAATGAATTCAATTATCCTCATGCTGACCTTAAGCTTTCTGAAATATAAATGGTTTATTAATGGTGCATTCTGGAATTGTAACAGAATGTTAATTTAGATATTGCAGACCAACTGAACAAACAGAGCTAATCTAAAAACTATTAAAGATCAGATGCACACTGTAGAAAGCCGGAGTGCTGGAGCATTGCAATAGCTCGATTTTAATATCTTCTCTTATCCGCAGGAAATCCAGTCACCCATTAGAGTCGGGAGCTACCGGACACAACTGGGGTGGCTAATCAGGGGAAAATCATTGAAACACACAAGACTCTTAATTAGCTTGGTAGGGTAGATGCAATGGTGATTGATTTCCCCTGGTTGGGTTAACTAGGACCAGTGGATGGCTATTCAGGACAGAGGAAAGAGGTCTGAGGAAGGGTCTCGACCCGGAACGCCATCCATTCCTTCTATCCAGAGATGCTGCCAGTCCCGCTGAGTTACTCCAGCATTTTGTGTCTATCTTCAGGGAAAAGAAGAAATTACTTTACCCAGATGGTGCTTAACCTTTGGAATTCAACGGCCAACAAGGATGCAGAGGCCCAGTCACCGAGTACGTTCAAGGCAGCTACTGATAATTTTCTTAGATGATGGGGGAATCGAGGGATAAGCAGGAAATTGGAGCCGAGGCGAATGATCAACCACGATCTTATCAAATTCAGTTTAGTTTGGAGGTAGTGTGGAAACAAGTTCTTCGCCCCACCGAGTCGTGTCGACCAGCGATCACCTGTACACTAGTTCTATCCTATGCACTTGGGACAATTTACAAAGCCAATTAACCTAGAAATCTACACGTCTTTGGAGTGTGGGAGGAGACCGGAGCTCCCGGGAAAAAAAACACACGGTCACGGGAAGAATGTACAAACTCCATCAGACACCACCCGTAATCGGGATCGAACCCTGCTCTCTTGGCGTTGTAAAGGCAGAAATTCTACCGCTGCGCCACAACAGCAGAACAGGTGAGGGGGTCCGTATGCGGTCTATTTCTAATTCTATTTCTTCTGTTTCTGTGTCTTTATGTTGCAGATCGCTTGTTCCAAGGCACTAGTTGGTTTACGAGTTCCTCTTATTTCCCAAGGCCATCGATTTTGAGAAACAAAATACGAGTAAAATCTATCCGTTACTTGTTAGTATAGCGGATAGCATCCTTGCCTGACAAGTGGGAGACCGGGGTTCAATTGCCCGATGGGGAGACAGATCTACTGGTTGATTGGCATAGATGAGCTGAGCTGAGCTGAAAGTGTGTGAGTCAATGACGGAGTTTTACCTGGGTGTTTCCCCCAGCATAGAGTTCCATTTCGCCGTACTTTAATATATCATTAGCCATGCATAATTTTATTAAAATAAAGCACGTGGAACTCTTTTTTAATTGAAAATGAATGATTGAAAGACAAATCTTTGGGAGTAAGTTGAATGAATTAGCCTTAATTAAAAATAAATTCTTCTCCAAAAAAGGTATAGGTTTCAGGAGTGGAATTCGACAATGGGTGAATGTTCTGGAACATGCAAAGGCTGTGAAGGATGCTATGTAAATGGGAGCATGACCTTTCCGACTGTCTGCTTAATTCAGCTGCTATCTGTTCCTGCTTTCATGTCGTCGGGTCACAAAGACCTCCGTATAATCTCGGAATGTTCCTTCATGCAAGTCATGTGCATTCGCAAGTTTTCAGAATTTAATTTAAGAAGTTACGCAACAATCTTGTTTAACTACTTGAGATATTAATGAAGTAAAATCCCCATTGATTTGGATAAAGTGTCGTCTACATATGTTTAAATAAGATAATGCTTTTCAAATCTTATCTGATTTAATTTAAATGCATGTGCTCCTTTGCATTAAATTATTAGCTGCGAACATACTCTCAGAATTAGAAGCAGGATAGACTGTAGGGCCCTTCAGCCCATCCAATCAATATCACCTGTTGTTCAATTATCATATCCAACTATATTTTCATGCCCAAAATGTCATGAATGTCACCTTTAAATGTGCTCATTGATTCATCATTTGCCATCCTCTGGGGCTGAGAATTTCAAAGATTCACAACCCTTCGAAGGAGGGTCGGAGCAGCAAAGTGACACAGCCAGTAGAATTGCTGCTTCTGAACACCGGTGGACCAGGTTCAGTCATGGCGTGGAGTTTGCATGTGCTCCCTGTGATCGTGTGAGTTTGCTCTGGGCGCTCTGGTTTCCTCCCCACATCCTAAAGACGTGCAAGCTTAATTGGCCCTAGTATGTAGATGAATGCCAGAATCTGGGGGGGAGTTGATGAAAATGTGTGGAGAATAAAATAGGATTAGTCTAGGAACAGAGTAAATGAGTTTCTGGTGGACTAAGGGGCCTGTTTCCATGCAGCATGATACTATAACTAAAGACATTTCTCCTCATCTCAGATCCAAATGGATACTCCTTCCTCAAGAGTCCATGTCTGACTTAATCTGAAATCTTAATTTATTTTTCCATTCAGAATCTTTTTTTCCCCCCAATTTTTATTTATTTACTGGTTGCATATAGTGTTATCCTTTTGCAAAATACAAAATTAAGACTACCAACCCAAAAGATAAGTGTAGTTCAGAGAAGGTTTACTAGATTAATTTAATTTTTTCCCATTTCTGATAAATGGTCTTCAACCAGAAACATCAATGGTTTATCTTTCCACCGGTGCTGCCTGACCTGCTGAATGTTTCCAGTATTTTTTGTTTATATTTCAAATTTCCATCATCTGCCGTTGTTCGGATTTTCATATCCCGGTAAAAGTCGTGTAAAGTCCTGTAAGTTGCCTTACGATAAGAGGCAGGCTGGATGTATCCACTGGAAGTAAGGAGAGTGAGAGGGACTTGAGTGAACTAGATGAAACGTGGATGGGTCTGGACAAGGCTGGTGATGGAGAAGATGTTTACTACAGAACGTGAGGGAAGCCAAATTTCTGAATGTACTGCCTGAAGAAGGTGGTTTAAATTGTACCTGGGTGAATATACCCAAAGAATAGTGACATGTACGGCTATTAACCTGGAATGAGGGGTAGTTATGTTATGGAACTATTTGTCAGTCAGCAAGAATGCGATGGGCTGAAAGGCCTGCTTCTATCTCATTGGTTTTCTATTATTTTATGATTCATGTTACGTTTTACTCTCCTTTTAAGAGGCACTGGTTGGGTTTATATCAGAGCCAGCTGCATTGAAATTATGCTATCCACTTCTGAAATTGAGACTCACAGTCAGGATGATTAACAACAAAGTTAGCTCTGCTGTGCACTTCAACCCCGATAATGAACGGACAACGTGAATTTTGTGTGTGCCCAGCATTGGGTCAAACGGGTGCTGATTAATTGTTATCGTAATTCCTTTGCAGATTTTCCAGGGCTAGTCAATTTAGCCTCCGGTTGCTTCAGTCAAGGCTAGGACTGGGATCAATAACATTACCGTCAAACGGTAGCCCAATAATAACTGTCTCGGCTCAGAGCTGAGGGCTAGATGAGATGAGGAGCAACGGGGAAAGGTGATTATTCGAACAGAAGCATAACAATATTATCAATAATTTATTATTAAGAAACATGGGTTGCAGATAAATGCAATTACTAATTCATAAAATAACTGCTGTGCTTGGAAATTAATACAGAAACTGGTTGTTACCACTGAAATATAGGCTACTGACAAAAACTGAAGCAACACAGATTCTTCCTGAGCATGAATAATAAATCCCCAACATTAATCCTGAGGCCATAAACTGGAAGATTTACTGTGCTGGTAAAATGGGGTATTTTATAAAGTAGTTCATATTTTTCCAATATTCTGCCTCCTTCCTTTAATATTCACGCACAACCTCATTTAAAAAAAAAAATCTTGATAAGAAGCCAATTAAGTCATGTTACAAATGATTACTCTCTGTGATTATTCATGTTTCCACATCATATTGCTTTTATTTAAACTTTGTGCATATTTTGGCTCTATGAAGAGGCGTTTGCAAACTCTTCCTTCTGGTCACTGGCATGATGTTGGCTCTCTTCGGTAAGCTTAATTTTAATTCTGGACATCGAGCCTTCCCTGCCCATCCACCCCTCCTACTCTTTTGATTTTCTCAGTTTTACACAGTCATTCACCAATTCCCAGAGTCTCCCATCAGACGTTATCTTACATCCACTTCCAACAGATTGCACATGCAGGTTGGAGGCTTTCCCAGCCAGTTTCCCATGTATTTAGCTTTGCTGCAAGTAGCAAGTGACAGTTACAGCTTAGTTTATTGTCACGTGTACACGTTTATTGTCACGTGTAGCGAGGTACAGAGTAAAGCTTTTCGTCGCGTGCTATCCAGTCAGCGGAAAGACAATACATGATTGCAGTTCAGCTATTTACAGTGTATTTAAGAGTGTGGAGCAATTGTAACATGTGATTATAGATCTACGTCTGTGGCCGGCATGCAAATAGTCACCTGGGTTGGGCGCCACCTTGGAAGCTACAGATAAATTGATGTAATTTGGGGGAATTTCTGAGGGAATGTTAGTGTGGGATGTGGAGGAGAGAAAGTGTTCTGAAATGCCCCATGGAGATATATTTCTCACTTGCAATGTTTGTTCTTATTAATTCATGGGATGCAGGCTTCATTGCTGCCGCTGTTATTCTTGCCCATCTCCAGATCACTTTCAGAATGTGTTCTCTCCTTTCTTGTTGCGGCAAAGTGCTTCAAAATTCCAGTAAGATGGGGAGTTCTATAATTTGGACCACTGCCGTTTCCAAATAGAATAGGAATGATTGGGTAAATTACACCTGTATCTGTACAATGTGGGCGGTTCGATTGCAATCATGTACGGTCTTTCCGCTGACTGGATAGCACGCAACAAAAAGCTTTTCATTGTCCCTCAGTACTCATGACCATAAACTACACTAATTATGCCATGTGACCGCATGTCTGCAGGTGACTGAGAATGATTTCATGTACATAATTTACTTGTGACTATTCCGCACTCTCAGCATTCACGATGTGAAATTACCCTACCTTTACCACGAGACGTTGCTGTAGTTTCTGTCACCGGGTCTGTTTCCTCTGCTTTTTTAAACAGAATCACCTTTCTGAGTAAGTTGACTTTGTAGTGCAACTTGATTTCCTGGGGGTCCAGAAATAAATCTCATCCCATCCTTCACAAAAAGCCGCAGATGCTGGTTTATACCAAAGATAGATACAAAGTACCGTAATAGCTCAGCGGGTCAGGCAGCATCTTTGGAGAAAAAAGATTAGGTGACTTTTTGGATCGGGACCCTTCTTCAGATTGAAAGTAGGGGATGAGGCAGCCACCAAAGAACACTCACAATGGGGACATTTCGTTTCGCAACTGTGTCTATGTTTACAATGAAAGCTTAAAATTGCAACAATGCAATTATACCCTTCTGCCACCGTAGATCTCCACAATGGGACAGCACAGTGGCAGAGCTGGCAGAGCTGCTGCCTCCCAGCGCCAGAGACCCAGGTTCGAATCTGACCACCGTGCTGACAATGTGGAGTTTGTACATTCTTCCTGTGACCACGTGGACTTTGGGTGATCCGGTTTCCTCCCACATCCCAAAGATGTGAGGGTTTTGCCTTTTAATTTGCCTTTATAAAATTGCCCCTAGTGTGTAGGAAGTGTTTGCGAAAGTAGGATAACAAGGAACGAATGTGAATGGGCAATCAATGGTCGGTGTGGGCTCGGTGGGCCGAACGGCCTGTTTCCATGTCTAAACTGTCTTCCCTGGCAAGACGACGTAATGATAAAGTAACAGGTTTTCATCAGCATACCCTATTCTAAACAACTAGAGAATAGTCCTGAACTACTACCTACCCAACCGGACTATCTATGAATGGACTTTACTGGCTTTATCTTGAACTAAATGTTATTCACATTATTCCCTTCATCTTGTATCTGCGCACGGTCAATGGCTTGACCAGATTGTCACTCTACCTCGGTACATATGGATAAGCTATAAGGTAACCAATAATGTATCATTTTGCCTAGAACCAGATCAACATAATCTTTGGTGTAATTTGTGAATTAACTGAAATATTTTGCAAGATGCCTTTGACCATTTCAGAGCGGAGAATCTGATTATCTTGTCATCTCTAACTATTTCTGCTTGTTGACTCCTAGTTTCTACTTTGATTTATTTTGAAGAATGAATAATTAATTTTACTCACCTCAACATAAGTTCAGGAATTACTTCTCAAGGACATCAATGACTCCGAAGACCCCTCACCCAGGAGATCAGGGCATTTCATGAATTATGAAGAGGTTTTACTTATACATGCAAAAAGCATTGAATGATGCCCACATTTTATGGATTTATTTTAAGATTCGACAGTAAAGTCAAACAATATTTGAATGTATCGTTTAATCTGACTGACTGAATGTAGGAATATAAAGTCGTGAAGCAATTATTGCAAGCTGTGTCTTCATGTGCAATTAGCTGAAACATTATCTGAGGTTTACCTGGACACTGATAGATTTGGCACATGCAGAACTGGGGCAATGAAGTGGAATATTAAGTAAATTAAAATAAAGGACCCCTTCATGTCACAGACTGGCTGCAGCTGCATGCAATGAAGTTGCCATTGACCGAGTTAGGGTTCGAATACAGGGCCCTCTGCTGTTGGATTTACGATAATAATCCGTTTGATCTTCAGGGTGTGAATTTAACTACCTGAAACCCATTCTGAAGTACGACTTGACAACGAACAGCAGTTCCCACAGCTGCACAAAATCTGGAAGTTTGTTTGATAGGATTTATGAGTTAAACGATTCGAAACAGTGGATTCATTGAGTGCCACTCTCAGTTTCTTGCAAGAAAAAAGCCCAACTGAAGAGAAAGAGTGATAAATGTGACCTTTGACCATATGATATAATTTTCCTTTGAGAAATTTCAGCAGTGAACTATTTAGCGATAAAATCACTATAAATAAGTTAGTTACTTTGAGCACTGACTGCTTCTGCGGTTTGATGGAGATTTGATGGCATTGCATGCCGGCATCTACCTTCTGTGGCTAATAAAGCGATGATGTCTGCGAGTATTTCATGTAGGCTGCAAATGTCAATAATAAAACCATCTTCAGTAAAATGATTGTGCGATGAGTCCTGTAAAGTATGGGAATTGTGGCGAGTGTTGTACAGATAAATAAAAATGTGAGGAATAAATGGGGTCAGAAAAATTAATTGGTCACCCATCATTAATGAAATAGCTTAATTGGACCTGAGTCTGCTAGATGTATCGCCGTCAGCGACGGCAGCCTCGTCTGTCTTTTTATCTTTTTTGTTATTATTAGTGTGTTTTAAAGTATGCGATAATGTTCTCTGGTTTGTTTTTATGTTTTATGTGGGGGGTGGGGGAGGGGGGAGGGGGAAACTTTTTTCAATATCCTACCTTGCCGAAGATGCGATATTAGAAACAGAAACATAGAAACATAGAAATTAGGTGCAGGAGCAGGCCATTCGGCCCTTCGAGCCTGCACCGCCATTCAATATGACCATGGCTGATCATCCAACTCAGTATCCTGTACCTGCCTTCTCTCCATACCCCCTGATCCCTTCACCCACAAGGGCCACATCCAACTCCCTCTTAAATATGGCCAACGAACTGGCCTCAACTACCTTCTGTGGCAGAGAATTCCACAGATTCACCACTCTCTGTGTGAAAAACGATTTTCTCATTTCGGTCCTAAAAGACTTCCCCCTTATCCTTAAACTGTGACCCCTTGTCCTGGACTTCCCCAACATCGGGAACAATCTTCCTGCATCTAGCCTGTCCAACCCCTTAAGAATTTTGTAAGTCTCTATGAGATCACCCCATTTTTCTGGATCGTATCTCTGGTCGCTTCATGGATATCCTTCACGGCCTCCCCGGGGCCACAACCTCCGCTGCTGCCGACTCCCACCGCTTCCCCCGGACTGCCGACCTTCACCGCCTCCCCGATGCCAACGCTGCCGCTAGCGCTCGCCGCCTCCACAGCCATCCGCTGACCCAGACTCCAGTCCCCCGCGGGCCTCCGCCAGCGACTCTGCCGACCCTGGACTCTCCACCGTCCACCAACAGGCCACAGCCGTCATCTTACCCGAGTCCCAGGCTCAGCACCGGGTTCACCGTCCCCATGATGCAGACTCCAACACCACACTGTCTGACTCTGCTGGATCCTACAGCTCCCCCCCTCCTACATGGAACCTCAGTGGGGGTTCCACCAGTTCTGCCCCTTTTAACCAGGTGACCCCAGCAACTCCCCACCCATTTAATAGTCCTCATGCCCCCCCCCCCCCCACCACTCTGAACACCCGCCATCCCCACATTAGGCATCGCCTCAGCCTCCATCTACTCACCTGCCTTCCACCGACCCTAAACCCCACCCTTGCCGAGTGTTCACCATCGCCCCTGACCTCCCCCTTTCTGATATGATATGGACTGTCCTCAGCAGAGGCCTCACCTTTGTTCCCCTCCGTCCCCACCTCAACGAGTTCCGGGTCCACCACGATGTAGAGCTCTTCCTCCGTCGCCTCTGCCTCCATGCCTTTCCGAAAGCCCATTCCACTGACATCAGTCTGAAGAAGGGTCTCGACCCGAAACGTCACCCATTCCTTCTCTCCAGAAATGCTACCTGTCCCGCCGAGTTACTCCAGCATTTTGTGCCTACCCCAGGTTTGTGGGTTAATTGACCTCTGCAAATTGTAAACATTATCCCTGGTGTGTAGGATAGTGCTGGGGCCCAAGGTGATCGCTGGTCAGTGCGGACTGAGTGGGCTGAAGGGCCTGTTTCCTTGCTGTATCTGTAAAGCCCTAAAGTCTAAATGCAGTTATAAATGAAACTTTTTATTTTTTATTGTATAAAGTTCCTTTCAAATTCTTGAGATTTTGCATTGTGCGTTACAACCAATGAAGTGTCACTTAAGAGCAATCATTGCTGGAATGGAGGCAACAGGGCAGCTCAATTGTGCACAGTAAATCCCACAAACACCATTGTGATGATGAGCAGATACTGGCTCGGAAATTCTATAACACCACAAATCTGTGCACTGAACGATAGACTTTTGTGTTAAACCTGATCGCTAAGCAATTGGCTTCTTATTGCAGAGCTGTTTATTACAAAAGTGGGAAATTGCTTTTGGTTCTTCCTGTGTCTTCCTGCCCCAAACTTACACAATAACGTCCAAGATTTTCAATATCTATTTGGATATTACTTACATCCATGCACTCATGGTCAGTGAAAAAGATCGTCCACTCGGGAAGAAGTGCATCTCCCTGACAAATGTAAGTTACGAGTAGCTGGCTCGTCTTCCATGTTGCCAAGCATGTTGTCAAACAAGTATGTCTCTGTGGGTACTTACTGTCCTTCGCATCAAAGCTGAGACTAAGGCCCCTTCACTTCCCCGAACCCACCCAGCAGCTGAACACGACCCCAATTCCATTATGTTTACAGAGTACATTCTTGTGCCATCCTTGTGCCTATCCTTAGTTTAGTTTAGTTTATTGCCAGGTTGTACCGAGGTGCAGTGAAAAGCTTTTGTTGCGTGCTAACCAATAAGCGGAAAGACAATGCACATGCCTTTTCCTCCCTGTTCTACCCTCGATGTCCTAACTTCACTGGTCATTGCTCCCTGCCTCGCTCCACTGTGATCTCACCTCTTTCGCTTTTTTTTTTTGTGTGAGATACAGTGCGGAAACAGGCCCTTCGGCTCACCGAGTCCGCGCCTGTACACTAACAATATCCTTCAGACTAGGGACAATTTACAATTATACCAAGCCAATTAACCTACAAATCTGTAAATCTTTGGAGTAGGGAGGAAATCGGAGCTGCCGGAGGTCACGGGAAGAACGTACAAATCCGTACAGACAGCACCTGCAGTCAGGATCGAACCCGGGTCTCCAGCGCTGTAAGGCAGCAACTCTACCGCTGCGGCACCATGCCTCCTCCATATAGAACATACCAGGTTGAACTATCTCACACAACACCTTCGCTCAGTGCCTTATTAAACGCTGCAGTGGATGACCCAACAACACAACGTGCATCGGGATGCAAGTTGCTGGTTTCTAACACCTTCTGAGGAACAGATCCAATTTTGAACTTACCTGTGAAAGTGATATTGGTGAAGATATAAATACTGGCCAGGTTTTTGGGAAGCCCCTGCTATGTTTGAAATAGCGCCATAAGGATCTTTCCTGCGTCGTGGTGGCTGACAGAGATTGCGTGAGTGGGCCCCGAGGGCCTGTTTCCACGCTGTACGTCTAAAGTCGAAAGGGAACAGTGTTGGGCTGGATGGCCCAACAGCCCCATCACAGAAATATTAGGAAAAAGGATTCTGTGTATCTTTCCATTGATGGGTAAGGAGAAGAGGAACAGATAATGCAAAGGAGGATTTTTATCAGCTGATGCTTTATCAAGTCAAGTCAAGAGAGTATATCGTGATGAAGGGAAAGTTTTCAAGAAATTTGAAAAAAAAAATCATTTAATTAAAAATGAGATGAAGTTATCCAGTGGAACATTCTTAAGATTGTAATTAATTGGAGTTAAAATGAATTACTGTGAGATATATGAAATCAAATTAAAACATTCATGTGTTAAATGGAATATGTGTATTATAAGGTTGATCTTAAATCCGTCATCTCTTACTCCTTGTTGGAGACATGGGGTGGGTGATGGTCGAGGACACTTCTTTTCTGATGCTTATGTCCTACAACGCATGTTCCCATTCCCAAGCTCCCAGGTAGAATGAGGAAATATCCCAACCGTGCGTGCGTGAGTGCAATAACATCGGACATGCATTCTGACCATCTTTGTATATTTCTGAAAATCTTAATACTTTATCCTCTTCTTAATAAGGGTGGCACAGTGCTTGGCTGGTGTCTGACTTCTTCAAATAGCTCAGTTTGAAGAAACCACTTGCTAATTCCCACCGGCACGTGACCTGCAGCACCAGAGGATCAAACAACCTCGACCACTGCTGTTCCACCATCAAAGAGGCTGATCGCTTCATTCCCCACCCTCACTTTTTTCAGACCACCTGTCTGTGCTCATTCTTTCTTAGTAGATGCAGTGCTCCGAAGAGGGCAGCGCCAGCTTTACCTTCCTGGGCATTCAATTTCTGAAGATCTGTCCTGTACTCAGCACATTGATGCAATCATAAAGCAAACCCATCAATGCCTCTACTTCCTTCGAAGATTTGGGTAATTCTGTATGTCAATGAATACTAAACTTCTACAGGTGTACAATAGAGAGCATATTTGACTAGTTGTGTCATGGCCTGGTTTGGCAATTCGAGCACCCTGTAAAAAGCCAAAAATGTGGTGGATACTGCCCAGTCCATCACAGGCACTGACCTCCCCACCATCAAATTTATCTGTAGGAAGTGCTGACTCAGAAAGGCAGGCAGCATCATCAAGGATGCACATAGCCCTGGCCACGCTCTCATTTCACTCCTACCAACAAGAAGGTTTTGAAGTCTGATAACTGCGTCCTATTTCCACAGAAATGTGCAGAGATTCCAGCATACCACTGGGTGGTGCCACGATGGCAGCCTCACCAACAGTCTGTCTGTCCTTTCATCTTTTTAAAAACATTTTTAGTGTGATTTTAAAGTTTGTGTGAATGTTTTATGTGGGGGGCGGGGGAGGTGGTCTGGGAAAACATGTTTTCAATCACTTACCTTGCCGGAGATGCGATTGTTTTCCGGATCTATCTCCGGTCGCTCTGCGGCCTAACATCATGGAGCTGGAGGCCTTGCTCGGGACTGACTTTGAGCCCCACTGCGGGGCGTGGAGTTCCCATCGGAGCCAATTCCTTGCCTGGGATCGATGTTCCAACCGCGGCCTGTGGACTTTAACATCGCGGAGCTCGCAGTCTCGGGAGAGACCATGTCGGGAGCTCCAAAGTCGCAGAAGGTTTCGGTTAGCCCCAACCCAGCGCGGGGAGCTGAGATCCCCCCAATGCAGGAGCTCGATCGCCCCGACGTGGATGCCTGCCGCAGGCTACAGGAGTCAAGAATGTCCAGACAACAGAAGGCTCGAGGCCCCCGACCACGGGAGAACAAAGAAGGGAAGAGAAACTCATGTTAGGAAGCAATGGAAGGTTGTTTTTCAGATTGGAAGCCTGTGACCAGTCATGTGCATCAGAGATTGGTACTGAGACATTGCTGTTTGTCATCCACATCAGCGACTTAGATACGAATGTACAAGGTCTGGTTGCTAAGTTTATAGAGGACACTAAAATAGGTGGTATCGTAGACAATTAAAATGGTGATCAAGCATTATAGTGGGATTTTGATCAGCTAGGCAAATGGGCTGAGAAATGGCCAATAGAGTTTAATTCAAATGTGCAGGGTGTTGCGTTTTGGGAAGTCAAACCAGGGTAGGACCATCACAGTGAACAGTAGAGTCCTGGGAGTGTGGAAAAGCAGAGGAATGTAGAATTGACATCACAGGCAGGTTCGGTGGTGAAGAAGCCATGTTGGCCTTCATCAGTCAGGGAACTGAATAAAGAAGTTGGGAATCGAACATCCGTGGACCTGTTTTAGGGAGAGATTGGGCAGGCTGGGACTTGGAGTGCAAGAGGCTAAGGGCTGATCTCATAGAGGCGTATAAAATCATGAGTGGAATATATAGGATGATTGCACAATCTTTTTCCCCAAGGTAGGGGAATCAAGAACTTGAGGACATAGGTTTACAGTGAGAGGAAAATAGGAACCTGAGGGGAACTTTTTTCACACAGAGGGAGGTGGGTATATGGAATGCCAGAGGACTTAATTGAGGCAGGTACAATAACACTATTTAAAAGACATTTGGACAGGAATATCGATAAGAAAGGTTGGGTTGGTTATGGGCCAAATGCATACAAATGGGACTAACTTCAATGGGGCATCTTGGTTGGCATAGACCAGTTGATCCGAAGGAATAAAATGGGATTAGTGTCATTAGGTGGTTAATAGTCATTCCTTGCTGTATGACTATTTGTGAAAGTGCTCAGTCAGAAACCGGCAATGGAGATTTTTGACCTGCACTGACGTGGATAGACACAGTTAGCCGCATGGTGCACTCAGCAATCCTCATTAGGACCAATCCATTCCTCAGGCAACAGTCTTCATGCAACTTTGCAACTTTTGCAGCCACACCTTACCGTCTGATGCATTGCTTCGCTCCCGGTTAACAAAATGATTTCTACATTGTTTATGCACCCTGCGCACTACTCACGTGCTCCTTCACGCAAAATTCACGCTCCTTCACGCTGCTAACATGTGTTTTTACACGTTGGTTCTTTGTGGTCTATGCACTCTTTACATGGCTTTTGCGTACCGTCTACACGATATTATAAGCACACTACTATCACACTGTTAACATTCTTTATAGATTCTATTTCAAGAGTCAGGAGTGTTTTATTGTCATATGTCCCAGATAGGACAATGAAATTCTTGCTTGCTGCAGCACAACAGAATATGTAAACATAGTACATAACGGGAGAAAAAAAAGTTCAGTGTGTATATATACATATGCACACATACTTAATAAATAAACAAATATAGTGCAATAATAATAATACTGTTGTAGTTCAGAGTTTATTTGTTGTCTAGTTTAATAGCCTGATGGCTGTAGAGAAGAAGTTGTTCCTGAACCTGGACGTTACAGGAGTTACAGGCTCCTGTACCTTCTTCCCAATGGCAATGGTGAAATGAGCATGTGGCCAGGAAGGTGTGTTTCTTTGATGATGTTGGCTGCCTTTTTGAGGCAGCGACTTCGATAGATCCCTTCGATGGTGGGGAGATCATAGCCGGTGATGGACTGGGCAGTGTTCACAACCTTTTGCAGTCTTTTCCGCTCCTGGACGTTCAAGTTGCCGAACCAGGCCATGATGCAACCAGTCAGTATGTTCTCTACTGTGGACCTGCAGAAGTTCAAGAGAATCCTTTTCGACATACCGAATCTCCGTAGTATTCTCAGGAAGCAGTGGCGCTAATGTGCCTTCTTTATAATTGCATCAGTGTGCTGGGTCCAGAAAGATTGTCGGCAATATGCACGCCCAGGAACACTGCTCACACAATGTTCACACAATGTGTGCATACTGTTTAGATGCTATTTTAGGGACTGTAATACACTTTGTACACAATGTTTACATACTGTTTATATGTTGCTTCACATACTTATTACACATTTTTTTTTTTTACATGAACCATTTCCCACAGTGTTCCTATAATATTTAAAATAAGTGACTGATTTGATTGCATTCCCAACCTGACAAGTTAGTTCGAAATAAAGGCTGTATTGTTGGAATGATCTTGCTCGAGGGAAATACAATTTCCATTCTGGAGGTTTAATGAATGGATACTTTAAATCCTTTCTTGCACAGATGCTTATCACTGGATTATATTTACATTTGCATTTTACTGTGGCGTTTGTGGAAATATCACCATATCACATTGGAAGAATTCTAATCCCTGGATTCAAATTGTCTTTCACACTGTGACATTGGACTGCGTTATTAGTTATAACTTATTGGGCACTGGATTTAATAACACAGGAATAATGACTGTTGCGGTGCTATGCTGAAGCTGAGAATGGAATATTGATTGAAGCAAAAGTTTCTGCTCAGTGCATTAATCAGACAGCACACCTACTAATCCTGTTTCAATATTCAAGCATGTTTCTTAACTCCAATATTTAGCTTTAGATGGTTTTGTGCACTAGTTTTAGTGGTAGGGGTGGACCAATGTCAAATTCCTGGTGCTGTCTTTGTGAACCCATGGAACTGCAAATGCTGGTTACAAAAAAAACTGCACAGTGCAGGAGTAACTCAGTGGGTCAGACAGCATCTCTGGGGAACATGGACAGGTGATGATTCGGGTCAGGACCTTCTTCAGACTGGGACGTTAAAATGTGAATTTGTGATGAACAATTTAACCAACCAAACAAGCTGTCTGGGAAATGTTAACCCCAAGATTATTTTACCTTGGGGAATCAAGTGTTTATATTAACAGTCAGATCAGATATTGAGCATTACATTCAGGCTGTGTTTATGCTTTGATTGTACTTTGCATGCTAACAGTGAATTAACTTTAAAGAGAAACACTCTCCTTATCAGAGAGAGAAAAAAATACTCAACATGAAAGGCAATCATTGTGGTTGTGTAGACACAAGGCACTGCAGATGCTGATTCACAAACTAAAGCACAAAGTACTGGAATAATTCAGCAGTTTAGGCAGCATTTCTGGAGAACATGGATAGGTGGTGTTTCAGGTCAAGATCCTTCTTCAGATTACTTTGTATTTGTGAACCGGTTCTTCCTGGCACCCCATCTCACGTCATTCTGTAGCAGAGTCCAGTCTGAAGTCTGAAGAAGGGTCTCGACCCGAAACGTCACCTATTCCTTCTCTCTGGAGATGCTGCCTGTCCTGCTGAGTTACTCCAGCTTTTTTGTGTCTATCTCCAGTCCAAAAATCCCATCTGTCCATTTCCATCCGCAGATGCTGCCTGACCTTTGGGAGATTTCCAGCAGGTCGTACTTGCTTAACTCTGAGAGTGCCGGTGCGTTTCCACAAATCACTTGTGCTCCTCAGCATACTTTGTACAATGTCTACATTTCTGTGTCCTGAACAAAATTCGACGAATCACTCAAGGTTTCTACATTTACTCTGGACCCATGAGGCATCTCGACCCGAAACGTCGCCCATTCCTTCGAACCGGAGATGTTACCTGTCTCGTTGAATTACGCCAACATTTTGTGTCTATCTTCTATTTATAGTTAAACGCATTCAGTTTGGTTTCCCAAGAAGCAGATGTAAGCAATCTGAATAAGGTCATGAAGTGAAAGCATTTTGTCAAATAAAAAAATAGTTTCCCTTGATAAAGCGTTATACAGGTCCACTGGATGCCACAACATGTTTTACAGCTAATAAAGTACTTTTGAAATGTCATCACTTTCTGCAAAGTAAGGCAATGAGGCTCGCGCTTATACACAGTAAGCTGCCAAATAATGTAACAAGCTAATTACCAGGCCATCGGCTTTTGTGGTGTTGGTTGACTGGGACATCTGTAGAAATGCCTTGTTCCTTTAAAAAAAAAACTTGAGGTCCCGAAAGAGCAGATGTACCTTGTCAAAAATCAACATCTCAATAAATGCACAGTCTTTTACCCAGAGCAGGGGAATGAAGAACCAGGGAAGACGCAAGTGAGAGTGGAAAGAATTAATAGGAACCTGAAGGGTGGTGCACAGAGGGTGGTGGGGATATGGAACAAGCTGCCAGTGGAGGTGGTTGAGGCACTACAACAGGATTATTAATACAACAACATTACTACTACAACACGGGCAGCACGGAGGCACAGCGGTAGAGTTGCTGCCTTACAGCGCCAACTACGGTGCTGTCTCTATGGAGTTTGTACGCTCCCCCCGTGACGTGCGTGGGTTTTCTCCGAAATCTTCAGTTTCCTCCCACACTCCAAAGACGGACAGGTTTGTTGGTAAATCGGCTTGGTATAACTATATTGTCCCGATGCTGTGTAGGATAGTCTTAGTGTGCGGGGATCGCTGGTCGGCGCGGACTCGATGGGTCAAAGGGCCTGTTTCCACGTTGTATCTCTAAACTAAACTAAATAAGTAAAAGACATTTGGACAGGTACAAGGATATGAAAGGTTTAGAGGAATATGGGCCAAACACAGGCAGGTGGGACTCGTGCAGGTGGGACATCTTGGTCAGCATGGGTAAGTTAGGCCAAAGGGCCTATTTCCATTCTGTTTGATTCTATGCCTCTATTGGATTGGCAGAGTTACCTAATGGCCTTTTCCATGTTCTCCAGAGATGCTGCCTGACCCACTGAGTTACTCCAGCACTTTGTGTTCTTTTGCGTAAGCTAACATCTGCAGTTCCTTGTTTCTAGTGCTAATCTATCACCTGATGGGCTGCTGTTGTAGACATTGACCCCACTATCTCTGAGCTCAGAGATGCTATTAAGACTTCAGGTAGCCCCGGCATTCCCTCTTTCTCTCTATCCCTCCCCCACCCAAGTCGCATTAGCTTCTCGTTTTCACCCAACAAACAGCTAACAATGGCCTGTTTCCTTTATCATCATTACTTTTTTTGCATATCCTTCATTCATTGTTCTTTATCTCTCTGCATCATCGTTTATATCTCTCGTTTCCCTTATCCCTAGCAAGACTGAAGAAGGGTCTCAACCCAAAACGTCACCCATTCCTTCTCTCCAGAGATGCTGCCTGTCCCGCTGAGTTACTCCAGCTTTTTGTGTTTGTGCTATTAACTAACCCGAGCTAATTTCTCAATGAAGATGCCTGCACAGAGTTCGTTTTTAGTCATTGCTTTTCTGTTCCTTGGCAGTCAGGGATCTACTGGTTTTGCTCGTCATTATCAGGATATCTTGGGATTTAGGTGTGGACCTCCTGCTTGCTGGTCCGATATGTCAGATCTTCATCATCATCAGTTCGTAGATGATAGCAGCAGAATTCAGGCATTCTGCCCATCAAGCCTACTCTGCCATTCAAGCAGTCGGGTGATGGGAGCAAATGATTGATATTAGAATTTGCTCTGAGAAAGCAATTTCTGTAGTTGGTATAGGTATTAGTTTATTATTGTCACATGTCCAGTGAAAAACCTTGTCTTGCATGCAGTGCAGGCAAATCACACCATACATGAGTGCAATCAAATCGCACATGAGTACAATGGTAGTGGCAAAAAGAGAAAGGAAACAGAGTGCATAATGTACTGTTACTGGTACAGAGAAAGTGCTGATTAAGAAAATGTGCAAGGACTACAATGAGGTAGATTGGGGAACAGGAATACATCCGAAGCTTGTGGGAGGTTGGGTCAAGAGTTATGATAACAGTGGGAAGAAGGTATCGTTGAATTTTCAAGGTATCGTACGTACTTTCAAGCTTTAGCAACTTCTGTCTGATGGGAGAGGGACAAAGAGGCAGTAACAGAGGTGTGAAGTTGTAATGGACTGGCTGCGGCCGCAAATCTCTAAAACGTCCTTACGAGGACGCTAGAATAAGATAGGGGAAGAACAAAATATGCAGTGCATACACTTTTTTGCTTGCCAAGCCAAACTCTCACTGTAGGAATGATAATACGAGCTCGGCAGTTTCAGTCTGAGTCATTTGAGAGTTGAGACATTTCACTCTATTGACGATTTAAGTTCTAACAAAGACTAATTGCATGATTTTATCTCTATTAGATTCTCATTTCACGGGCAGCGGGGCGACCTCAGCAGCTGCTGCTGCTGCCGTCTGCTGGGAGGTGAACAAGACGTGTGTAGCTGTGTGGTTAACCCCTGACAGTCTTTGCCAACATGAAGGATTGGAATGACTGGGCCACTTAAAGCGATGTGCTCCACTGGAGTTGAAGTGTGAGCAACAACAGAACAATGAGGAAGGACGTGCCGGCTCTGGAGAGGGTCCAGAGGAGGTTTACGAGAATGATCCCAGGAATGAGTTGGTTAACATATCATGAGTGCTTGACGGCACTGGACCTCTATTTGCTGGCGTTTAGAAGGGTTGGGGGGGGGGGGGGGGGGGGGGGGGGGGGGGGGGGGCGTCATTGAAACTTACCGAATAGCGAAAGGCCTGGATAGAGCGGATGTTGAGAAGATGTTTCCACTATTGGGAGAGTCTAGGACCAGAGGTCATAGCCTTAGAATTAAAGGATGTTCTTTTAGGAAGGAGATGAGGAGCAATTTTTTTAGTCTGAGTGCGGTGAATCTATGGAATTAATTGGCACAGAAGGCTGTGGAGGCCAAGTCAATCAATATTTTTATGGCACAGATAGATAGATTCTTGATTAGCACGGGTGTCAGGGGTTACTGGGAGAAGGCAGGAGAATGGGGTTAGGAAGGAGAGCGAGATCAGCCACGATTGAATGGAGGAGTAACTTGATGGGCCGAATGGCCTAGTTCTGCTCCTATCATTTATGAACTATATTAAACATGACCCGTGATATGCCCAGGCTAACAGCAGTTGTAGACATAAGGAACCGCAGATGCTGGTTTACAAAAAAAAAGCACAAAGTGCTGGAGTAACCCAGCGGATCCAATAGCATTCCTGGAGAACATGGATAGGTGACGTTTCAGGTAAAAAACTTTCTCCCACTCTATCAGGGTTGTTGCCTGATCCGCTGAGTTACTCCAGCATTATGATTTGTATCTCCCTATACACCTGTCTAAATGGCTCATAAACATTGCTACCTCATCTGCTCTCACTAAGGTCCCCAAGCAGCAGGTTTCAGCACCTAACTCTATGTGCAGATAATAATTGTTTTGTACACCTCCTTCAACTTTTCCCCTCTCACTAAAAGCTATTTCCTCTGGTATTTCCCAAGTCCTGCAGCTGTCCATGGAAGGTATGCCAAGGTGTAATTCTACCATAACCCATGCACTGATGATATTTGCCTGAACTTTAAGGAAATGAAAATCCTACTTGCCTGTGGTGTATATGTGTATATATATATGTGCGTGTATATGTTTATGCAGTTTAGTTTAGTTCAGAGATTCAGTGCAGAAGCAGGACCTTTGTCCTACTGAGTCTGCACTGACCAGCGATCCCTATACACTAGCTCTATCCTACACACTTGGGCCAATTTACACTTTTAACCAAAGCCAATTGACCTATAAACCTGTACATCTTTGGAGTGTGGGAGGAGAAACCCCACACGTGGTCATAGAGAGAAGATGCAAACTCCACGCAGACAGCACCTGTAGTCGGGATCAAACAGGACCTCTGGCGCTATGAGGCAGCAACTGATAACGCTCCACCACCGTGCGGCCCTATGTTGAAAATCATCCACTGGGACGTACCGGAAACCGGAGCACCCGGAGAAAACCCACGTGGTCACGGGGAGAATGTACAAACTCCGTACAGAGGGCACCAGTAGTCAGGATCTAAACCGGGTCTCTGGCGCTGCAAGACAGCAAATCTACTGCTGCGCCACCTTGCTGCCCCTCTATACAAGTATATATGTACATATATTTGACATCAAATACTTTTAAAAAAGGTCTTCAATGCATTGCATTTTATGAAGCGAACTGGAAAAATATAAAGACATGAGCTCGCAGGAGTCCTCACCCAGCCACCCATCATGTGCTTATCATTCTCGGCTGCTGGAAGTTCAGCAGGACCTTGAGAATGATGGGGGGGGGGGATGTCACCGAGGACTCAAAGTTGATTAGGAAGCAGGAAGGCTCCGGGAATTAGAGCTGGACCGGAGCTTCAATAACAGTCGATGCCAACATCTCCATCCATCCATGAATGAAGCACATCTATCCAAAAATTGAGCATTGATATTCATGGCAAGTAGCCCTGCAGAGTCACCAGCTCCTACCGGAGAACTCTGCACTTAAAACAGGTTTTTTTTTAGCGCCTTTAAGTTCACATATATATCGTCGCTCAGTCAGGCAAATAACACAGATATCGCCTCCAACCCTCAACTTACTGCAGTGGCTGACACAATAATGTATCAGATGTCTTACAATATGACACACATAATTCTTTCAGGGATATACATATCTAGTTGGCTGCTTTTCCTGAAAACAACTAACCTACCGTATCAAGAATGATTATTTAACTATATTCTTACTCCATCAATTAATACTAAAATTGTGCAGTAACTAATTATTTACAAACACCTATATGCCCAGAAAATAACTATTAATTTAGATAAATATAAATCGAGACTAGGCCATTGTAAATTGCCCAAGTGTGCATGTAGGTGGTAGAATATGGGGGAATCTGATGGGAATATAGGCAAGATATCAAAGATAATCAAGGTATATAGGTTCTGATTTTGGATGATCAGCCATGATCATATTGAATGGCGGTGCTGGCTCAAAGGGCTTAATGGTCTACCCTGCACCTATTTTCTATGTTCCTCAGATGAAGTAGACAAGGGTACTTGATGGAGACGTGATTTTTTTCCCGTATCGTATCTCCGTCTGCACTGTGGCCTAACATCGAGGAGCTGGAGGCCGGTTGCTGGAGACCGACCGGGACCTCCAACCGCGGGAGCCTGCAGACTTACCATCATGGATCTCACGATCCCTTTGCCAGAGATGGACCTCTGAGCTCCAACCGTGGGAGCCTGCGGACTTTAACATTGTGGAGCTCGCAGTCCCTGGTTAGGAACCGACTTCGGGAGCTCAAAGCCGCGGGAGCTTTGATCGCCCCGATGCGGGACATACGATAGCCCTGACGCGGGATCTTCGACCGCCCCGACTGCTGATGGTTTGACTGCCCCGACCACGGGAGAAAAATGAGGGAAGAAGATTAGACTTTATTGCCTTGCAGTGAGGAATGTGAGGAATCCGCTGTGGTGGATGTTTATGTTAACTTGTATGTAGTTGTGTGTCTTGTTGCTTTTTTTTAGTATGGTTTTATGGCAATAACTTAATTGGAACACGTGAGAATAAAAGACCTTTGAAACCTTTGAGGTGTAGGATTAATGTATGAAATTGCTGCTTGTTGGATGCTGTCGACTCAGTGGGACAAAAGTCCTGTTTCAATGTTGTATCTTTTTTTGACTCAGTCGCTAGAACAATAGTCCTACCATAGACAGCAAACAGCGTGCACTGAGGATACTGATAATTAATTCTCCAATTGGTTTCACATATGCCAAATTTCACATTCGGTACCAAAGTGTTACTTATATATAGGTAACCATGAATAATGTATATTGGATACATTTTAACTACTAATTATAAATCCCGAATTTAACATAGACCAATAAAGTAATTACAGCTACATATTATTTCCAAGTATCGCAAATCCAATAACAAAATTCTCAAAACTTTGCTTATACTTTCCATCTTCTTGCCTTCACACACATCATTTCAACACATCACTCTCACCATGCCACCCCCCTACATGTAGGTGAAGAGAAAAATGTTAGATAAGACAAATGTGGGTCCTTGAAGACAGAAACGGGTGACTTTATTATGGGGGACAAGGAAATGCCAGATGAGTTGAGCAGGTACTTTGAATCTGTCTTCACTAAGTTCTTCAACTTCGCAAACAATCTCCCAGATGTACTTGTGGCCAGAGGACCTAGCGTGACAGAGGAACTGAAGGAAATTCACATTAGGCAAGAAAAGGTGTTGGGTAGACTGATGGGACTGAAGGCTGATAAGTCCCCAGGGCATGATGGTCTGCATTCCAGGGTACTTAAGGAGGTGGCTCTAGAAATTGTGGATGCATTGGTGATCATTTTCCAATGTTCTCTAGATTCAGGATCAGTTCCTGTGGATTAGAGGGTAGCTGATGTTATCCCACTTTTTAAGAAAGGAGGGATATCTGAAAAAGGGAATTATAGACTAGTTAGCCTGACATCAGTGGTGGGGAAGATACTGGAGTCAATTATAAAAATGAAATAGCAGCACATTTGGATAGCGATAACAGGATCAATGTCAGGATTAACAGGATCAATCGGTCCGAGTCAGCATGGATTTACGAAGGAGAAATCATGCTTGACTAATCTTCTGGAATTTTTTGAGGATGTAACTAGGAAAATGGACAAGGGAGAGCCAGTGGATGTAGTATACCTGGGTTTTCAGAAAGCCTTTGATAAGGTCCCACATAGGAGATTAGTGGGCAAAATTAGATGACATGGTATTGGGGGTAGAGTGCTGACATGAATATAAAATTGGTTGGCAGACAGGAAACAAAGAGTAGGGATTAACGGGTCCCTTTCAGAATGGTAGGCAGTGACTAGTGGGGTACAGTAAGGTTGGGTGCTGGGACCGCAGCAATTTACAATGTACATTAATGATTTCGATGAATGGATTAAAAGTAACATTAGCAAATTTGCAGATGACACAAAGCTGGGTGGCAGCGTGAACTGTGAAGAGGATGCTAGGAGGGTGCAGGGTGACTTGGACAGGTTGGGTGAGTGGGCAGATGCAAGGCAGATGCAGTTTAATGTGGATAAATGTGAGGTTATCCACTTTGGTGGCAAGAACAAGAAGGCAGATTATTATCTGAATGGTGTCAGGTTAGTAAAACTGGAAGTACAATGAGATCTGGCTGTCCTTGTACATCAGATTGAAAGTAAGCATGCAGGTACAACAGGCAGTGAAGAAAGCCTAATGGCATGTTGGCCTTCATAACAAGAGGAGTTGAGTATGGGATCAGAGGTCCTTCTGCAGTTGTACAGGGCCCTGGTGCGACCTAACCTGGAATGTGTGCAGTTTTGGACTTCAAATTTGAGGAAGGACATTCTATTATTGAAGGAGTGCAGCGTAGGTTCACGAGGTTAATTCCCAGGATGGCGGGACTGTCGTATGTTGAAAGACTGGAGTAACTGGGCTTGTATACACTGGAATTTACACTGAAATGTGGGTTCTTATTGAAACATATAATATTATTATTATGAGATTGCACACGCTAGAGGCAGGAAACATCTTCCCGATGTTGGGGTAGTCCAGAACCAGGGGCCACAGTTTCAGAATAAGGGGTAGGCCATTTAGAAGGGAGATGAGGAAAAACATTTTCACCTAAAGAGTTGTGAATCTGTGGAATTCTCTGCCTCAGAAAACAGTGGAGCAGCATTCGCTGGATGCAGTCAAGAGAGTTAGATAGAGCTCTTAAAGATAGCGGAGTCAAGGGATATGGGGAGAAGGCAGGAGCATGGTACTGAGTGTGGATGATCAACCATGATCACAGTGAATGGTGGTGCAGGCTCATTTTGTCTATATCTCTCTATATTTCTCTACATCACTGTCTATATTTCTCATTCCCTTTCCCCTGACTTATCTGAAGAAGGGTCTCGACCCAAAACATCACCCATTCCTTCTCTCCGGAGATACTGCCTGAGTTACTCCAGCGTTTTGTGTCTATCTTCAAAATATACACAGTTCCTTTCATCATCTGATCCGTCAACCTTTTTAGCTAATGAATTCTGGCAAAGGTTTAGCTATTCTCCTAACACTTCTTTGAGTTAAAAGTCAGTGAATACTTCCATTACTTGGAAGAGGCAAGATTGCTGTCTCTGCTCTTTCAAAGGCTCACACTGTTCACCAAGAATGTTTCATCGTACCAGGCCATCCCATGCTGATTTGCATTCTTGGCTCTCTTGGTTCTGTGCTCAGTAACATCTCTTCTTCACCATGTGCCAGTCTCTATGGACACAACCACCATGGAAACCTTAATTCCCTTCTGTAGCACTTGCTTCATTTGCTTGTCCCCTGTGAAGTGTAAACATACACAGCCCTGCCTGGCTGATACCCAGACTGCCAACACTACAAGTCCATGGGGTTGTGAAGAATACTCTTAGAGTATTTGTTTTTTGGTGTTCCAGAATTCTTTATTAATACTGCCAATTTGCATCACAATTTCACACCGAGAAGAAAACATCGTCACGTACCAGGGTGCAGTTCCACTGCAGTCTTCAGCGCTTCAGTGGCTGGTAATCTCTGGTGCATGCAACCTCTTCATTGACACCAACTTCTGGCTTTGAGAAAACCTTGTATTCATCTTAATTCCCAAACTGCTTCGGGTGTGGGTGGGGGGGGGGGGGGGGGGGGGCTCTCCTCAGACTCATCTGTAACATTGCCAGCCATATCACAACCAAATCGCTTTCCTCACCTGGGAGAGGAGCGTTTGACACTGCTATCTCTTCCCCTGGTATTACTTCTCCAATCTTCTCAGAGAAATGAAAACAATGCTTTATTCTCCAGGATGACCCTGTTAGAGCTGCAAGTATAGATGTATGTATATGTAAGGTTTAAAGGGATATAGGTCAAAGGCGGATGTGGGACTAACGTATATGGTGTATCTTAGTTGGCATGGGCTTCAAGGCCAATTTTCGTGCTGTTTTGCTCGATAAATCTTTGCCTTCAACTAGTGATCTTGGTGCTCTTTCTCTGTCACTTCTGGACCTCTGTATCCCTGGAGCCCACCTGACTAATAGCCTTGTGTTAACGAAGAAACTGGGCTGGAGATCTTGCAGCACAGCATCTAAGGAGCGGAAGGAGATGCGACGCGGGTCTTCTTCAGCCTGCATGACTCATCGCCTTACAATGCTTCACTCAGTGATTCAATCCAATGGGTCCAATGCATGGACTTAGTTCTGAAACATCACAATATTGAGCAACTGGAACCATCCGTCTCCACTGTCAACACAACGATCTGTCTCTTTAGTTGAGTTTATTTTGGAGATACAGCCTGGAAACAGACTCTTCAGCCTACCAATTACAGGCCGACCAGCGATCACCCATACACTAGCCCTATCCTACACACTCGGGACAATTAACACGAGCCAATTAGCCTCCAAACCTCACGTCTTTCGAATGTGGGAGAAAACTGGAGCACCCGGAAAAATCCCACGCAGTCACAGGGAGAAAGTACAAACTCCGTACAGACTGCACCCATAGTCAGAGTCGAGCCCGGTTCTCTACCGCTGTGCCACCGTGTCAGGTCAACTGATTGACCAGAAAAATGAAACCAAATTTGGATATTACTGAGTCAAATACTTTCTCCACCACAAACAACTATGATTAGAGTATTTAAAAAAATAAAGGACATTTTTAATAAAGTCATTGGCGAGATAAAAGCCATGAACAGAAACAGAATCTCTGTAAAAGGAACAGTACTGAAAATAGATACATAATGCTGGAGTAACTCAGTGGGACAGGCAGCATCTCTGGAGAGAGTGGATGCGTGATGTTTCGGGTTGAGACCCTTCTTCAGTGCTGTACAGTTGACCACTCAATTTCCAGGTATTGGTATCAGTTCATTATCTTCATGTGTAACGAAATACAGTGAAGAACTTTGGTTAGCATGCAATCCGGGAAGCTCATACTATAAATGAGTAGTAATTGAATCAAAGTGTCTGAATCCCTTGTCGTTTAATCTGGTTTTAATTGCAGACCCAGCTGCTTCTTAATGTTTTATCAGGTGTTTTCTCTCCACTTCAGAACCACCCTGTTAATTGATTATTATGTAACCAGAGAAGTTAGCAGCTAATTAAAGAATTTCCATTTGTTCATGTAAATTATGACAACGTGTTCGCAAAGGCTCTGATTTACATTTTCATTGTTTTATGAGTCATCTCAAGAACAAATGTGGCCTTGGCACATGCAAGTAATTACCCACGGAGTACTCTGTCAAAGTACCAGGGGGAGAATACCTCGACATCAAATCCCAACTACATACACTTGTATCCTGGTAACAAACCCTTTAACTAATAGTTGTTTCATGTGTAAAATCCCTTGTTTTTTTCTCTCTCTGAAGTATTCCCTCACTACTAAGAAAGATCTTCGTCTTAAGATGCATATGAAGGTGACATTGTAGTTCGTTAAATACTTGTTTCCTTGTTACTTAGAAATAACATATTTGCGTTCAAGCTCTGGCCGGAGAAATTCAAAGGTCCACATCCCTTTGAGAGGAGCAATTCCATCATGGGCACACCCTGTCCTCTCTAATTGTAGATACCTTTATGATGAGAACCTTCCTTCCAGCATCCACCCTGCCAATCCCCATCAGGAACCTGTTTCATTAATATCATCTCTTATGTCCCACTTGGGTGATTTTTTTTAGCGACTGTCATTATTGCAGCAGGTTGCCGAAAAACCGGCGATTGGACCCCCCCCCCCCCCCACAACAATGTCTACAACAACCTACCACCTAGTCGACGTCACGCTACGGCAAGATACCGACAACCGGCAACCCATTAGGACGTCCACCTACGACCACACCTACGACAACCTACGTCCACCCGCAACAAGGTATAACCCTGACGGCGACAACTGAAGATAACTAAAGACAATTCAGTCGCCGGTACCTGCCGACGGTTGACATAGGTTGACGTAGGTAGCCGCCAATTGAATTCTCCGCTCAGCACCGGCGACAGCGTACAACAGCACCTACGTCAGGAGAAGTCAAGCAACGCTCATTGGCGTCAAGCCCACTGTCGCCGACTGTCGGCAAAAAGTTTTGAACATTTCAAAATCCAGCGGCGACAATGCTACAATGCTACAAAAACGCTACATTTCTTTGCGCGACTGAGGAGACTATCCACGACCATACAGGTGACACCCCGGTGACTATGTGGCGACAGCCTAGTCGCTTGTAGTCGCCTATAAAATCGCCTAAGTGGCAGAGGCCCATCATTCTTCCAATCTCTATTGTGTTGGCCCAGCCTGCTCAACCTTTCTTCATGGTCATTCCAGTTGGGTGAGCCTGTCCAGTGTTGCCTCGAATGCAAGAGTGGCATGGTAGAGTGCCATGGTAGAGTGCTGCCTAATAGTGCCAGAGACCCGGGTTCGATCCTGACTACGGGTGCTGTCTGTACAGGGGTTGTACTTTCTCCCTGTGACTTGCATGGGTTTTCTCTGGGTTCTCCGGTTTCCTCCCACACTCCAAAGATGTACAGGTCTAATTGGCTTGGTATCATTGTAAATTGTCCCTAGTGTGTGTAGGATACTGTTAGTGTGCTGGGATCGCTGGTTTGCACAGACTCGGTGGGCCGAAGGGCCTGTTTCCATTCAGTATCTCTAAACTAAACTAAACTAAACTAAAAATATATCATTACTTCAATGTGGTGACCAAAACTGGACCCAGTACTCGAGCATTCTCAAAATGAAGCAAGTTGCATCAAAGCTTCCCTAGTTTAAGCTTTCAGACTCCATAAAGATCCTTTTTTTTCATCAATTACATTCTAATTTATTACAGCTTCTTTCTAATTACTCTTTCTACTTGCATGCTAACTTGATGGCAATATTTTGTTGTCTCAGTCTACGAAAATCTCAGACTAAGTCAGAATTGTGCATGCTGCTGCAAGAAGGGTTAGCCAGTGAATTGTTAAAGGATCAGTTTAACCTCTTTGCTCTTACATACTTCTATTTATAACAGCCAATTTCCTATTTACATTTAACAGTAAATTTCCATCGTTCTACTGCCTTCAAGGATTTGCATATGTAACCTCTGTTCCTGAATGTCTTTAAGGTTGTTTATATTGCTTCCCCTCATACTTCTTTCTAGATGATTAAGGTGAGAGGGTAAAGATTTAATAAGAACCTGAGGGGCAACTTTTTCACTCCGAGAGTGGTGGGTATATGTAACAAGCTGCCAGAGGAAAAGATTGAGGCAGGTATTATATCCGCATTTAAAAGGCTCATAGACAGGTACATGGATAGGAGGATTATGGAGCCAAACGTGGGCAAATGGGACCAGCTTAGATGGGGCATCTTGGTTGGTATGGACGAGTTTGGCTTACTTCTGTACTATATGACCATAATACACATTCAATGCCACAATAAATGTTAACTTTATATCAGAGGATGCCCACCCAACCTTATGTATTTCTTCTAGCCCCTCTACTTCAACATTGTCTCTAATGCAAGTATATAAGTATATAATTCCTTAAATATGTGGACAAAAACTGCACCCAGTTCACCAAATACAGTCTCTGAGTGATGCAAGTAACACATTTATTTTGTTCCCTCACTGATAAACTGGAAACACTTAAGAATCCTGGGAGGATCGGTGTTTTAATCCTCAAGTTATCGACACCTTTTATTGGATGAACGCACAAAATAAGATGGGTTCTTCCTTTGAGCTACACGTTTAATTGCTAAATGCTATTACATCTGCATGCCTGGTATAATGGTAGAGTGAAACCATTAGAGTGGCACAGTGATGTCCTCCTCCTGCGTATAGAGGCACAGTTGATGTCCTCTTCTTGCATGCTGTGACACTGTGGTGTCCTCTTTCTGTGTACATTGGCACTGCCAGTGTCCTCTTCATGTGTATGGTGGCTCTGTGGTGTCCGCTTCCTGCTTATATTAGTTTATTATTGTCACGTGTACTGAGGTACATTGAAAAGTGTTTTTGTTGCGTACTATCCAGTATACAGTTGTACAGTCTGAAGAAGGGTCTCGACCCGAAGCGTCACCCATTCCTTCTTTTCAGAGACGCTGCCTGAGTTACTCCAGCATTTTGTGTCATCTACAGTGGGACTGTCGGAGCCCTCTCCCTGTGAAACAGATACTTGGTTAGCCTCTGGTCTGGTGCAGTAGCACAATGGATAAAAACAGTAATGCGAAAGGCTGGGTTCACTAAAGACTTCTTTGCTGCCTGTCTCGTTGCTTCTGCTTCTATGATGCTAGGATGTCCATTGGTATAAACAAAGATAATTCATGAAATAAGTGAAATAAAAATATTTTGAATCTAAGCAGCCTGTCATATTTTTTTACACGTTATAGCTTGCTCCACAATAGCGGACAGAAACTGGAACCTTCCACAAAAAAGGTGATCGCTGTAACTGAAAGCATTTGGTCAGATACCTAATCCTTAAGGTGTGACTGCTGAATATCTCAATAATTCTGCAGGGCCAATGTTACTTTCAAAGCACTTGCTGCAGTGTCCTTAATGGAGGGTTCTCCCACATAATATTCACCTGTCTCATCCAAAGATAGAACCTCAAACATTAAAATATCAAAGATGCTAGAAATCTGAAATAAAGTTAGGAAGTCCAAGATATACTCAAAATATCAGTAAGGACGGGTTGTCAAGTTTTAAAGAGAGGCCAATGACCTGATCTGTTAACTTTGTTTCTTCCTCCACAAATGTTGCTGGGTTTTGGTCCAAGTAGTCTGGGGGTAGAGCTTCAGACAGAGAAAGCCCTCTACTGTTGGGTTCTAGTATCACAAGGCCCAGGATGATGGACCCACACACCTTTAGTTTAGTTTAGTTTAGAGACACAATGCGGAACAGGCCCTTTGGCCCACTGAGTCCGTGCTGACCAGCGATCACCCCGTACACTTGCACTATTCTACACACTAGCGACATTTTACAATTTGCAGAAGCCAATTAACCTACAAACCTCTACGTATGTCCTTGGAATGTGGGAGGAAACCGGACCTCCCGGAGAAAACACACGCAGTCACGGGGGGAACGTACAAACTCTGTACAGACAGCACCCGTTGTGAGGATCGAACCCGGATCTCTTGGTGCTATAAGGCAGCAACTCTTGCACAGCGCCACTCCGCCCTGGGTGAGGGTAGCCCAGGCACTGGGCAGATTGAGTAGTATTCAGTTTAATATTCCGCTCAGACTTTTGTTTCCTTATTTTCAATCCCAACGGCGTTGCATTAGCTACGACGCACATTAATTACTTTTCAAGACAGATTGAGTTTAAATTTTAAAAAAAACATTGATTTGTGAGCCTGGTTATTACAGCAACAATGCATACAATTTGGAAAAATGAGATTGTCTTGGTGTAGATGAGGCTTTTGATATTCAACTGAAATTACAAATCAAATTACTGGTACGAAAACGTGAACCCTCTTTTCATCTGTAAAATTAATGGCTGAGAAGAAATGGGAATACAATATTTGAGTGTGATTTCAAAATGTCACATCCATAATACATTGAACTGGTAAATATGTAAAGCACTCATTCATGAAACAAAATGGATACTATAATTGCTCCATTTATAATCTAACCATTGAAGAATTATGAGTCTCGGTGACAGCAGCTACAGGGTGACAGGAAGAATCACTTGTGCTCTATGTTTGAAGTTTGAAGAACATTTACTTACTTTCAAAGCTAGATTCTATGCTGGAGCACCTGTTGACGTCTTCGAGGGCTAGAGTTTGTCTCTTATATGGATTCTATATCAGACAAGGTATCTTAAAACATCAATACTGACCATCCACAATAACACCCAGGGCCGTACAATTAACACCCGGGACAACAAACCTAAGACTTGTGGTCACCCTTGTGGCACCAATAATGATGGTATCTGCATGTGTAATATATGGAAAAAGCACCTTGATCTATTGACCCACTCAGCAGCCTAATCCACAAAGTTAATGTGTAGAAAGGAACAGCAGATGTTGGTTTACACCAAAGATAGACACAAAATGCTGGAGTAGCTCAGCGGGACAGGTAGCATCTCTGGAGAAAAGGAATGGGTGACGATGGGTGGCACCTATTCCTTCTCTCCAGAGATGCTGCCTGTCCCGCTGAGTTACTCCAGCATTTTGCACAAGTTAATGTCAGGAGTCCTGAAAGATAAACCAATACAAAGTTTGCAAATGCAACCAACTCAGTGAGAGACACCAACTGTGCAGTCATCCAGAATGGGCAATAGGTAACAAGTTCAAGGATGTCTGCATCTAAACTACCTTCATTCCTTTCATGGGGCATTTGTGAAGGAGTACCATTTAAAGCAAATGGCAACCTGTATTGCTTATGCAGATAATGGAAATGATTCATTCTGAAACCAGGCCTTTAGTCATCACCCAATCATGAAGCCCAAATAAATTTTCATTTTTACCTCCAACGCAGCTTTAAACATTGCAAGTATGAGATATATGCAGTATGCCTGATAGCTGGAAAGGGAGCGCTGGTGTAATCTTTATTTTCTAGTGAACGACAGCATCACGGGCAGAGGCAGCATTCTTTGCCCATCTTTGTTTCCCTAGGAAGACTCTTTGTCTCTGTCTTCTGGATCAGCCCTCAATTAGACACCGTTAGCAGGTGAGCAAGAGAATATTGCAGCACAAAAGGAGAGTGTTTGTCAGGGCTGAAGCCAGTCTTTGACCACCAGGCAAGTTTAAAAATCCTGCTCATTTCCCCATGGTCACCCTGTCACACTGGGAAAGTCAAAAGTCTTGGAAAACTGGTAAATCAAAAGTTAGATTTCATTTTTTTTATATTTATTACACGGACTCTTTCTATTAAACTGTCAGATCTTTTAGATGACAGATCCCATGGTAGTTGCTATTTTGACTTCAAATATCATCTTTCATGTTTTTGAAGCACCACAATGTCAAAAATGTAGCATTCGTTGTCATTTGAAGCAAAAATCCCAAATAAAACGAGTAAGGGGGAAGGTGAGGGGCAGTGGGATACAATATACATTCCCATCGAGATAAGTCATGAGTGAGGGACAAAGTTATGCGTTTTGAAGTCTTTCTGTTCATGACACTACAACTGGGGAATTAAGTGGCCAAGGAAACACCAGTAGTTCCACATAACACAGGGTGAAAATAAAAAATGAGCAGGAATTAGACCATTCGGTCCCTCATATTTATTCTACCGTTCCATAAGAATGCCACAGAAGGTAGTTGAGGCCAGTTCGTTGACCATATTTAAGAGGGAGTTGGATGTGGCCCTTGTGGCTGAAGGGATCAGGGGGTATGGAGAGAAGGCAGGTACAGGATACTGAGTTGGATGATTAGCCATGATCATATTGAATGGCGGTGCAGGCTCAAAGGGCCGAATGGCCTACTCCTGCACCTAATTTCTATGTTTCTATGTTTCTATAACATTGGGACTGATCTTTCACTGATATGCTACTTTAGAACTTTAGACTTTAGACATGCACCACAGAAACAGGCCCTTCTACCCATCGTGTCCGTGTCAGCCTGCGATCACCCCAATCCTACAAATTATCTTACACACAAGGGATAATTTTTACGATTTTTTTTACCAAAGCCAATTAACCTACAAACCTGTACATCTTGGAGTGTGGGAGGAAACCCACGCGGTCACTGGGAGAATGCACAAACTCCATACAGACAGCACCCGTACTCAGGATCGAACCCGAGTCTCTGGCGCAGTAAGTCAGCAACTCTACCACAGCGCCACAGTGCCGCCCTTAAATCACGCCGCATATCTCAAACCAACCATCCCAAGGACAAATATGATGAACCTCTGTACTCCCTTCATCATGTATACCCACCCTGAGGTGAAAACTAGAGCAGTGGACCTTATTCCAGATGAGTTCTCATCATTCCTCTATACAATTGGAGATACAGTTGCCATTGCTGGAATTGCTGGCAAGTTGGGGATTGCAGATACGATTGCAGAATTTCTTTCCACGGGCAATCTTACGACTGCGATGTAGTAATGCTCACCCGTTGAAACTCTGCGGCATTGCAAAGCTCCAGTACCTCTCAGCATTGACACTGGAAATACCCTTATCTGGTTTAACCAGGCATGAGGAGTTCTCCACCATAGGGTTCAATGCAAGGGTACAGTTCTGAGTGATCATTTGCAAGACTTGCTATATATATTATATGAGATTTCTCTTAAAAGTTTTCATATGTTCCTAACTGCTTTTAAGTTTTCGTTAATATTTTTTTTATTTTCTGAAGGTTTTCAGCACATTTTTAAACATTTTTAAACATTGATTTTTTTTTAATGGTATTGGAATCTTTGGAAGACATTCAATGCTTTATTTCTTCAGTTCCACTAGAAGGTGTAGCATCCCTCTGTGTAGCCTGAACTTTATCTTTAATTCACCAGAATGCTCTGGACTGTCACGTCCTCAGCTCAACCCTAAACTTCTCAATCCTCCCACTGCACCAGACTTCACGTAAACCTCCAGACTAAACTTCCCTCAAACTTTTCCAGAGACTTTAGCATTAATTTATGGGGTGTGGTTATCTCTGGATTTTGCGACTGTTCAATGGGTCTTTAGCATCACGTATGCTCTGCACAGTGAAATTCTTTTTGCATAGCTCACACATGCACAAGTTGCCACATTTTGGCGCTATTTACAAATGAAATAGTCCACAGTCCACAGTATGACCTAGAATGCCTCAGATCCATGTTAATCCCAGGTAAGCCCCAGGCTGCTGCTGGGTCTCCTCTGTCACTCTAGACCGGCTAGGCCCGTGAACCGATGTCCATCTTCTTGCTCGACCATCTTTGCGTCCCAAGGGTGCCTCATGCAGCCGGCCTTGAAGGCGCTGGAGGCAATACCCTGCACCCTCTCCGGCCGGCCCACTCCTCGGGTTCGATGTCACCAGCGGCTCACTCCATCTCCACTCTCCGGTCTTCGGGGCTGAGCTCGGCAGCTTCTGAGCTTCTCCTGCAGGCAGTGGCCCGCTGGCTCCTGCTTCACGGTGGTGAACCATGCCTGTTCCCAATTGCCTGTGAACTAGTGCTGGTGAACTGCCAGCTTGGACCTCTGTAAACCTTCTGGCGAACGTCCTCTCACAGTGCTATTGGGAGGGAGTTCTAAGATTTAATCCCATTGATGATGAAGCCATTCCAGAAATATATTTCAATGTCAGGATGATGCTGAACATCGAGGAGAATCTGTAGCGATGGCACTCCCGTACTCCCGTATTTTTGGCTTTCTTGATGATCACGGTCATGTTGGGAAGGTACTGTTGTGGAAACTGAGTAGCATTATGTGGATGGTGCACCCTAGGCCAAGAGCCCCAGTGGCAGAGGAAGGGAGTCTTCCAGAGACTGATAAAAATCCCACGTCAAGTACATTACTTTGTCTGGAATATTGTGAAGCTTCTTGAATGTTGTTGCAACTGCCCCCAACCAGACATCACAGAGGTGCTTCTGAGCTTCCACTTGCCTATCAGTTTAATTCTCCATTCCACGCCACCTCTGTCCTTAGTCTTTAGCCTCACGCAATGTTTCAAGGAAGCCCAACATAATCTCAAGGACCACCTCCTGCTTTTCTGACTGGTGCACTATATTTCACAGGAGGTAAACGACATTCCACAGGACTCAACAATTCCATCTGTGTAGTTCACATTTCCAGATTCAATGGGTTTCTCTCTACACTTCTCGTAACATCAGATTTCATTCATCTCCTCCACTCAAACCTTTGATAATCGGCTAGCCGCTACCACGTTCCCGAAGCCTGCACCAGTCTTTCATTTCTTTCAATCTTTTATGGTCTCCTTCCTTTCACAGACCCTTATTTCTTGTTTGTTCTGCCTTTCTCACCGTTCACTTCCATCTCTATTTCTACTCTTGATGGAAGAGCATTGATCTGAAAGATGAACTTCTCCTCTCTTCTCTACAGCAGCTCACTGCATCGACACTGTCTCCTCATCTCCCAGCTTGTTATTTTGCTCTCACAAATCCAAGATAACCAGACTGCCGATCAATAGAGACAGTTTTGCATTGTCTACCTCAACCTTTGTAACCCTTTCAATTTCCATTGTTTCTCTTATATCCTCTTATCCTCTTATATTACTTCAATTCTCTGTGGCCTTACTAATGGCTCAGCATCCTTTCTGCAGTGCGTCATCTAGAATGAGAAAAATATCTCTCTTTACCCTAACTCTGACCCCATTTATACCTCACGCTGTGTCAGCAAGGCCAGCAGCAAAATCAAGGATGAGTCGCACCCAGGCCACTCTCTCTTCTCCCCTCTCCCATCAGGCAAAAGGTACAGAAGTGTGAAAACGCACATTTCCAGATTCAGGGACAGTTTCATCCCAGCTATTATCAGGCAACTCAATCATCCTACCACAACTAGAGAGCAGTCCTGAACTATTATCTACCTCATTGGTGACCCACGGACTATCTTTGATTGGACTCCACTGGCTTTACATTGCACTAAACGTTGTTCCCTTATCATGTATCTATACACTGTAAATAGCCCAATAGTAATCATGTATTGTCTTTCTGCTGACTGTTTAGCACGCAAGAAAAGCTTTTCACTGTACCTCGGTATACGTGACAATAAACTACACTGATAAACTGATAAACAAGTGTTTGATGTCACCAACTTTATCATTACTGTTTAAAGTCCTTTGTTATATGTGCAACAATCTTTAAAGATCTGTGTGCATAATTATCATCCTCTATTCATCCACCCCTTTCATGATTATTGAGCTGATATTGGCTTTTAATCTTTCTTCCTTACAAGGTGCGTCACCTCATATTCTCATTTGCCAGTGCATTTTAGCAGTCTGTCCATGGCCACCTGTTTTTGCTATCTGGTGCACCATTCACAACATGCTCTGATTGTATTTGTGTCATTCATTAAGAGTTTGATGCAGCATCACTAAACAAGATTGTCTGCATTAATTGTTGGACTTAGCTAACTCAAAATCATAATTCGACTTCAAAGTAGAAAAGCACTAGAGAGCAGTCCTGAACAAATCTCACATTCTGTCCATTTCACATTCTGTTATTTTCAATGGTTTGGATACCTGATGCTAAGTGTCTCCTGTTCATTAAAAAGTACTTTTTAAAATTAGTATTTTTTTTAATACAGAGAGTGGTTGAAACATGGAATGTGCTGCACGAGAAGGCGGGTAAATGAGATACAATTGTTACATTTAAGAGGCATTTAGACAGACACTTAAATAGGCAAGACAAGGAAAGACATGGTCCTAATGTGGGCAAATGGGATTAGTGTAAATGGGCAAAAAGGTTGGCATGAAAATGATGGATCAAGGAGTCAACTTACTTTGTACAAATCGATGAGTCAACAAAGGGCCATTGTGGGCTCCACCTTTCCTTGATCATCGTTACTTTTTTACATATCTTTTATTAATTTGTTCTATATCTCCTATATCAACGCCTATATCTCTCATTTCCCTTTCCCCTAACTCTCAGTCCGAAGAAGGGCCCCAACCCGGAAAACGTCGCCTATTCCTTTTCTCCAGAGATGTTGCCTGACCCACTGAGTTACTCCAGCTTTTTGTCTATCTTTGGTTTAAACCAGCACCTGCGGTTCCTTCCTACACTCTCTGACTCTGCGACTTCTCCCTAGAAAACAGAATATGTTGACCCATCTTTTTGTGCACAAATAAATTGTCAATGAGTAAAGAACGATAACGTCGTCAATGTTTATTGCCGAGGACATTGCGGGAAACTTGAGAGGAAATTGCGGGATCCCTGGTTGAAATTGACGAGTCCGTCCTTAAATACAGGAGAAGCGCCGGAAGATTGTAGGGTGGCAAATGTTGTGCCTCTTTTCAAGAAGGGCTGCAGGGGAAATACATCAATGATTTGGATGAGACCATACAGGGCGAGATTAGCAAGTTTGCTGATGATACAGAAGTTAGTGGTTTTGCAGATAGTGAAGATGGTTGTGAAAGATTACAGCACAGGCGGGCGATTGGCCAGGTGGGCGGAGAAATGGTTGATGGAATTTAATACAGAGATGTGTGAGGTGTTGCATTTTGGGACGTCAAACAAGGGCAGGACCTACATAATAAATGGTGGGCCTCTGGGTAATGTTGTAGAGGAGAGGGACCTCGGAGTACAGGTGCATGGTTCCTTGAAAGTCGAGTCGCAGGTAGATAAGGTGGCCTTCATCAGTCAGAGTATTGAGTATAGAAGTTGGGACGTCATGTTGCAGTTGTAGAAGACGTTGGTGAGACTGCATTTAGAATATTGTGTTCAGTTCTGGGCATCATGTTATAGGAAAGATATGGTCAAGCTTGAAAGGGTTCAGAAAAGATTTCCGAGGATGTTGCCAGGACAAGAGGGTGTGAGCTATAGGGAGAGGCTGAATAGGTCTGGATTTTATAGAGGCGTACAAAATCATGAGAGGAATAGATTGGGTAGATGCACAGAGTCTCTTGTCCAAAGTAGGTGAATTGAGGACCAGATGATATAGATTTAAGGTGAAGGGGAAATGAATTAATGGGAATGTGAGGGTTAACATTTTCACACAAAGGGCGGTGGTTGTATGGAATAAGGAGGAGGTAGTTGAGATAGGGACTATCCCAATGTTTTACAAACTGTTAGACAGATACATGGATAGGACAGGTTTGGAGGGATATGGGCCAAACGCGGGCAGGTGGGACTAGTGCAGCCGGGAACATTTAAAGAGTGGATGAAGAAAGGAATGACTGCATTTTGCACTGTTATTGAAAATGGAGACCTAAGAGGTTTTCAAGATTTGAAGGATAGATTTGCACTTCGGAACCAAGACTTGTTTAGATACCTCCAACTGAGAGATTATTACAATAAAAAGGTAAAAAGGGAGGCACTAGAAGAAAAGAATCCAGTGATAGAAGTGATAGTTAGTGCGTATCATCAAAAAACATTAAGGATTATTTCTAAACTTTATCATAGTTTAATGGAATGTCAAGCTAAAACTGCATTTTATGTAAAATTTAAGTGGGAAAAGGAATTGAACATTACAATCTCAGAAGAAGAATGGCATCATATGTGTGTAACACTACAGACATCCACCAATTCACAAAATTGTAGAGAATTTAATTGGAAAAATTTGATTCGTTTCTTTATTACGCCTAACATAAAAAGCAAGCAAATTCTAAGGCAGCAAACATGCTGGAGGCAATGTGGTTAAACAGATGAAAACCATGCACATATCTTCTGGAGTTGCCCAAAAATAGAACCATTTTGGGACAGAGTGAATTCAGAATTAACGGAGGTATTAGGATATATAGTCTGCAAGAAGTGTTCCATTTTATGCCTGGGTAATATAACTACAGTGGTGCTGAAGGAAGACCATTACTTGGTTAAAATCCTACTCACAGCTGGCAGAAAGGCCATTACAAGAAACTGGCTCGCAGCGGACACACCGAGACTTAGACAATGGTTAGACATAGTACAGGAAATATTTGTCATGGAGAAAATGACATATTCTCTAAGAGTGAAAGAAGACAAGCTTAACAGAAAATGGGAAAATGGATTAGGTAGAGAAATAAAGACATCAACACTGTATAATTTTACTTCGGAGTCACGTGAGTGACTACGTGAAGAAGCCCCGCCTGGCGCTAGAACGGCATTACGTCGACGCTGACGGCTGAAGCAAGAGCTGCAGAGCGCAGCTCCTCGCAGCGGTCGGAACGGACCCGCAGGTAAGTGCAAGGAAAGAGGGGACGTTCTGGGTAAAAAGACGCTACGCTGGTAGAACCAGCAAAAGCGAAAGTAAAATCAGAGTCACGCTGGCGTAATGATTTAGCCAGATAATAAAAAAGGAAAAATGGAGAAGTCTCAAAGAAAAATTTCACGGGTAAAAAAGATCGTCCCGGGGTGAAGCTAAAGAGTCGGGACAAGAGTTTAGTGCGGATCCGGTTCCGATACCGGTGGCCGTTGATTTACCCGTTAGTGAGACTATAATTTCTCCAGAAATACAAACCACGGAGGAAAATGTTCCTAGAAAAAGCAAAAAGAAATCCGTGAGGCCCGTGGTTTCTGATAATGACTCTGATAATGAAAGTCCTCCGGATAATAAAGCTATATGGCTTAAAATGGAGCATATGGAGAAAGTACTCCAGAATATAATGAGACAAGGGTCACAGTACCCAGAAGTTTCCCAAAATGACCCTGAGGGGTTTGAATATCCAGAATATGGCTATGTGCCAAATTGGGAATTTGAAACTCCAGACCCAGGATTAAGGGAGGAGGAAGTCTCATTGGATATAATTCCAAGTGTATCAGGGCTGCAAAGGTCAGACCCTGCAAGTGGTGATGTGGACTATGAGTGCACACCACGAATAAAAAAGAAAAGGCCAGATGTGCCTGATGTGGCAAAAGAATTTGCTATACCGGAAGGAAGTGGTGAGGCTATGGAAGAAAACCTAGCTGCCAATATTAAATATATGGTATCTCACCAACTTCAAGATTCTGTGATGGTTGAAACAGCAGAATTATATAAAACACCGGATAATTGCACCTCATTGAAGGTACCTACGGTTAATCCGTCTATATGGACGCCTATGTCTCCAGGAGAGGAGACATAGTCTGAGAGGACAAGAAATAAGATTTCAAAGAATCCTCAAACTGATTTCAGCTGCCATTACTGCCTATGGAAGGCAAATGGAAGGGTCGGAAATGGTTAAAATCCAAAAAGATACTTTGGGCTTATTGTGCAATTCCTTCTATGAAATTAATTGTATGAGGAAAATTGCGATTCGGCCCATATTTCATCCAAGATTGCAGGTCTGTGTCGATCAAGTGGTGTTCAAGCTCCTGGTTATCTATTTGGAGAGAACCTGCCTAAACAAATAAGAGAAATGGATGAAGTGGCTAAATCTATTTAGCCACATGAGACCTTTCGTTTTTGGACAAAAAAGGTATTTTTCGTCAAGAAGGGGATTTGATTTCGGAAACAGAGGCAAGAATATGATAAGAAAATATTACCATCCGACACAGCCTAATGTTCACCCGTATACGGGGAGAAGGAGACCGCCACGTTCATATGGAGAGGTACAAAAAATGTATTAAATTCCTAAAGAAACTGTGGACGAATCTCCAGTTGGAGGGAGATTACAAATGTTTTATGATGAGTGGCTTGCCATCACATCTGATCGGTTTATTTTACAAACAGTTTCAGGAGCTATTATAACATTTAAAGAAGGTGTTAACTCTCCGGTACAAAATAAACCCGCTTATGGTTTCATGTTTTCTGAAATTGAAGAGGCAGAGATTAATGTGGAAATTGACAAATTGTTTAAAAAAGGTGTTATTGGAAAAAATTGTTGAACATGAACATCAATATGTGTCAAATATATTTCCAAGAAGTAAAAAAGATGGTGGTTGCAGAATTATTCTGGACCTTACAAATTTTAATACATTTGTCGAGTATAAACATTTTAAGATGGAAACATTCAATACTACAAGACATTTGATGTCAGCAGGTTGTTATATGGCCACAATTGATTTAAAGGACGCGTACTATTCAGTACCGATACACCAATTTTTTCGAAGATATTTAAAATTTAATTGGCTGGGACAGCTGTGGCAATTTAAAGCTTTACCAAATGGGTTAAGTTCAGCTCCCAGGCTCTTTACAAAGCTGTTGAAACCAGCTTTAGCACAATTAAGAGCACAAAAGCACATCGTTATGGCTTATCTGGATGACATTTTAATCATCAATTGTAATCAGGAATCAGCTGAAAAATCAGTTTCAGCAACTAAAACCTTATTTGAGAAATTAGGGTTCTTGATTCATCCAATTAAATCCCAGCTGCAGCCAACACAGTCAATTAACTATTTGGGGTTTGTGATCAACTCAGTTACTATGTTAGTAACCAACAGATAAGATTGATGATATTATAATGACCTGCAGGGGTCTTATGCACAAACCAAAATATACAGAAATTTGGGATGTCAGCATTGTACTTACTCTACTCAGGCAATGGACTCCAATCGAAGTTTTTATCATTGGAAAAGTTAACATTTAAATTAGTAATGTTAATGGCATTGGTTTCAGCTCAAAGGGTGCAAACATTACAAATTGCTACGTTTAGATTGTATGCATGTGGCTACAGATAACATTGTGTTTTATGTTTACGATCTGATCAAACAAAGCATACGAGGAAGAACTGGAGCAAAGGTAACGTTTCAAGCTTACCCTATTGGATCCAATATAGTCATTGTGTGTAGAAATTAAACATTATATCCTATCATACTGAACATTGCAATATATAAAAATTACCAAGTGCAACTCTTCGATCAAAAATCAATTGGTAATGAGAAAAATCATTAATGATTACGCATAAGAAACCACACACAATAGCTTCAGTGCAAACAATTTCGAGGTGGTTAAAACAGGTGTTACTTTTAGCAGGAGTAGACACTGATGTGTTCAAATCTCACTCCACCAGGGCAGCAGCTACGTTCGCGGCGAAGTTACAGGACGTGCCACTCGAACATATTTTAGAAACCGCAGGGTGGTGTAAAGAAGAAACTTTTTCAAAGTTCTATAATAAACCTGTTCACACAATGACAGGCTTTGGACACGCGGTGTTGGGTTCACCTGCTTTGTTTCACTATCAATTGATATTATTGATTATGTTATCACTTATACCTTTTATCACTTTGTAATGGTTTTCCCCAGATGTAAAAAAGGGGTTATTATATGTTCTTTTATCATTAAAAGATTTATGGAAAGAACTGAAACTGGTCTGGTAAAAGGTTTTTACTCATGTATGTGTTGACCTAGCCGGACTGTCGTATGGAAGAATTCTACGACATGGAAAACACAGAAGCTTCAAAATCTTCACGTAGTCACTCACGTGACTCCGAAGTAAAATAGTAAGATTAAACGAGAACTTACCAGTTTGAAGTTTGATCTTTATTTTATGAGGAGTAACAATGAGGGATTACGTGCCCTCCACTCCCCACCCTCATAAAATAAATGATCATCTGGTAGTTCTAAATCTATGAGAAGCCTTACTATCTTACTCCGGCTATTATGTTCTGTGTTTTTCATGCCGCTGCTTTGAAGTATGCCGTTCTAGCGCCAGGCGGGGCTTCTTCACGTAATCCCTCATCGTTACTCCTCATAAAATAAAGATCAAACTTCAAACTGGTAAGTTCTCGTTTAATCTTACTATTTTATAGACAATAATGTAAGTTATTGGAAAATGTTTTAATATGCATCATTAATTGTAAACTGAACCCCCCCGCTACACTGTTGTACGCTTCATTGTAATGTTGTATGTTTCGTTGTTATATTTTTGTTTTATTTGTGTATACATAAAAGCAATAAAACTAAGTGGAAAAAAAGAAAAAAGAAAGAAGTGTCATTGACTTCCCCACTGCAAACCGACGAAGGAAAGTGTCTTCAGCAGTGCCATCCGGTCTCTGGGCATGAATATTTAGGGAGACTTTCTTTTCAACATTTTTATACGGGTAATCAGAGTGTCCAAGGCCACGTGAGGAGAGAGGGCTAATTAGACTCGGAAAGGTTTGGCACCAATTCCCTGCTATGTCTGGATTTTGGGGAGGGTTGGTCGGGGAGGGTTGCCACTGTTACGGGCTTCAGAAAACATCCGGAGCCAGTTTTGATCTGCCGAATGCGTCCAGAGACAGCTGATAAATAAATTATGAAAAATTAATTGACACAGTGACTCATACGTTACATGTGTGTGCAGACGCCTGCACAAGTCGGGGGGGCGGGGGGGAACTGACCCTCAATAAATGAAAACCAATTTCACTCTGCCGTCTGCCGCAAACGATTGATTTGAAGAGGGGATAATGTAACCTATACACCAAACCGCTTGACAAGTCATCAGCTGAACAGCCCCTTTGTCAGTGACTGTGGCGAAGAACTCCCATCATTGTGATGACTGCCTCCAACACAGCTGAGTGCACCAGGGAACTGTATGTTTTCTAAGCTGACCATATCTGTGTCAGAGGTCACCAGCTCTGTGAATCATTCATGGTCGTCTCGAGCTCCCATCTGTGGTGAACTGCCAATTTGAGTAGCAGAGGTTTTACGTGAAGTCTTTGTTGCATGTGTCTTGGGGATTGCCTGTCTGCTCAGTGCATCCCACGCAACGAGTCTGCAGCAGGAAACAACACAATGGGGCAACTGAAATAGCAGAGGAGAGTGACACTGCGTTGTGAAGTAAGAGCACATTGGCATCTCCAAACAACTTGAGGCACTTCAGGACACTTCTCCGAAAGCTCTTTGGTCCCCTTCAGTTTGCCATGGTCACAGGGCTACACAGGAGCTGCGGCATGGTGCAAATGGAACTCCTGTAGATCTCATACAAGAATGACAAATAATTCAGAGTTACAAGTCGAGGAGGATTTAAAATCTGTCTGGCTAATTGACCCTGGCCACAAAGCCAAGCGGAGCAGACGTTCGAGAAAGATTGACGGGACCCTCGATCTTTCAGCCTCTTTGGGAGTAAGAACATTTTCTCTTGCAACAAGAGATGCAAAAGTGGCTTTTACCTGGAGTAAAACGTAACTGCAACCATTTCCAGTCCTGATGCAGGGTCTCGACCCTAATCATTGAGCATTTCTTTGCTTCCACAGTTGCTGTCTGACCTATTGAGTTCTTCCAGCCGTGTGCTTTTACTTCAGGTTTCGGCATTTCCATTCTCTCAGGTAATCATTTCCTCATTAGCATTACAACGCTCCAGGAATTCAGCTAACAGCCACTGCTGGGATTACAAGCTTGCACATCTAATATCTATGTCACCCATTCTCAGAGGTAGAACATTGGGTGCTGGAGTAACTCAGCTGGTTACTCCAGCACTTGTGTCCTTCTTTGTAAACCAGCATCTGCAGTTCCTTGTTTCAAGATCCTTAAAGGCAGCTGTGGATGAAGGAACTGCAGATGCTGGTTTAAACCCAAGATAGACATAAAATGTTGGAGTAACTCAGCGGGGCAGGCAGCATCTCTGGAGAGAAGGAATGGGTGATGTTTTGGGTTGAGACCCTTCTTCAGACTGATGTCAGGGAGGAGGGAGATACATTGATAAGGAAGTGTAAAGGTGTGAAAACAGGGTAACTGGAATGAAGATCAAGGAAAATGTAGAATAGATAATTGTTAGCTTAAAGGTAGCTGAACAGGTTGATAGATTGATAAAAACTCGGTGGAATGCTTGCTGTTAGTAGCTGAGGCATAGAATACAAGATCTGGAGGCAATGCTAGAAGATCATACAACGCCCACTGGACTACAGCTTGTGTAGTGCATGCAGTTCTGACGACCAAACCTCAGGAAAGATGTGATTGCGCTTGTATGGAGATTTATGGAAATATTGCCAGGAAGAAGAACATCAGTCACAAGGAAAGATTGGAGAGGCTGAGGATGTTCGTTGTTTCTACCAACAAGTTTTTAGGCACTCCTTTCACTGCCATCGTGTTAATAGAATGATAACAGGTAGGTGTATTTAACATCTTCTTCTTCATTAACTAACCTTATAAATTAATCGGCCCTGATTCAGAACTAGCTTCTACAGTGTATGGGTCATGTTTAGGGCAGGTTCCTGCTTTGTAGCTGTCTAACTTTATTCTTCATTGAAATCAAATTATAAAATATTTATTGGAACTAAGACAGGTACCCAACTAGAATGCTGGTTTAAAATTAGGCTTGTTGTCTTCAATTCTCCTTAATAATGGATAACAAGTTAAATGAGAAACCTCACAGAGATGGTGTCCCTTACTTGTTTCTTCCATAAATTAGCGTACTGTCCGATTCACCTCTACCTCATTGTGAACATTGGACTTTGTCTATGGAATAGATGTGTTACAATGCTGTGAACTATATTCTGCACCCTGTACCTTCCCCCTTGCTCTTTCTACTCTACTTGAGTTTGAACTAATTATGTATGGTATATCTGATCCGTTTGGATAGCATGCAAAACAAAGCTTTTCACTGTGCCCCAGAACACATGACAATAATAAACCCAAACTGGAACCTTAAAACATAAACCTTCTTCGATTGAGCTCAGGACCACTGCATCGTGTGGAAGGCGATGAGTTTGTGGCAGCAAATGTCTGGAGGTTTTAGTTCAGTTCATAAGTTTAGTTCATTGTCACGTGTACTGAGGTGCAGTGAAAAGCGTTTTGTGGCGTGCTATCCAGTCAGCAGAATGACAACACATGATTACAATCGATCCATTTACAGTGATAAGGGATACACGATAAGGGAATAACATTTAGTGCAAGGTAAAGCCAGCAGGTCTGATCAAGGATAGTCCGAGGGTCGTCAAGGAGGTAGATAATAGTTCAGCACTGCTCTCTGGTTGTGGTAGGGCGATTCATTTGCCTGATAACAGCGGGGAAGAAACTGTCTCCGAATCTGGTGGCGCACGTTTTCACACTTCTACACCTTTTGCCTGATGGGAGAGGGGAGAAGAAGGAGACAATGTAGAAGGGGGAGAGAACTTTTGAATTAAGAAGTCCAGATAATGTCAATTAGTTTTGAATTAATCCAGATAACGTAAACCCAACATGATTGTCATTGATCTTCCGTGCCTGATGGCAATCATACTACTTGTGTAGTTAGGCCACTTTTGGGGTGGGTGAGGCATCGTGTGCAGCAAGAGCCCTTGCCACTTTTCATTTCTGTAACTTAGATGAACAAGATATTCCTTCCTAAAGAGCTGGATCTTCCTGTGATGTTCCTGGTTAGATACTGGAAGACCAGGTGTATTGGACGGACATCCCGTTCACACTAGTTCTCTGTTACCCACTTTCGTATCCACTAGCGACAATTTACAGGGGCCAATTAACCTTTAAACTCACACCTCTTTAGGATGTGGGAGGAAACTGGCGTATTGGAGGAAACCCGCGCGGTCACAAGGAGAGTGTGCAAACTCCACACAGACAGCACCCGAGGTCTGGGTGGAACCTGCGTTTCTGGCTCTGTGAGGCAGTGGTTCTACCATTTGCGTCACTGCCCCAGTTGTGGGGAGAGAGGGAGGAGAGTGGCAAAGCTTGGGGACATCTGCAATGGATGAGGCACAACAGAGAGTCAACCCCAAGTATTAATTAGGAGACCAGCAAAATTCACAGTTTGTGCATTGGCTGCCATGATCCTAGTTAGATCATGTACTGGATGGATAGGATGACCTTATGCTGTAGCTCTCAGTCTTTGAACTGCATACTGGCCTCAGCATTAACGATCTCCAAAGGGATTTAAAGTCCTTGCCCACATCAGTGGGTTTAATTTGGTTTAGTTTAGTTTAGATTAGTTTAGTTTAGGGAAACAGCAGGGAAACAAGAGCTTCGGCCCACCGAGTCCACACCGACCAGTAATCACTCACACACTAGTACTATCCTGCACAGGATAGTGACAATTTACAGTGGCCAATTAACCTACAAATCTGCACGTCTTTGGAACATGAAAGGAAACATGAGCACCAGCGGAAACCCACACGGTCGCAGGAAGAACGCACACGCTCCATGCAAACAGCATCCATTGTCAGGATTGAACCCGAGTCTCTGGTGTTGTAAGGCAGCAACTCTACCACTGTGCCACTGTGCCGTACTGGCCAAGAGGAATTGCAAATGTTGTGGTGAGGCAGCCAAAGTTTGAACAAGGTGACCCCCACCCTCATTCCTTACACGTAATTTTCCAAACATTGTTATGATTGATGAAATAAGCCCTGCAGCAACCTCGGGTGAATGGTACTCCGCTCTACATGTCCCTCCCAAATTTGGCACAGTTTACGCTGGCCTTCAGCTGAGGGACTTCTCAAAGCATAACAAGGCCATTCCAGTCTCTAAATGGCACAACAGGGAATCTCCTTTGGAAGTTAAGTTGCAGTCATACTGCAGAGGTCAACCTGCAGGAAATCTGCGCTGAACTGTTCCGATCGTAACTCACTTAGACACAGTTAATGTTGTCAGCAAGAGAAAAAGGGAACAAGTGTTCTACTTATTTTCCAAACTACTTGTCTGTCAGCTCGATGAGCGCACAGTGGGGAATGAGAACTCACAGTTACTGTGTAGTTAAGTGTGAAGAATGTCTGCTGAGAACAAAGCATTTCTGCCCTAAAAGATACTGAGTTAATGGTGCTCTTGCCATGACTTTGACAACAAAGATTTGTCTTAACGGTTGGATTTTAGACTTTTGTTCAAGTAATTTCGGCACATGAGCATGAGGGGCAAGGCCATTCTTCATTGCCTGTCCCTTATTGTCCTTGAGAAAGTTATACAGAGGTTATTTGTCAAGCACTAATAGTCCTGGTGAATGTTCCCCTAAAATGCCGATGGCCCAGGCCATTGATGTGGTCAGCATGGGCAAGTTGGGCCGAATGGCATGTTTGCATGCTGTATGAATCGATGACTCTACGCGTCACATGGAAACTTCATGATCGCCTTTACTTCCTCAGGTGTTTGAGGAGATTCATTATGTCACCGCATATTCTGTCGAAAGCCTAAACATATACAGTATAATGTAGAGCCTACTGACCGGTTGCATCATAGCCTGCTTTGGTAACTCGAACACCCAAGAATGACGGAGGCTGCCAAAAATGGTGGACATTGCCTGGTCCATTCCAGGTATTGGAAGCTACATAGATAATGTGCGACCTCAAAAAGATCATCAGAGACCCACACCACCCTGGCCGCACTCTCATGCCACTGCTAGCATCGGGGAGAGGGTCCAATAGACAAAGAATTCAAACCTCTGAGTTCAAGAATAGCTTCTTCCCATCAACCATCGGGCTCTTCAACCATATTTTACAGCACGTACCACAATATTACCTCAGCAACGAGCAATTATGGACTTTTTATGGGTTACACTATGTAATTTGGTTTGCACTATTATAGTCTGGCAACCTGGTATTACTGATAATTTATTGTAATAATGATAGTTCTACATTTATTTGTTGTTGTTTTAATGCGTTAATGTGTCTGGAGGTGCTGCTATAAAAGATAGGTTGCTGCAGTATATTATGCAGTTGGAACATCTTGCAGCAATTTTGTGTGCTGGTGGTAGAGGGAATGAGCATTGAGGCTGGTCGAAGGGGAGCCGTTCATGAAGCTGCCATTGAGCATACTTGATCTGTTCTCATTCAGGCGGGCGGAGACTATTCAATTATACTTCTCACCTACACCATGTAGTTTATGAGAACAAAATGGAGGAGACAGAAAGGATGAAATGATAAACAGTGGCGCAACAGTAGAGTTGCTGCCTTACAGAGCTTGCAGTGTCGGAGACCCAGGTTCGATCCTGACTACGGGTGCTGTCTGTATGGAGTTTGTACGTTCTCCACGTGACCGCGTGGGCATTCGCTGAGATCTTTGGTTTCCTCTTAAGCTCCAAAGACGTACAGGTTTGTAGGTTAATTGGCTTGGTGTAAGTGTAAATTGTCCCTAGTGTGTGTAGAATAGTGTCAATGTGCGAGGATTGCTGGTCGGCGTGGACCTGGTGGGCCAAGACACCTGTTTCCGCGCTGCATCTCTAATTTGAACAAACCACTGTCCAAATTAAGTTGGGTGAAAGATTTTGTTTCACCATGTAAATCACCACGCGGTTTCTGATTTGGAAATGAGCAGAGAAATGTTGGGTAGTGCGGAGCGTAAACAAGGGTCAACACCAGACCATGTCTATGAAGCTTATGTGGGGAGTGAGGTCATGCCAGCGAGGATGTGGGAAGAGTTTGTATGGGGGGAGGGGTTTAAACAATTAAGAGTCCAGCGATTGATGTGGGACATGGGACATTCAAACTGGGACTAAAGTCCCTGCACCTTCAGTGTCCTTGTATCAGGATCATTGAACTAAAATACAAACTTCTGGAGGAATTTGGAGGAGTTTAGTGTCAATTCCACCTCTTGGAATAGATCGGGTAAATGCACAGTCTCTTGCCCCACAGGAGGGGAACCGAGAACCAGAGGACAACTTATTCACACATAGAGTGGTGGCTGTATGGAACGAGCTGCCAGAGGAGATAGTTGAGGCAGGTAGTATCACAACGTTTAAGATACATTTGGACAGGTTAATGGTAGGACAGGTTTAGAGGGATATGGACCAAACACAAGCAGGAGGGACTAGTGTTGATGGGACTTGTGGGTCGGTATGGGACTTGTGGGCCTGTATCACTCTATAATTCAGAGGGTCAGGCAGCATCTGTGGAGGGAAATGGGCAAGTGACATTTAAGGGGCTGTCCCACTTGGGCGACCTAATTGGCGAGTTTAGAAGAGTTTAGGAGAGTTTAGGGCCTGTCCCACTTGGGCGACCTAATCCACGAGTTCTGGCGATTTTGCCCTCAACTCATACTCGCAGCATGGTCGACACAAGGTCGTAGGAGGTCTTCGTAACTCTCCTTCATGCTCGGGAGTGGTCTCCGCGTACTCGAGGCCTCAGCTAGGTCGCGGCGTTTTGTTCAATATGTTAAAAAATGCACGCGAGTAAAAAAAGGTCGCCGTGGAAAAAATCAATACTTTTTTTACTCGTAGGTTTAGTCGTAGTAGGTCGGCACGTTAGTCATAGGTAATCGAGGGTAGTCAAAGTTAATCGAAGGTAGTCGTAGATAGTCTTCATCATATTCAAAGGAGGTCGAAGGAGGTCATCTTCACTCTGCACTATTCAGTGTCCAATGTTCCCGAAGTTAGTCGTAGCTAGTCTTCAACATAGTCGAAGGAGGTCCTCAACATGTCATTTTTTTGAACTCTTCTAAACTTGCCAATTAGGTTGCCCCTTTTAAAAAAATGACATGTTGAAGACCTCCTTCGACCTCCTTCGACTATGTTGAAGACTAGCCATGACTAGCTACAACTAGCTACGACTAACTTCGGGAAAATTGGACACCGAATAGTGGAGATTGAAGATGACCTGCTTCGATCTCCTTCGATCTCCTTCGACCTTCCTTCGACTATGATGAAGACTATCTACGACTACCTTCGACTACCGTCGATTACTTGCGACTAACATGCCGACCTACTACAAACTACTACGACTAAACCTACGAGTAAAAAAAGTATCGATTTTTTCCATGGCGACCTTTTTTTAACATATTGAATCGCGGGCATTTTTTTTAACATATGGAATAAAAAGCCGCGACCTAGCTGAGGCCTCGGGTTCGCGGAGACCACTCTCGAGCATGAAAGAGAGTTACGAAGACCTCCTACGACCGTGTGTCGACCATGCTGCGAGTATGAGTCGAGGGCAAACTCGTCAGAACTCGCGGATTAGGTCGCCCAACTGGGACAGGCCCTTAAGGGTCGGGACCCTTCTTCAGAGGGAATATTGCTTGCTCTTAAAACCAACGTTTTATGGAAACTCCCCAGTTGTAGCTTCTGTTTTAATTAACAACTCTGCTCTGTGATACAGAGCCTTGTGCGGGGAAACATCTCGCCTGCCCTTTATTCTTACATCTCATGTATTATCTGCAGCCTTCCTGGTAGAGAAAACCAGCCTAGCACCGAGGAAAGTGAGAATTAGTGAAAAATAAATGTGGGCCATAATTTAATACTTAAAATAAAGAGTAGTAACATTGTACTTACACATGTTACTCAAGGTAAGTTAAGTTTACGTCTGAAGAAAGGTCTCGACCCAAATATTACCCATTCCTTCTCTCGTGACCTTGTCCCGCTGAGTTACTCCAGCATTTTGTGTCTATCTTTACTTCACTATTAATCTTCTTTGATCCAAGATACAAGATACATTTATTTGTCACATGTGCCAGATGGCACAGTGAAATGTGATTACCATACAATAAAAATACAGAACACAACACACAATAGAATTCAACATAAAAACATCCCCACACGGCAGAATCAAGGTTTCCCACTGTGAGGGAAGGCACCAAAGTCAGTCTCTTCCTCTAATGTTCCCCAATGTTCACCCGTGGTCAGGGCCTCCCTGAGCCCTCTGCATTCACCGCTACGGGCGGCCCGATGTTCAGGCCCTCTCGCCGGGGTGATGTAAGTCCGACGTCAGGGCTGGGGGACCTCCTCAGCGGCCTGGACATCAGAGTCGACCACCTCCTACCGGAGTCCGTGGCTCCCAAAGTCCGCTGGCCGCGCTGGGCGGAGATGCAGCGCTGGCGGCCCTCGGCAAAGGGCCCCAGGACTCTGCAATGTTGTTCAGTGCCGCCCGCGCTGGAAGTTCTCCTAAACCGCAGCTCCACGATGTTGGAGCAACGGCCCAACGCTCCGGAGCTCCAAAGGCGATCCAGGTAGGCATCGCCCGCTCTGCGGTGAATTCAGCGCTGCACCACCACTGTTGTCTCTCTGGTCCGGTTCCCGGTTCCCGGTTCCCGGTTCCCGGTCCCCGGCAGGAAAGGCCGCTCCGATCCAGGTGGTAGGCCGCGAGGAGGGCGACTCGGAGAAATAGTCGCGTCCCCGCCAGGAAGTGACTGGGAAACAGTTTCCCCCTTACCCTGCCCCCCTCCCCCAAATAGAAAAGTCAAAAGATTCCCCCCGAAACGAACTTTAAATGAACTAAAAATAAAAAAAAGATTGAAAGACAAACAGGCTGTAGGCAGAGGCTGCCGTCAATGCAACGCCCCTGGTGATTCACAGTTCACACATGAGAATACAAGGAGGGTTCACAGAACATCCTCCACAGGGTCATTGGCTGATTGGAGAAGGAGAGCAACAAATATTCTCCGAATTGATTCCTGGGATGTGAGCATCCTCTCGTTGGTTCAGAATTCAAGCCAACCTTATAAAAACACAGATATAGAATATTCTATTTGGCTTAGGCAGCTTACAGCCCAGTGGTGTGAATATTGATTTATCTCACTTCAGGCAGCCCCGGCATTCCCTCTCTCCCTATCCCTCCCCCACCCAAGTCGCAGTAGCCTCTCATGTTCACCCTACTAACAGCTTACAATGGCCTGTTTCATTTATCGTTACTTTTTTGCATATCTTTCATTCATTGTTCCTTATCTCTCCACATCACCGTCTGTATCTCTCGCTTCCCTTATCCCTAAGCAATCTGAAGAAGGGTTTCAACCCAAAACGTCACCCATTCCTTCTCTCCAAAGATGCTGCCTGTCCCGCTGAGTTTCTCCAGCTTTTTGTGTCTGTCTTCTGGTTTAAACTAACATCTGCAGTTCCTTCTTCCACATTTCTTCTGAGGATTGACATACTTGAAGCAGATTACCTTTCCCCTGGCTGAGGTGAACTGACCAAAGGCCTACAGTCTCGCAAAATGGGTGATCCATTCTGGACTGAGATTAAAATAAAGTTTCTTCACCACAAAGGAAGTGAATCATTGGAATTTCCTGTCCAAGAGGATTATTGAGGCTCAAGGCAGGGATCAATCGATGTTTTGGATATTAAGAGAATTACAGACATCTTAATGCTGAGGTAAAAACAAAATTGCCATGACCTTATTAAATTGAGGATCAGGCAGCACAGTTTGAATAGTTCACTCCAAGTTCAATTTTTATTTAAGGAATGTAAAATGACAATAACTAAGTTGGTTACTTGAAGACTTTGCCAAAGGTGTCCATGATTTAGGGATTATGGGGAGAAGGCAGGAGAATGGGGTTGAGATGGAAAGATAGATCAGCCAGGATTGAATGGCGGAGTAGACTTGTTGGGCTGAATGGCCTAATTCTGCTCCTATAACTTATGAACATGATCTGGATGAACCAGGTTAAGGATAGACTGTTGTGGCTACATTGATTATTCATCGCATTCACAATACCCAAAGGTGTATAATCCCAATATTCAAATGGCAGTAATGTCACTATGTGTTAAGATCAGACAAGGCTGTGAAGCATTCAAGAGATCTTCATGCCTCTCCTCTGACCTGTGTTAAATTGTAGGACTAGTTCCTGGTTATCCCAATCCCTGCGCAGGGGCAAATTACCAAGGGCAATGAACTTACAAACACACACATTTTTGGGATATGGGAGGAAACCGAAGCACCTGTAGGAACCTAGGGAGACATGTGGACATAGGGAGAACATGCAAAGTCTACAGAGACAGCTCTCTGGTCAGGTTTGAACCCGGGTCTCTGGTGCTCTGAGGCAGCAGTTTCACCAGATGCGTATTGGAGTTTAAGAAGACAACTCCTGTCTCATGCCCTCAATGTCGAATGGCAGGGAACCAATCTGTTATTTGCATTCACGGAGAATCCTGTTTCAGTTTCAGTCTGAAGAAGGGTCCCGTCCCGAAATGTCAACCATCCTTTCTCTCCAGGGATGCTGCCTGTCCTGCTGAGTTGCTCGAGCATTTTGTGTCTATCTTTGGTTTAAACCAGCATCTGCAGTACCTTCCTACTCAATCCTCGATCGATTGGGTTACAGCCCTGTGCTGCACTGCCCATGGGCTGTGATACTGGGTTCTTCATCCTCGGTTCAGCAGCCGTGAATCTCTACTGATATAAATAACTCAGCAGAGCCAGGCAATCCATCTCCAAAATGCTGCACGCTGACACGTGACAACAAGCGGCAGGTAATTGTCATGTTACTGAGAAGAAGATTGCTGCAAGCATTCCTGCACTGGGTACCGCAAGCCTGCCCTTTGCTGCCTTCAGCGAGAGGGAACCAATTTCTCTTCCTAACATTCATACTGCTCCATCTTATGTTTTTGGTAACTGGAGTTTGATGGCAGGAGGAACATATTTGTGTCAGTGTTATATTTTCTCAGGATTGCTGTTTGTGCAGAATGTATTTGGAAACTCATTGAAAACGACTGGACTATTTTTGGAGAACCTTATTATTTCAGACTTGATGTGACCACAACCAGTTGTGTGGATGCCTGAGGCAGCTGTTGCACTCTCAGAGCCAATAAATGTAGATTAATACTTATCCCTTGAGCAAAGAAGATTATGCGATTAAATATATCACGTCACTTTTTGTGGGGATCATGCTCTGAATATTTCCGATCTTACCACAAAGTCAATACTCAGAACTATTTCATCAGCTCTATTCACCTTTTGGGTGATCAGAATTGATGGACGTTCCTTTAGGAAGGAGTTGAGGAGGTGAGGATGGTGGTGAATTTGTGGAATTTCTTGCCACAGAAGGCTGTGGTGGCCAAGTCGATGGATAATTTTAAGGCAGAGATGGATAGATTCTTGATTACTACGGGTGTCAGGGGTTATGGGTAGAAGGCAGAAGAATGGGGTTAAGAGGGAAAGATAGATCAGCCATGAATGAATGGCAGAGTAGATTCCATGGGTCGAATGGCCTAATTCTGCTCCTATAACTTATGAACATGATCTGGGGTTCTGAAAGTAGACTAGATAAAGGCATGTGTTTCTTTTTAACAATATTCCTTGTTGAGTATTTCTCCTCCATTTTTACTGTGAAGAAAGACAGTGGGGAATTTTTGAAAGTTCATGGACATGTCTTGAGAACAGTCCGAATTATTGTCGCAGAGTTGCTGGATGTCCTAAGGTGTATGGAGGTAAATAACTGTCCTGAGCCTGATCAAATATACCCGAGGATGCTATGGGGAGCTGGAGAACAAATCGCAGGGACCCTGACGGAGACATGTGAATCATCTTTCGACATGGGTGCTGAATGACTGTAGGGTGGCAAACACTGAACGGATTGGTGTGAGTTGGGAGAAAGATTATGCAAGATTATGCACCTAGTTTCTACTGGTAGAGAGTGGTGGTGAGAAAGCCACAAACCATAATGACCCGAAAGAGAATTGGAAAGCAGGTAAAGACCTTGCCTATTTTAATGTTGAGATCTTCCTAAACCAGGTATCATGCACGCTACATAAGCTAAGTGTGTCAGAAATCGACTCTGCCGGTTTTGAACACATAATCAGCTCTGGGTGTCACAATGTCACCGATAGTGGAGTTTCTGCCAGGTAGCTCCATAGGCCCAGTTTCCATCCTGACAACGGGTGCTTCCCGTACGGAGTTCGTACGTTCTCCCCATGACCACGTGGGTTTTCTCCGGGACCTCCGGTCTCCTCCCATTCCAAAGATGTACAGGTTTGTAGGTTAATTGACTTCGGTAAAAATTGTAAATTGTCCCTAGTGTAGAGGATAGTGCTAATGTACAGGGAGCGTTGGTCGGCGCGGACCCGGTGAGCCGAAGGGTCTGTTTCCACACTGTTTCTCTAAACTAAACTGAACTAGAAGCCTCAGCTACTGTCTGTGTGGAGTTTGCACATTCTCACGGTGTCATATTTGGCTTCCTCCAATGACCCAGTTTCCCATCCTTAGGACATACGGGTTGGTTGGTTAATTGGTCACTGTAAATTACTAGCAGTGTAGGTTGGTGGCAGAGTTTGAAGAATATGTGTCTGTGAACGGGATAGGTTTGTGAGCTGGCATGGACTCAATGGATGTTTGACCTCTTACAGCGTAACAAATTGGAATATGGACATTGTTCTCTGCTGTGCTCTGGAATGAATTAAAGTATTGGATGGATACCAGCAAAAGCTACAATTTTCTAACCAGGATCAGTAAACACTGTAAGACGCTCTCATTTGTTTTGGAACAACCAGAACCGTGGGAGCAATTGTCACCGTTACAATCATGGCTTTAATAATTTCCTGCTACACATTCTAGTTACAATGCACCATAGGTCTGTGGTGCGCGCTGCAGCTGAAACGCTCGGGTAGGTAATATGCAATAACTAACTAACCTGGCCCATCTTGTTCCCAGTTTAGTATTCTCAAAATAAATCTTTGTACATCGGCATTCCCTGTGCAAATGTACATCTGAGCCCTGGGTATATCTTTGGCAACCTTGAAGTCTGTTACTATGGAAATTCAGTTCTATTCTTAAACGATTGCAGTGGCGAGCTTGGCACTGTGGCAAATTGCTCTCATTCGTAAATATTTGTTTTATATGTGTATTGTGGTCAAGGTAGGTCATTTGTTGGATGTGCAACAGGACTTGGGAGGTTTACTTATTAATCAGCTGAGAATATTTGCCAGTTAGAGATTTCAGGGGAATAGATACCTTCATTCCATGAACCGAAAGACATTAACAGCTTTCAAAACGGCCCCAATTATATTTTGCATGATCTCTTCAAAAATTACTTTCCATATTTTTGAAGGCTAAAAATTGATAAGGCTGAGCTACAGGATAATTAATTCATGATATCCTAGAGGTAAACAACATAGCATTATAATCTTCATTGGGTTAACTGTTTCTACTGCGGTACTTCTACAGTAATAGTGACGCTTTGGAACTGGGATCATCTCAGGAGGTGCTGCCAGATACCAAACCATCCACTCTTCAACCCGCACATCTGGGCAACATCTGCTCAACATGAGATTCTGCCTAATGTCAAGTTTCTGCTTTTCTTCCCCTCAGTCTCTCTCGCTCTCTCTCTCTCTCGAGATGTCCAATTGTTAATTGTGCCGTGTTTGCAGGAACAGTTACACCCCGTCAACCCATCTGGCAGGCCCGATGTGCCGCCCCCTCCAGCCCGCCCACAGGCCAGCATGGTTGCTCCTCCAGCAGGGCTCCTTGTGTGGATCTTCAGCCCTTCAAACATCACTGGCAATTGTGCTTTGCGGTGGTGGCGGTCACCAGCTGAGCCCTGCACTCCTCTGGGGAAACCTGGGAACCTCTGGCTCAGCACTGGTTTCCTGGAGCGATCCTGAAAAAAAAATATCAGGCCTCTCTTGTCCTCAGCAAGTGGTCGTTCCTGATCTCTACAAATAGAACATAGAAGGTAGAGAAGTACAGTGTGGACACAAGGAACTGCTGATTCCAGTTTACAATAAAGGAGACAAAGTGCTGGAGTAATTCAGCAGGTCCTGCAGCACCAATTGAGAACATGGATAGGAAACGTTTTGACTTGAGCATAGGAACAGGCCCTTCGGCCCACAGGTCTGTGCCAAACATTATGCCATGTTAAACTAATCTTCCTGCATATGTATGACACCCCTCCGTTCCCTTCATTTGTGTTTCTAAAGCCTCATAATTGCCACTGCATCCATCACCACCCCTGGCAGCACGTTTCTGCCATCCTCTGCATAAAATACTTGCCCTGCACATCTCCTTTAAGCTCTGCCCCTTTCGCATTGAAGTAATTTAAGATTTTAAGAATAAGGAGTAAGCCATTTAGAACAGAGACAAGGAAACACTTTTTCTCACAGAGAGTGGTGAGTCTGTGGAATTCTCTGCCTCAGAGGGCGGTGGAGGCCGGTTCTCTGGATGCTTTCAAGAGAGAGCTAGATAGAGCTCTTAAAAACAGCGGAGTCAGGGGATATGGGGAGAAGACAGGAACGGGGTACTGATTGGGGATGATCAACCATGATCACATTGAATGGGGGTGCAGGCTCGAAGGGCCAAATGGCCTACTCCTGCACCTATTGTCTATTGTCTATAGTCTATAATGACTTCTGGTGTTTGACATTTCCACCCTGGGAAAAAGATTCGAACTGCCTACCACATCCATGCCTCTCCGGAGTTCCAGAGAAAACATTCGAAGTTTGTCCAACCTCTCCTTTTAGCTAACACCCTATAATCCAGGCAGAATTCTTGTAACCCTCTTCTGTACTCATTCCAAAGCCTCGACATCCTGTAATGGGGTGACCAAAATTGTAGACAATATTCCAATCGTGGCCTAACTAAAGCCCTAGAAAGTTGTATCAAGACTCCCTGACTTACACGCCTTGTCCCAACCAATTAAAGCAAGCACAACATACGCCTTCTTTACCACTTGTCTCAACATTAGATTTGACAGATTCCAGGACTGTTCAGGCGCAGTTGTTGGTTTCCAAGGTTTCAATTTTCCACATCAACTCTGAAACAAATGCCCCTGTGGTAACCGGTCAGGGTTAAAGCCAATCAATGTGAAGTCCACTATTTTCATGGAATTTATTAGATTTTTGGGAAAAAAGTGTTTGCATGGAGTTATAGTGGTGTGTAAAATTATGAGAGGAATAGATCAGGTAAATGCTGCAGTCGTTGAGTATAGAAGTTGGGAGGTCATGATACAGTTGTATAAGACATTGGTGAGACTGAATTTAGAGTATTGTGTTCAGTTCTGGGCACCATGTTCTAGGAAAGATATTGTTGTTGGAAAGGATACAGAGAAGATTTACGAGGATGTTGCCATGGCTAGATGGTCTGAGCTCTAGGGAGAGGTTGAGTAGGCTGGGACTCTTTTCCCTGGTGCACAGGAGGATGAGGGGTGATCTTATAGAGGTATATAAAATCATGAGAGGAATAGATTGGGTAGATAACCATATAACCATATAACCATATAACAATTACAGCACGGAAACAGGCCCTCTCGGCCCTTCCAGTCCGTGCCGACCATTTGTTTTCCCCTAGTTCCATCTACCTGCACTCAGACCATACCCCTCCATTCCCTTCACGTCCATATACCTATCCACTTTACTCTTAAATGTTAAAATCGATCCTGCCTCCACCACTTCTGCTGGAAGCTGATTCCACACAGCCACCACCCTCTGAGTAAAGAAGTTCCCCCTCACGTTACCCCGAAACCTCTGTCCCTTAATTCTCATGTCATGCCCTCTTGTTTGAATCTTCCCTACCCTCAATGGGAAAAACGTATCCACGTCAACTCTGTCTATCCCTTTCATCATTTTAAAGACCTCAATCAAGTCCCCCCTTAACCTTCTGCGCTCCAAAGAATAAAGACCTAACTTGTTCAACCTTTCTCTGTAACATAGTTGCTGGAACCCTGGCAACATTCTAGTAAATCTCCTCTGTACTCTCTCTATTTTGTTGACATCCTTCCTATAACTAGGCGACCAAAATTGTACACCATACTCCAGAATTGGTCTTACCAATGCCTTGTACAATTTTAACATTACTTCCCTACTCCTATATTCAATGCTCTGATTTATAAAGGCCAGCACACCAAAGGCTTTCTTTACCACCCTACTACATGCGATTCCACCTTCAGGGAACTATGCACAGTTATTCCTAGATCCCTCTGTTCCACAGCATTCCTCAATTCCCTACCATTTACCATGTACGTCCTATTTTGATTTGTCCTGCCAAGATGTAGCACTTCACACTTATCAGCATTAAACTCCATCTGCCATCTTTCAGCCCACTTTTCCAAATGGCCCAAATCTCTCTGTAGACTTCGAAAATCTACTTCATTATCCACAACACCACCTATCTTAGTATCATTTGCATACTTACTTATCCAATTTTCCACCCCATCATCCAGATCATTGATGTACATGACAAACAACAGTGGACCCAACACAGATCCCTGAGGCACCCCACTGGTCCCGGCTTCCAACCTGACAACAGCCATCCACCATTAACTCTCTGACATCTCCCATTCAGCCACTGTTGAATCCATCTTGCTACTCCGCCATTAACACCCAAAGATTGAACCTTCTTAACCAACCTTCCATGGGGAACCTTGTCAAAGGCCTTACTGAAATCCATATAGACAACATCCACTGCTTTACCCTCATCAATTTCCCTAGTTACCACTTCAAAAAATTCAAGAAGGTTTGTCAAACATGACCTTCCAGGCACAAATCCATGTTGACTGTTCCTGATCAGACCCAGTTTATCCAGATGCTTATATATATTATCTCTAAGTATCCTTTCCATTAATTTGCCCACCACTGACGTCAAACTAATAGGTCTATAATTGCTAGGTTTATTCTTTGAACCCTTTTTAAACAATGGAACAACATGCGCAGTACGCCAATCCTCCGGCACTATTCCCGTTTCTAATGACATTTGAAATATTTCTGTCATAGCTCCTGCTATTTCTACACTAACTTCCCTCAATGTCCTAGGGAATATCCTGTCAGGACCTGGAGACTTCTCCACTTTTATATTTTTCAAAAGTGTCAGTACTTCCTCCTCTTTGAATCTCATAGTTTCCATAGCTTCTCTACTTTTTCCCCTTAACTCACCGAGTTCAATATCCTTCTCCTTGGTGAATACCGAAGAAAATAAATTATTCAATATCTCCCCCATCTCTTTTGGCTCTGCAGATAACTGCCCATTCTGGTTCTCTAATGGTCCAATTTTATCCCTCGTTATCCTTTTGCTATTAATATAGCTGTAGAAACCCATTGGGTTTACTTCAGATTCAGATTCAGATTCTTTTTATTGTCTTGCCAAATAACATGTAATAAATTAAAACAAAACACACAATAAACACATCTTCTTTTAGCCTTTGTTCCCCCTCTGTAATTTCTTTATTAAGCCAAAGCAACCTTATTTTTTACATTCTTTATACTCTTTATACTCTAGCACCTCATTTACTCCATGCCTCCTATAATTATTGTAGATATCTCTCATTTTTCGAAACAAGTGTCCAATTTCCCTTGAAAACCATGGCTCTTTCCAATTTTTACTATTTCCTTTCAACCTAACAGGGACATAAAGATTCTGTACTCTTACAATTTCCCCTTTAAATGTCCTCCATTTCTCTTCTACATCCTTCCCATGAAACAAAGTGTCCCTCCTTTAAAATCCTTACGCATTCCCTCAGTTAGCCTTTCTCCAATCAAAAATCTCCACCCTAGGTCCAGTTCTGACTCTCTCCATAATTATATTGAAACTAATGGTATTGTGATCACTCGTCCCGAAGTGCTCACCAACGCATACCTCCGTCACCTGACCTGCCTCATTTCCTAACAGGAGGTCCAGCACTGCCCCTTCTCTGGTCGATACCTCTATGTACTGCTGCAAAAAAACTATCCTGCACACATTTTACAAACTCCAAACCATCCAGCCCATTTACAGAATGTGTTTCCCAGTCTATTTTTGGAAAATTGAAATCTCCCACAATCACTACCTTGTGCTTACTACTAATATCTGCTATCTCCTTACATATTTGCTCTTCCAATTCACGCTCCCCATTTGGCGGTCTATAATACACCCCTAAAAGTGTTGCTACACCGTTCCCACTTCTCAGTTCCACCCAAATAGCCTCCCTAGACGAGCCCTCTAATCTATCCTGCCAAAGCACTGCTGTAATATCTTCTCTGACAAGCAATGCAACACCTCCCCCTCTGGTCCCTCCAATTCTATCACACCTGAAGCAACGAAATCCTGGAATATTTAGTTTCCAATCACAGCCCTCCTGCAACCATGTTTCACTGATTGCCACAACATCATATTTCCAGGTGTCAATCCAGGCTCTAAGTTCGTCCACCTTACTTACGATGCTGCCCAGAGGAGGTGAATCAAGGACCAGAGGACATAGGTTCAAGGTGAAGGGGAAAAGATTTAATAGGAATCTGAGGGGTAGCTTTTTCACACAAAAGGTGGTGGGTGTGTGGATCAAGCTGCCCAAGGAGGTAGTTGAGGCTGGGACTATCCCAACATTTAAGAAATAGTTAGACAGGTACATGGACAGGACAAGTTTGTAGGGATATGGACCAAACGCGAGCAGGTGCGACGTGTAGCTGGGATATTTTGGTCAGTGTAGGCATGTTGGGCCAAAGGGCCTCTTTCCCCGCTGTATAACTCTATGACTCTATGACTGATACAAGTCAGAAGCTGTCGAGTGTCTAATCTCTTAATGTACATTTAAAAAGAAGAAGGGATTACTTTGTTATTGCTGCGCTGCATTAGCTACAACTTGGCAACCATTATGCAATTGTCAGTTGCTCCTTTTAATTGATTTCAGCAGCAGCAGCACATCCCTTGTCTATCAGATGGTAGTGAGATCAAATGCTGTTTGATCATCAGCCACGGTTCAACACCATCAACTCATGAGTCAGAATTCATTCTCTCAAGCCCCACAATAAACCCGAAGCTAAACCGCCCCACAATAAAGCGCCTAAGCTAATGTTCGTGGCTTACACCTTTTGGCAGTTCTGCCTTCCAGCCACTACACTAAAGCCACAGCTGTTCAAGAGGATGTGAAGATCACACAGCATAATTCAGGGAACTATTCCCTGGCAATCTTTATCCAAGAGATTATTTTCCAAACGCAGGTGAAGAGGAAGGTGGGGGGTAATCAGTAACAAGGAGAAGGGTGGGCACACCGTAACAGAGGGTTGACTTCTTGGACTTCTTGTCAGCAGCCTGGCTGCCTCTTCCCCCCACCCCCCCCCCCCCCCCCCCCACCCCCACCCCCGCCTGAACAAGGAGCTTTTATTGCAGAATCACAGTTACAAAGAACGGCAGAGATCAAAAACTGCCCTGCAGTTTGCAAACATCAATCGTCAAGTTACAAGATTATCATATCCACTATGCACTTGAAACCCCCGTGGAGACCAGCATTCATGGAAGTCCACATGGATACCTTGTGCGCCTCTCTCGGCACATGGTCAGAACCCTTGACTGCCCCTCGCCTGGACCCTTGAATGGTTATGGTGGCCAGGCCCAGGATAAGCCGATAGGAAGACAACCTGCCCCTCCCCCCCCCCCCCCCCCCCCACCCACCCAACCACTGATTCTCCACCCTAAGTGCCGGTTGACCAAAGGTCAGGAGCGTGGGACAGAAATATAGCCTAACCCTGGGGAGCAGCCCCTTTAGGTGCTCAAACAGAGGTTGCAACCTCCCACTCGTCATATTCACATAGTACAAGGTCTCTTCCATGTGGCAGTAACGACAGGTGTCTGGCGAGTCCGTGAACTAACTCAAATTACTATTACACACCACTGCTCTATGCAACACTCCCCACCCCAGGTCCCTAATGCTAAGGTGGGAGAACACCCTTATAGAGAGACCTCCACAGATGACCCTCATCTTCATCGTAACACAGACTGCCACGGCATGTCCAGACACAAAACAAGGGTGAAGAAGTATAGAGTGCGTACGATAAGCCTGATAAGCAGTTTCCCCACGTCGCCGGATGGCACACTGGGTATCTTGGAGAGGCGGCTCATGCTGTGTGGGACTGCCTCCCGGGAAAGATCCCAGGGCATGGGAGCACGGCAGCCTCAATAGGCTCTTTTACGTAATAAAACAACATCCCTCAGCTCTCTGATGAGTACCTCCCTGAAAATTGAAACTCTGACTCCAAATAGCGGCGGGATGCTGTTTGGTGCCACAGCACACGGAATGCACGTGGCTCAGGAACACAGTGGACCCAGATTAAAAACCTAGAATAAATACAATGCTGGAAGCACTCAACATGTCAGGCAGCGCCAGTGGAGAGAGAAACAGAGATAACATTTCAGGTTGAAGACTCTCCGTCAGAAGTCCGACCTTTAAACATCAAGTCTGTCTCTATTTAGGCAAATGCTTCCAAAATATTTCCCAGCATTTTCTGCTTTTTGTAATTTCAGATTTCCAGCATTCAACTCCCAGAAGTACAGATTTGCTGAATGTATCCTTTTGTTAAATTGCTGTTTGCCGACATTGTGCACAAAAACACTGCGCTCTGCAGCAGGATTTCTTTCTCAAAGATGCTGGGCGAATGATAAACTTGGGACAGAACACTGGGGTAAGGTCACCCGGCTCTTCCTCAAAGTTGTGCCCAGAGTTTGTTGCATCTACGATGGCAAGCCTGACCCTAGTAATAACATTGCATCTGAAAGACAAGACTTCCATGGGCACCGCACCAAAGTCCAGTTAACAGTGCTCCCATCTGAAACTTCGACGATCCCTCTGCCTGCGCGGATGCCGCTCGATCCCCTGAGTTCTTCCAGCAACTTGTATAGTTGCGTCAGTCGTCCAAACCCTGGAGAGTGGTTCAGCCCACAACCTGCTGGCGCAGTGGTAAGGATGATGCACGATTGACAGGATATTTACAGAATTCAATTAAAATAGGCATGGGAATGCAAATACTACATCAATTTCTCACGCACACTACACCCAGTCACACCTGGATAAAACCCAGTGCCACAATGTTCAGATTTAAATGGCACATAATTTAGCTCTTGCAAAGAGATTTGCTCAAGGAGTGGGCGTTTCTGCCAGTATAAAATTAATAACAGTGTTGGCAGAGGCTCATAGAACATAAAACCCCTTCAGTGTGTTAATTATTGATGTGAAATAACAATGCTTTGTAATATTTTACGTAGGCTTAGCATTGCAGATGAGCAATGGTTAATGTTTCCACAATTTGCATTGGTTTTAATTACAAGGTATTGAAGAGGCAAACAAGTGATTGAACAATTGTCAACAATTACACTTTAGCAATTAAGTAGGCTGTAATAAGCAATATATTGCCGTGAAATTTACACAGCCTGTAATTATACCTGTTTGTCAGTCTCCCTAACATTTCAGTTTGTCAGTTGACCTTCGAAAGCTGTGGTACAGAAAACTATAGAGGAAGAAATTTATAGTTTTCCCTAAAATTGATGGGCATCTCATTAGAGTTTTGATATTTCTGTGTCCCTGCCATTTTAACGGTGTCTCAACATTTCATAACACGCAAAAAACTGAACTTTAAAGTGAATAAAACTTTACCACCTTTGAACAGGGCGGATGAAACTATTATTTTTCTGTGGAGCAAATTATATTGCAATACTTACAAAAAGCTGGAATGATTTAAAAGCCACAAAATGCTGGAGTAACTCAGCAAGTCAGGTAGCATCTTCGCTATAGAAGGGTCCTGTCACAAAATGTCACCTATCCATGTTCTCCAGGGATGCTGCCTGACCCACTGAGTTACTCCAGCATTTTGTGTCTTTCCTTGGTAAACAAGCATCTGCATTTCGTTGTTTTTATTCTATGATTTGCACGGTAGTGTAGCGGTAGAGCTACTGCCTTACAGCGCCAGAGACCCGGGTTTGATCCTGACTACAGGTGCTTGCCTGTACAGGGTTTGTACGTTCTCCCCATGACCTGCGTGGGTTTTCTCCGAGATCTTTGGGATCCTCCCACACTCCAAAGACGTACAGGTTTGTAATTTAATTGGCTTTTAATTGTAATTGTAGAAAATTGTAATTATAATTGTAAAATTGGCCCTAGTGTGTGTAGGGTAACGTTAATGTGTGGGGATCGCTGGTCGGTCTGGACTTGGGTGGGCCGAAAGGCCTGTTTCTGCATCGTATCTCTAAAATATAAGACTCTCCATACTCAGCTACAGCATGACAATGGTCTGAAGTGTTTGCCCGTGGTTATGTTCTATAAATGATACCAAGAATGCTGCTGTTCGCTCCGACAACACTTGAGGGAGGGCCACAATGTTAGCTGCGCTGACAGTAGCATGAGGGTTAAAAAGAGGACCTATCGGCACCAACACATATAAACATGTTATCCATACAAAAATTCAAAGGTTTTGGATTGAAATATTTGAAATTTTCACAAAAGTGTTTAAAATAAAAATGACACCAAAGCCAGAATGCATTATTTTCGGAATGACAGAAGGTAGTTTGGAATTAAATGCGTATCAAAATAATTTATTTGATTACGGCTTAATAATAGGAAAAAAACTAATCTTAAAATTCTGGAAAAATGCTCCTATACCAACATTAAACATGTGGATTTCAACTATGTTTGAAACACTACATCTGGAAGATATGAGACTCCGCCTGGAAGGAAAATCAGAACGCTTCTTTCAGACGTGGCCTGCATTTATAGAACTGCTACAAAGATAGGATGCAGGAGTACCTCGGGCCTTGGTAGGGGGGATGAAAAACTATTGAGTTGGTGGATTCCTTTTGCGTGATATATATAACATAGTAACTGGCTTTTTATTTCCTTTTCCTTTTTTCTAAAATATTTTTTTTTTTTAGGGTCTATCTCTTAACCCCCTTTCTCTAATTCTTCGACCAAGGGTTTCTTCTCCCCTCTGGCACGCTCTTTCACTATCACAACTCTTTTCACCTATTTCACTCTCTTTCTTTCTATTCTTTTTCTTTAACAGCCATCGGGTACAATGATTGTAACAATATATATGTGAAGTATATTGATGTATTTACCTCTAATAAATAAAATATTTAAAAAAAAGGGAAAAAAATAAATAAGTAAATAAACATGTTATCCAGTGAGCAATATGATTTGGATTTGAAGACCAGGTAAAGAAACAAAAAGTGATGGGCATCAATGAGAGCCCCATGGTCACAGTCAGGCCTTATTTGAACTGGGCCAAGCACCTGAGGTGGCTTATGATGGAGCCAATCTCTGGGGCGTGCGGGTAATGCAGCAGGGAGGGGCTGACAGTGAGGGGAAGAACCTTTCCCAGTGCACCGGGCCTTCCACATCGTTGCCAGGGTGAGAAAGGAAAGCTGGGAGGAAGTCCGCCTGAAATCACGTGATTTGGCCCTAAGCAACTTCCAAACCATCTGAACAGGACATTCAGATATTTCACATACCTCCTCAAATCGACACCTCAATCATAATGAATGTTAGGAAAAATGTATCGAGACTTCACCATATTACAGCAAGTTATTTGTTCACTTTCAGCCCAACCTTGTTCTAACTCACCGCGCACTGTTAGAATATAGAACAGTACAGCACAAGAACAAGCCCTTCAGCAAACAATGCCTGTGCTGAAGACGATCCATCTCTTATGTACCTGCATATAATCCACATACCTTCACTCCCTGCATATCCATTTACCTACACAAAGGTCTCTTAAATGCTGTTCTAATCCACTGGGCACTGTTCGAACTAACTTTCTTTAGGTTTTCGAGATACAGTGTGGAAATAGGCCCGCGTGCACCAACAACCAACCGTGCACTAGTTCTATCCTGCACTTTTCTTTCACAGAAGCCAATTAACCTACAAACCAGTATGTGGAGGAAGGAACTGCAGATGCTGGTTTACACTGTAGACATAAAAAGCTGGAGGAACTGAGTGGGCCAGGCTCTGGAGAAAAGGAATGCGACATTTCAGGTCAAGACCCTTCATAGAAACACAGAAACATAGAAAATAGGTGCAGGAGTAGGCCATTCGGCCCTTCAAGCCTGCACCGCCATTCAATATGATCGTGGCTGATTCCAAATTCCGTATCCTGTACCTGCCTTCTCTCCATATCCCCGATCCCTTTAGCCACAAGGGCCACATCTAACTCCCTCTTAAATATAGCCAATAAAGTGGCCTCAACTACATTCTGTGGCAGAAAATTCCAGAGATTCACCACTCTCTGTGTGAAAAATGTTTTTCTCGAGGCTTCTTCAGTCTGTCTAACCTACAAACCAGCACGTCTTTAGAATGTGGGAGGAATCTGGAGCACCCGGAGGAAACCCACGCGGTCACAGGGAGAAAGTACAAACTCTGTACAGACAGTGCCCATAGTCAGGATTGAGCCAGGGTCTCTGGCGCTGTAAGGCAGCAACTCTAACACTGCGCCACTGTGCAGCCCTTGTGCTGTTCTAATCCACCGTGCGCTGTTCTAACCAACTGTGCGCTGCACTGATCCACCATGCATCCAACCCTCCGTTCGCCTATACTGTTCTAACTCAGCCTCTGCGGATCTAATCCCCAGTGTGTTGTTCTACCCACTGCGCTATCCTTCCGGCAGGAGTTGCCGGAAAATGATGAGAAAGCGAATCCTTATCGGATTTTTCATGTCCCTGGGAGCTGCTGATAAGGCCCGATTGTTAATGAATGCCGTTACTCTGGGCAACTGGTGAAGCATAAATGGCAAAATGCTCCTGTGTCGAATTTACCACAGACGTAACTGAGAATCAAAATAGAACACAGGGTGCCGGAAGAGCAAGTGCAGAGAGTGCCCCAATTATTGATCTGGTTGAGATAAAGGTACTGTAGAATAGAACCTCGGCCAATCTGACCTCATTAGCTTAGTGCCACCCTTGCGTAGACCCTATCACCAAACAACAGGGGTTGTATGTTCAGTCGTGTGCATTTGCCGATTTGTAAAAAATAATTTAAACAAAGATAAAAATGAAATCATTATAATTTAAAAATCAGATTGAGAAGGTCAGCCAGCATCTCAGAAAGGAGAGAGAACTGAATTGTTTATAGCTGTCTGCCAGAACTGTGGATTGATTACTGCTTATATAATCAACTCCTCCCACAAGCTGATAAGCTAAATAGAATATTTGGCTGGATATTTTCATTTTTTTAATGTAACAACTCGGAAGAAATGTGGCTCTTATAGGGTTAATACAGACTATAATTATTTCATTAAGAACTGTATCTGGGGGTCTTTCCAATTAATTCATATATTTCAAATTCGTTTCAAGAGCTAGTATTTGTAAAATATGCATGACTCTTTTTTTTAACAAGACCCTGGGTAGTATAATGATCTTCCCACTTTCATGGATTTTCTATTTTTTTTTCCAGAAGGCAAAATGACAACTTAACAGAAAGCAAGAGATTAAAACCAGCACATTTAAATTATACATGAAGGCTGTCAAGATTCCAACATCGATGTGAGAATACATCTTCATTAGAAGCTTTGCTCGAAGGATACTGGAGCAGTGCCTAGCTCCTGTGCATTTTACCGAGTTCCTGGCTTTTCAGCTCTAACAAAGCGATATAACTGGAAGCTGACACTCAATAGGATTTTTTTTTTCAGCTTCCCCCCCCCCCCCCCCCCCCCACCCCTCCCCCCCCCCCCCCCCCATACCTGACATTAATGGGCTCAAAGTGAAGCACAGCCTTATAAACCTTCCAAGAATACTAGCATGTGGCTCACCTTCATGTGTGAGCCCAGGGGCAAGATGTCCACATTTCACAGCCAGAATTCCCCTCCCTGGAAATTATTCAACCCTAATTCTGATTTTTACACTACCTTCAGTCCAGTAAAGGGGCTTCGCACAAATGTCAGCAAACAAAATTTGACAGTGAGCCACACAGAACGTCATGTGACCAACAACAAAGCTCCGGGCTTTGTGGACATCTAATATATAATAACGTGTAGGAAGGAACTGCAGATGCTGGTTTACACCGAAAATGGACACAAAATGCTGGAGGAACTCAGCGGGACAGGCAGCATCTCTGGAGAAACATCACCTATTCTTTTTCTCTGGGGATGCTGCCTGACCCGCTGAGTTACTCCAGCATTTTGCGTCTATTCAATATATAATAACCACGTGTTTCATATGTAAGAAGGAAGTTTACACCGAAGAAAGATACAAACGGCTGGAGTAACTCAGCGGGTCAGGCAGCATCCCCGGAGAAAAGGAATAGGCGATGTTGCGGGTCAGAACCATCATCGGAGTCTGATGAAGGGCCTCGACCTGAAACATCACCTACTCCTTTTACCCGCTAAGTTACTCCAGCATTTTGTATCTATTAACCATGCGCTATAACCCTGGCGCTGTCCATCAGTCTCATTCGAAATGTATCTTTTGAGAACTTTGCTGGAGGAATGAGAAAGAGAAGCACGGAGGTTTAGGAGATCTGAAATTTAGGGGCTATGCAATTTAGGAGTAATTAAATGTATGGGGCTAAAATAGAGATGAAGGTTAGTTGTAGGCCAATTGAAGTCACAAAGATACAGTGGCTTGCAAAAGTATTCATACCCCTTGAACTTTTCCACATTTTGTCACGTTACAACGTAAATGTATTTTATTGGGATTTTATGTGATAGACCAACACAAAGTGGCACATAATTGTGAAGTGGAAGGAAAATGATACATGGTTTTCAAATTTTTTTACAAATAAAAAACTGAAAAGTGTGGCGTTCAAAAGTATTCAGCCCCCTTTACTCTGATACCCCTAAATAAAATCCAGTGCAACCAATTGCCTTCAGAAGTCACATAATTAGTAAATAGAGTCCACGTGTGTAATCTAATCTCAGTATAAATACAGCTGTTCTGTGAAGGCCTCAGAGGTTTGTTAGAGAACATTAGTGAACAAACAGCATCATGAAGCCCAGGGAACACACCAGACAGGTCAGGGATAAAGTTGTGGAGATGTTTAAAGCAGGGTTAGGTTATAAAATAATATCCCCAGCTTTGAACATCTCACGGAGCACTGTTCAATCCATCATCCGAAAATGGAAAGAGTATGGCACAACTGCAAACCTACCAAGACATGGCCGTCCACCTAAACTGACAGGCCGGGCAAGGAGAGCATTGATCAGAGAAGCAGCCAAGAGGCCCATGGTAACTCTGGAGGAGCTGCAGAGATCCACAGCTCAGGTGGGAGAATCTGTCCACAGGCCAACTAATAGTCGTGCATTCCACAAATCGGGCCTTTATGGAAGAGTGGCAAGAAGAAAGCCATTGTTGAAACAAAGCCATAAGAAGTCCCATTTGCAGTTTGCCACAAGCCATGTGGGGGACACAGCAAACATGTGGAGGAAGGTGCTCTGGTCTGATGAGACCAAAATTTAATTTTTTGGCCTAAATGCAAAACGCTATGTGTGGCGGAAAACTAACACTGCACATCACCCTGAACACACCATCCCCACTGTGAAACATGGTGGTGGCAGCATCATGCTGTGGGGATGCTTTTCTTCAGCAGGGACAGGGAAGCTGGTCAGAGTTGATGGGTAGATGGATGGAGCCAAATACAGGGCAATCTTGGAAGAAAACCTGTTAGAGTCTGCAAAAGACTTGAGACTGGGCGGAGGTTCACCTTCCAGCAGAACAACGACCCTAAACATACAGCCAGAGCTACAATGAAAATGGTTTAGATCAAAGCATATTCATGTGTTAGAATGGCCCAGTCAAAGTCCAGACCTAAATCCAATTGAGAATCTCTGGCAAGACTTGAAAATTGCTGTTCACAGATGCTCTCCATCCAATCTGACTGAGCTTGAGCTATTTTGCAAAGAAGAATGGGCAAAAATTTCAGTCTCTAGATGTGCAAAGCTGGTAGAGACATACCCCAAAAGACTTGCAGCTGTAATTGCAGCGAAAGGTGGTTCTACAAGGTATTGACTCAAGGGGGCTGAATACTTTTGCACGCCACACTTTTCAGTTTTTTATTTGTAATAAAATTTGGAAAACATGTATCATTTTCCTTCCACTTCACAATTATGCACCACTTTGTGTTGGTCTATCGCATAAAATCCCAATAAAATACATTTACATTTGTGGTTGTAAAGTGACAAAATTTGGAAAAGTTCAAGGGGAATGAAAACTTTTGAAAGCCACTGTAAGTCGGAGTAAGAGCATTAAGGGAAAAAAGGATAAAAATCAAGGCATTTGCAGATCAGAATCGAACATTGCTAACAAGCCTTGGAGTTGCGTGGCAGATGGGGTGAATCCGTGAGGTTGGGGAAGGATTGAGAAGAGGCAGTATGCATATGGATGTTGAACCTGACTTTGTGCTTCTCTGGGAACTATTCAGGGAAAACATGGAAGAGAGCCATGAGTAGATATTTGGGAACTCCAGAACAAACAGTGCTGGAGTTAGAAGATAAGCAACACCTAATACATGTGTGCTGCACTGGCAGTCTCCATCGGTCACCCTGGAAATGCATCTTTTGATAAATGTGTCCACAGGACTGATTTGTACAGCTTCTAACACAAAGTTTTAACTCCAAGTCTTCTTCATGCCACAAACCTTCAATGAACTGGCAATAAAATGAATTCCTGAGGGAGGAGGAAAGGGAAGTGCAAAATTATTCTCTTTTGAAACAGAGGTTAACACTAAACCTAGCCTTTTAGACATTTGCTTGATATTGTTGCCTAAAGCCTGTACCACTCACTGGAAATGAATATTACATCAACAACAGATATAAGCCATTCAGTAACATATTTAAGAGTTCTATTGTCTTTATTGGACATCCAGTTAGGAACTCAAAACATTGATTCTTTTAACTCAATATTTGGGCTCACTGGTATGACTGGTGGACTAGTCATTCCACAAACATGATTCATGTTACACACATGCTATATTTGAATGAAACAAATGAGTCTCAGATGAGGTGAAGTGAATTAGAGTTTGAGCAATGTGCAGTATCTGAAGGAGAATCAGTGCATAATTATAGTATATAATTGTATAATGAATGATCAAAGACAGCTGTAGACTCAACTCCTGAGGTACAAGTGAAATGGGGCTCGGTGGGCAATGGACCTGGGGTCAGAAGATTGGTGCATCGCTAACAATAGCCTGATTACAATTAAAGTTGGCCAAGTTGACGGAACCAATGTTGTCTGTCAATGAATATAGTACAGTAATGTTAATGTTGCTGGATTTGAGTCAGTATAGAAATAGCATCTTTGGCCGAACTTGGCCATGCTGACCATGTTGAGTCTATGTTAATCTCATTTGCTTGCATTAGGCTACTAATCCTGTTCCTCATTTCCTATCCAAACACCTGCCCAAATGCCTTTTAAATTAATTACATCTACCACTATCACTTCCTCTGTCAGCTCTTTCCAGACAACTACAAATCTTTTGTGTGAAAAACTTGCCCTTCAAATCTCCTTTAAATTTATTTCCACTCAGCTAAAACCTATGGCCTCTAGTTTTAGACTCACCCAATTTAGGAAAAAAAGACAGTCTACAGTATCCATGCTCTCATGATTGTATACACCTCTAAAATATCACCCTTCAGCCGCTCGCGATCCAGTCCATCCAGTCTCTCCTTTTAAGCAAAGTTGTCCATTTCAGGAGATGTGGTGGCGAATCTCTTCTGAATTCTCTCTACTGCCACCATGTCCTTTTTGTATGGTGGCAACCAGAATGGTAGACAATATTCCAAGTGCTGACTGACCAATGTTTTGTAAAACTGTTGCATGACACTCATAATCATGTACGACCAGAAAATCTTACCAATTTGAATTCAGTTTAAAATTAAAAATGGAAATAGGATCTGGTCTCCGGAAACAAATAACCAAGAAAGAGATGGATTGGCAACTATTCATTAATTCTCTTCAGGGCGGGAATATTATTTAATCTATTCTTCAAGTGATTCCAGTCCCATGCAAAACTGGCCAACTATTGAATGCTCTCTAAATGGGCTACCAACTCAGTCAAAATGGGCTACCAACTCAGTCAAAATGGGCTGTCAACTCAGTGGTTGAAGTGGGTTCTAAATCACCTTGGTTGCCCAGTGAATGGTGTCTGCACCCTTGAGAATGAATGATAATAAATATGAACAAGAACAATGGAATTCTTAGATGAGCGATGTTTCAACCTGAAACATCACCTATCCATAAGCAATAGAGATACCGTCTAACCCGTTGATTTACTCCAGCAATTGGAGTCTTTTTTTCTAAACCAACATCTGCAATTCCGTGTGTCTACAGTGGAATTTGTATTGCCCATAAAGCTGCAGCAAGTACGAATTTCATTGTTCCACTCCATATCCAGTGCATATGACAGGTAAACACTCTCTTGACTCTTAAAACAGAAACGCAAGGGCAGTTTTGAGATAAGGTGGTGGCCCTGAGAAGAAAGATTAGATGGCCTGCCTGTTATATAGTTAAGATAGGGTAAATTAAGCTCAGGGGAGATATATAAAGAATAAATGACTATTTCACACTGTCATCCAAAGCTACAATTACCCTCATTGCTACTGCTAGAAGTGGACACTGATTCTTTCTGATGCAAATAAGCTGTTCATATTACTTTGGGTCTACAACGTTATCATGAGTGACAATTTGACAAGTTATTAGTCATATCACTGCTGACGTGCTCGATTTGACAAGTCTATTGTCCAGAGATGTACAGGGAATCCTATCCTTTCCCCAGGGCACGGACAGCTTGTGTGGACTCAACTGAACCTCCATATGAAACTAAAAATACTGCCAACTATTTCTCTCTCCTCTCCTTGGCGTTGAAATGTTCTTTGACTGCAGTTATGATTTTATAGCCTGTAATGATTGCAACGGCCCCTGTAGGGCATTCAGGAACTGGGATGAAGAAATCAACTCCCAGTCTTTCTTCCCATTTTTATGATTTCGCTGCTGTTCAACCGGGGCTAGTTTCAGTTATGTGCTCTTTATGCTAATTGGGAGATGCCGTGTTTTGAAATAGTTAGAGGAAATTGCTAATAAAAAAAAAATCTAAAGCGTCGACTTAATGCACAAATTTATCCGCTTTAATTATGTTTCCCGCTATGCTCCTAAACATTACACAATGTTAATTATGAAATATAAAGCCTGTTAGGCATTAAATGAGAACGCACCTACTATCTCACCGCGCCATACATTTAAGGAATGATAGTCGGTACTGGAAAGAAACTGGGCAGTCGTATTGCTGATTGGATATCTAGGGATTTCACAAGCCCACTTTGATAAATGATGAAATCATCATTTCTTTACCTGGGGGAGAGGGGGAATAATAGATTTCAAACTGGGATGAACGATTGTGGTTTTTCTTTTTTCTTTGTTATCTTTTGTTCTCTCTTGATGTTGGCAAGATTCTGAGCTTTATTTGAAGGCTGCCTTTAAAGATCGGAGGCAAGGAGACAGTGTTGAAGGTGCATAAGAATCAGGGAGAACAGGACTCCTGAGGCTGACGGAAGCAGGTCCACCTCTCAGATTTCTTCTCTCCAGCGAGTGACCAGGAGGAAGGAGGGAAACTCGATCAATGGCAGATTGTTTCACTGAGGTAAAATATTCACCAGCAGTTTGGTTATGCAGTTTGGAGGAGCCGACAAGAGCTGACTGCTTAATGGAAATAAGAGATGAATTTTAATTAGGTACGAGCTGAGAGATCATTTTAAATGTGCATTTTTAGGAATTTCTGGCACACCAGAAAGAAACTCCAGTTAGAAGCTTTTGTTTAAGCAAACTGACAGATCAGAGAAGCAGGGATCTCAGCAGACACTCACAATCACAGCGGTAACAATCCTCTTTCAATAATTCATTTCTCGGCCCTGTTTTTGTTTCGCCATTGTTTGACTGTCACACAGACCCATCTCACTGCAAGCCCTGGTTCATTCGGAAATACGTTAACCTCACTGTTGGCCGGGCAGTGGGAGTGGTCATGTGGGAATGCCTCCCCGACAGGACCTGTGGGCTCACAGGATGCCAGTGACATTCCAACATTTGGAAAGTGGATCCGGCACAGTTCAGTTCGGTTCAGTTTAGTTTATTGTCACGTGCACCGAGGTACATTGAAAAGCATGGTCAGTAGCTGCCAACACCACAGCAATGACATTATGCGCCTTGCTCCTGCACCCAGCATTCTTTCGTAAAAAACAAACCCCTGGAGGAACTCAGCAGGTCAGGCAGCATCTGTGCAGTGAATGGCCAGGCGACGTTTTGGGTTGGGACCCTTCTCTCGACTCTGGCCTAAAAAAAATGGACTTAATCAACTTTACTACTAACTTCCAACCTACCCTCTCTGTATGTCTTTTTCTCTTTTCCATTTTTTATCTCATTTCCATTTCCATTTTCCTATTTTTAATAATGTTAATCTGTATTATCACTTTTAACCAAAAGCCCTACTAGGGACAAGTGTTGCAAATTAGCTTTGGCTAAAAACACTATGATGCATACATCAGATGACTGTTTCAAGTGTATCTATGTTTTTGTATCTGTCCCTATTTAAATAAACCTTAATCAATCAATCACCTTCAAAAGAACTGATCCAAATATACCCTGGCATCATTCCCTCACTCTTCCTCCTCCACATCAACGATTGCCCTGGGGCTACCTCCTGCACTCATGCAGAACTCGTAGTTTGCATCAATTTTATGACTAGCCTCCATCCTGCCCTCAAACAACTTGTGCCCTCACCAACCTTTCATTGACAATCACCGTTCTAACTCTACCTTTAGATGTTTATTCCAGTATTACTGGTTGTTCTCATGATGTTCTCCCACAGGGTTATATTGAAATGGTCAGTTTATCGAGAAGATAGTGCAAGGGTCCAGTGCCTATTCCTGGGATAATGTGATGATATTTGTGCCCCTTGAAACATCACTGGGTTTCCTTGCCTTGTGAATGATTTGATATCTCTCCCCAGTTCACTCCCTCATTCCCCTCATGATCGCTCCTTCATTGCCTACTATAATGGCATGGTTCCCGTGCATCACAGCTCCAGTGAACCAGATGTGGAGTTAGCACGATCTCCCTGTGACTGGGTGGGTTTCCTCTGGGTGCTCTGGTTTCCTCCCGCATCCCAAGGCCATGCAGATTGGTAGGCTAATCGGCCGCTGTAAATTGCCCCTAGTGTGTAGGTGAGTGAAAGAATCTGGGGCCTGTTGATTGAAAAATGAGGAAAATAAAATGGGATTAGTGTAGGGCTTAGTGTAAATGGGTGTTGATGTTTGGCATGGACTCAGTAGGGCTTGGCAATATGGCTACAAACTCCTATTAATTCCCAAGATAGACAGAAAATACTGGAATAACTCAGCAGGAGAGGCAGCATCACTGGAGAGAAGGAATGGGTGACATTTCTGGTCTCGACCCTTTATCAGACAGTTTAGTGTGAAGAAGGTCTCGACCTGAAACATCACCCATTCCTTTCTTTGGGTGCAAAGGTTATTCCTATTTTATTACTATTTACACTACTGTTTGCTTATCAGTGAGTTCAGACAGATTTTGCAAATCACAGGAACTGATCAAATTAATTATAGAAGATAGACGCAAAATGCTAGAATAACTCAATGGAACAGACAACATATCTGGATAGAAGGAATGGGTGACATTTCCCATTCCTTCTATCCAGAGATGCTGCCTGACCCGCTGAGTTACTCCAGCATTTTGTGTCTATCTTCGGTATAAACCAGCATCTGCATTTCCTTGCTACAAATTTAATTATAGAACCTTTTCTTCCCAATTAGTCAGCCTGTCTCCTCTGCACTGGACTTGTGTCTTTGCACTATTACGGCCAGTTACGCTGTATTATGTTTATTAATTTATTGTTTTTTTTTATTATGGTATTGCATCAGTGTGCATTGCATTTATGGGTCTGTTAAGCTGCTGCAAATAAGAATTTCACTGTTACGTTTTCAGTACATATAAACCCTTGACTCTCTTGACAATATTCAGTGTGACAGGCCTGACCAAAAGAAAACATTTAGTTCAATTGAATTTCATCAAGAGGTCCAATATTTGAACCACTATCACAGATAAAAATGCTTCCAGCTTTGACATTTTCTCTGGGTTTTTCATATTAAGAATGCAATGCATGAGATGAACTCACGAATTTAAAGATCTTGTATGCCAAAATTTAAATCCCTAATTTATTGGGGATAAGATGAACTGTATGAACTAGGGGAGACAGGGAAAAAAACTCTTGACTACAGGGATTATTTGAATGGGAAGATGCGCAGGCTTTTTTCTTTCACATCAGTTTGCATTACAGTGATTTTTAAAAGGAAGGAAATGTAATAAGAAATAATCAAGCGTTTTGGAAAATTATACTAGAGTACAGAGCGTGAGACACAGATACTCCGCTAAGTGAGCACTGCAGTTAACTTGACTCTGCACACGATGATTATCTCTGCAGTTCTTATTTCTGCAAACAAAAAAAGAAGCAAGGAGCTGTGAGCGAAGGTCGAGCTAAGAGAGTTAACGCAGCGGGAAAGAGAGGTGGAGTGTGTGGGGGACTCCTTTGGTATTCTGCGCACATTTGTACGGTTCAAGCAGGAACTCAAGAGAGACAACAGATTTAGTAAGAAGACAAAAAAAGACCACATGAAAAGCGATTTTAAAAAAAAAAGAACCAACACTCTGCTTCTGTGGGCAATCGTAATATTGAGAAACCAGAATGCAGTTTCAATTTAAAAAAACTGTTTCTCACATTCTTATCTCACCAATGGCATTAATGAGTCGAGTCGCTAATTGCTCTCCTTTTTACTCCTGTCATATTTTTTTGCAAGTCCTTTTTTTCCCCACGCAGTGCCGCAAACAATTTCTGTACTTGCTTAGTGTTCCTCACCATCCAAGGCCCATGCGTCCGAAGATCATCGGTGACTTGCACTCCACTCTAGTTCCAAAGGTTCTGGAGAGACAGACGCAGACCATGTGGATCTGACCACTAAGCAGAAGGTGTAGAAATAGACTGCTACACCTGCTAGTTTACACGCAAGATAGACACAAAATGCTGGGGTAACTCATCGGGACAGGCAGCATCTTTGGAGAAAAGAAATAGATGACGTTTCGGGTCGAGAACATTCTTCAGACTGAAAAGGTCTGAAGAAGGGTCTCCACGTGATAGTATGCTATCTCATAACCCTGCCATAGGTCCAAAAAGGTACAGGTTTGTTGGTTAATTGGCTTGGTAAATGTAAAAAATGTCCCTAGTGGGTGTAGGATGGTGTTATTGTGCGTGGATCGCTGTTTAGCACGGTCCCAGTAGGCTGAGGGGCCTGTTTCTTCGCTGTATCTCTCAACTAAACTAAAATACTAACAAGATAGACACAAAGTGCTGGTGCAACTCAGCAGGCCAGGTGGGAGAAGGAATGGATGACGTTTCATTTCATAAACCTGCCACTTGCCTTCCTACCCGGCACCTCCTGCTTAGTGATAGACACAAGTTGCTCGTGTAACTCAGCGGGTCAGGCAGCATCTATGCTGAACATCTGGTTTTCTGAATAATCAGAGAGTGGATTATTTCAGTTTCAGTTTCACTTTAGTGTCGTGTGTACTGAGGTACAGTGAAAAGCTTTTGTTGCGTGCTAACCAGTCAGCAGAAAGACAGTACATGATTACAATCAAGCCATTTGGACTGTATGGATACATGATAAGGGAATTAAATTTAGTGTAAGGTAAAGCCAGCAAAGTCCAATCAAGGTTAGTCCAAGGATCACCAAATAGGTAGTTCAGCACTGCTCTCTGGTTGTGGTGGGATGATTCAAGTGCCTGATAACAGCTCTCAGAATGTTACTGTGTTGATATAATGTATGAGTTTGTATTAATTCCCTTTAAAATAGACACAAAATGCTGGAATAACTCAGCTTGTGAGGCTGCATCTCTGCAGAAAAGAAATAGGTGACGTTTCAAGTCAAGACCCTTCTTCTGCCTCACATACAGTAATTCCCTTTACCGAATGTCAATGGCACTCTTTGGTTCTGTGGTATTTTAGTTCCAAATTCCGATCATTAATATTGCACACTGGTACTGATACTATATAGGATTATAACCATCTCTCCTGACTGCCAAAAGATAGGAATATATCGTCGTCGTCTGACGCTGTGGAGAATGAAAATAGTCATTGCATTCATTTGAAGTAAGTAAATGTAAAGGTAAAGGCATAAACAAATGAAGTGGTACTAGCAATCTCTTTCCAATATGTAGAAATACATTGAATTAATACGCTTTGCAATGTCATAATTTCAAACATAATGGCCATCAGAGAGTTTGAGGAAATTGAAAATTACAGGATATTTATTAGTATTACCCAAGACTCTTGACCAGTGAGATTTCTTTTTCCCTTTGCTATAAAAGCGATTTCTTTGAAGATTTCCCGCAGTAGTTAATTTTAATGAGCTTATTGGTTAATGAGATGGCAGATGGCTACATCAAACACAGTCATAAAACAATGGGGTTTGGGAGGTCCAATTTACACATCACACTTCTCACAGAATATCCCGGTACATTTTTTTTTTAACACAATGCCTAAAAGGTAAACTGATTAAAAAAAAATAATTTAAATGAAATAATTCAGAAAGTCTGTTTTCAAGTGACTGGAATATATGTCCAGTGATGGCATCTAATTTTGGGATCCAGATGGAAGGGCATAGGTTAGAACTCCAAAGTGATAAATGCTAAATCTGGCCGCGTTTGTTGATCTTGCATTAATATGACTGGTGAGGTACCTGACTTCCAGCTTTAACACATCTCTTGTTGAAAATTTTGAATTCCATTTTATGGGTGGATCAATTTCTGCGATCTTTGGGGGCACATTTCCCAGCCTTGAGCTCATTCCAACTGCTCTTCCGCAGTGTAACTGTACCCTTGCAGTAAATTCCACTCTGCACCGGCTAAGAAGAAGTGACAGGACATCGTAGGGAAATAGAATTTGTTTCCACCTTACAGCAACAAAATTGAAAGCTTTACAATCCATGTAATAGAAAGACCACAAAATGTTCAAAAACCAAAATGGAGAATTATCCTTCTACACTAGCCATTTTAAACTCATTTAATGAGATATGAATCTGCAAATTTCATGGCTGTTTAGCAGTTCTATGATTTTAATAACATTTTTTTGAAATAATACTGTGCAAAAATATAACCAATTTTTTTTATTTTTTTGCCATACTGCACTTATTTTCACATTTATTTCTAACGATTTGAGGGATGTAGTTAAATGGGCAGGCATTATAAAAAGACCTGTGATAAAAATGGATGTCATTATGCAAAGTTTCTACAAATTACATCCACTACTATTCATCTCTCCACAACTCTCAGCTGAATAATTCATGATCTTCTGTAAGAGGACATTGTCTGATCTCGCCTTCGATTCCAATATAATTGTTCAAAGATCCACCACATAATATACGATGTATAACGGTGACAAGAGTGAATGCCACTTCATCAAAAAGAAAGGAGGTTCACGGCAAATAAATCTTGATTTAATTTTTTCCCCCTGCAATCAGTGACTTTCTAGAGTTCAGTAAGAGAGAACGGAAACTTTTTTGGTTGGTTGTTATTTTGAGTAGCCTAGAACTGTAACTATCTTGTGTTCAGTACATCATTTGCCAGTTATTGCTCGGAAGTCTTCAATAAATCTGGAGATCTGGAAATCTTGGGGTTCTTCCCAAGGCTGAACTTTATGCCTTATCAAAAGTACCAACATTGACACTGGATTGTATTTTGTCTTATAAATTTAAGATATAAGTCCATTGTGGTGGTCGCTGATTTGGGGGGTAGTCTCATAGGCCTCTCTTCTAACAATGGAATACAGAGCAAAATTGGAGCTTGTTGGTCAATCTCAACATCTGAGACAAGACACAAGGCACTGATGGCCTAGAGGGGAACACATTAGATTTTGCAATCGGATTTTTCCACAGGGCAATACCGTGACACAGTTAGTACAGTTAGTATGACTCAGGTTCATTCCTGACCTCCTCTACTGTCTGTGTGAAGCTTGGCAATTACCATTCAGTTTAGTTTAGTTTAGTGGGTTTCCCCTGGTGCTCTGTTTTCCTCCGACGTCCCAGAAATATGTGGGTTGGCAGGTTAATTGGCCAACATAAATTGCCCTTTGATGGACACAATAAGCTGCAGTAACTCAGCGGGACAGGCAGCATCTCTGGACAGAAGGAATGGGTTAATCTGCAGTTCCATCCTACACATTGTTAACAGGTGGTTGGTCGACAAGTTCTTTCTGTGGCTTTATTGTGTGCTATGATTATATAACTGAAGTCCTTGTGGCCCAGGATCCAGGACTGCAGCTCACTCTCAGAGCCGGCACCCATGACTGAACCCTTGGGCCAGCTCTGAACTGAGAACCATTCCTGCGAGCATCCTGGTGATCTTGATCCAAAATATTCTGCTATGTGGAGGAATCTGGGGGATCGCAAGGGAATGTATCACAGAAACAGGGTTGAGGAATAGGACTGGGCTGGTCGCGCAATGCACCTTGGTACAGATACAACACACGTGAGAGAGGTGGAGGCAAGAGAGATGGGGAAGTTGTTTTTTTTTAATTAGACAGGACATCGCAGCAGTACTTAAGAGAGGATATTCCTGGAGGAACATCCCACAAGGCCTTGTGGGTTGAATTTAGACATTATAAGGGGGTTATCACTTTGATGGGATTATAGCCCCTCTGCCCCCCCCCCCCCCCCCCCCCCCCCCCCCCTTTAGTTTTAGAGAAGTAAATATGTAGAGAGATTGCAGAAAGCTGTAAGAATAATAGGGTTTTATTGGTAAATGATTTTAGCCACTAATATTGACTGGTGCAAGTTCTGCTGTAAGCAGGCTTGGTGAATGGGCAAGAACATTAAATGCTATGTGCAAATATGTGAAGTCAACCTTTTTTGGTAGAAACGGTGAAATGGCCAAATATTTTTTTCATATGCAGGGTGATTGAAAGATGCTGGTGTTCGGAGGCCCAAGGATGTCCTTGTACATGAGGCACAACTAGATAAACAGCTGCAGCATGCAATAATGTGAGGCAAACAAGAATTTGGCCTTTTCATAAGATCATAGGATCATAAGATCATTAGTGATAGGAGCAGAATTAGGCCATTCAGCCCATCGAATCTACTCTGGCGTTCAATCATGGCTGATCTATCTCTCCCTCCTAACCCCATTCTCCTGCCTTCCCCCCATAACCTCTGATACCCGTCCTGCACTCAGTCACTTTTTCTGTAAGGTGACTGAATACAGGACAGAAGACATCATATCTTATTTTTATAAGGCATTGTAATATCATATAAAGATCTGGTCCTGTTACCTATGGAAACATGTACTTGCATTGGAGAGAGTGCACACAACGACCAGCAGATTGATTTCTGCAATTAGGAGGGGATGTCTTCCAATAAGGAAGAGTTTTGAAAAAAAGTGAGGTGATCTCATTGAAACTAACACTGTTGTTACAGGGCTTGCCATGTATGATATTTCTCCCCTGGCCTGGATTCAGTCCCAAAATAAGAGACTGGCCATCAGGACGGAGATGGGAAGAAGCTTCTTTACCCCAAAAGAAATGGATCCTTGGAACTCTCTGCCCAAGGATGATGTGGAAGGAAGAGTCAAGTATTTTCATGGCAAATGTGGGTAGGATTTTGGATACCAAGAGAATCAAAGAGTTGGAGTAACTCAGCGGGTCAGGCAGCATCTCTGGAGAAAAGGTGATGTTTCGGGGCGAGACCCTTCTTCAGAGAATCAAGTATGTGGGGTTCATACCAGAAAGTGGCACAAGGCAAAAGGCCAGCCATAATCGTATGGAATGTGGAGGAGGCCTAAAGATCCAAGTAACTTTTTCTTCCTGCTATGTCTTGTGTTCTTCACTATGAAGCTCTGCTAACTTTGGGTGACGGGGGCTCTCCAGGGGTTAAGATGAGTGTGCTCTTGCTCATCCAAAAGGCATGACCGTTGAACCCAGCAAGCAAAACTCAGTAAGACCTGAGGCCAAGGACTCCATGGATGTTGGGCATGGGTGACATATGGTCATAAGGAATAGGAGTAGAATCAGGCCATTCGGTCCATCAAGTCTACTCCACCATCTACTCTGATCTACTCCACCATACCATGGCTGTGGTAAGTGGATGCATGTGTGTCACTGGAACCAACTCTCGGCATCTCAACAACACTTAACTCTGGAAATGGTAAATGGCATATTTATATCCCGGTTCAGGTGCAATTACAAAACCACATCAAATTTTGTCATTATGCCGATGAGGGGATTAGATCACAGCCTGATTCATTTGAACATTGCTTCCACTGTTTTTTAACTTGTTGGGGTTAGGATATGGAAGTAAAATCATATATTAAAGATTTAATGAATTATAAAAGATAAGATCTATTTTAAGAATATAAGGAGCAATCTTAAGGGGTTGGACAGGCTAGATGCAGGAAGATTGTTCCCGATGTTGGGGAAGTCCAGGACAAGGGGTCACAGCTTAAGGATCAGGGGGAAATCCTTTAAGACCGAGATGAGAAAGACTTTTTTCACACAGAGAGTGGTGAGTCTCTGGAACTCTCTGCCACAGAGGGTAGTTGAGGCCAGTTCATTGGCTATATTTAAGAGTGAGTTGGATGTGGCCCTTGTGGCTAAGGGGATCAGAGGGTATGGAGAGAAGGCAGGTACGGGATACTGAGTTGGATGATCAGCCATGATCATATTGAATGGCGGTGCAGGCTCGAAGGGCTGAATGGCCTACTCCTGCACCTAATTTCTATGTTTCTATGTTTAATAGAGAATATGAAGGAATTAACATTTTACTTGGTAGTGACATTTACAGTATTTGTTTTGGGAAAATGATCTGAGTAAATCTTGCTCAGATGTTTGGTTAGTTTTAGACCTCTCATCTTCATGTTCTTTTCAAAGTTGCTTTTGAAAATGTACATACAAGGAAGTGCAGATGCTGGAATCTCGAGCAAAGTGCTGAAGTAACTCAGCGGATCAGGCTGGGAATGGGTTGGCAGCCTTCTCCAGACAAAGTGTGCAGAATCAGTCTGAAGAAGGGGCTCGACCCAACCTGTCCATTCCCACCGTAGATGCTGCCTGACCCGCTGAGTTGCTCCCGCACTTTTTGCCCCACATCTGAGGAAGGATGTGCTGGCTCTGGAGAGGGTCCAGAAGAGGTTTACAAGAATGATTCCAGGAATGAGTGGGTTTGCATATGATGAGCACTTGATAACACTTGACAAAAAGACCCTTCGGCCCACCGAGTCAATGCCAACTAGCCACCATAAATACACTAGTTCTATCCTACACACTAGGTACAATTTACAGAGGCCAATTAACCTACAAACCCACTCATCTTTGGAATGTGAGAGGAAACCGAAGCACCCGGAGAAAACCCACTTGGTCCCAGGGAGAATGTACAAACTCCACACAGACAGGATTGAACCCGGGTCCCTGGCGCTGTGAGGCAGCAACTCTACCGCTGCCCCACAGTGCTGCCCAGTAGTCGGGCATAGTCAGGATCACTCATTGTCAGCAACATTGTGCAAGGATCCATGCCGCCTCTCCCTGATGAGAAGTGCCACATGCCAAGGTAAACATTATAAACAAATAGCGGAACCTCCTGCTTTTGGCTTTCCATTCCCTCCTGTATCCTCCGCTGAGGCTCTGTGCAAACTGAGGCCCCTGTCCTTACAGACCCCTCCCTGACCCTCTCCTGTCAGCAGCACCACCTCTATCGTCACCGTTTCTTCTCCAATTTCGGAGCTATTTCTGAAATACTGAATTTCTTCTTACATTTCCTACCACTTTATTATGAGGAGGAATCTGTCGCAGCGACCTGACGTTGTAGGGACTGGGTTTCCAGTTTCAGTCGATTTACCGAAGGTTTCTTTGGTACAGAGCCGTGCAGCACTCTGCCTATTTTTGTGAAAGAGAGATACCTGTACCTTTAAACAACATTCAACTTGAGCTTTCTAAATCTATAAAAGTTGGCCTTTTCTTTGAAATAATCCCCCAGGAATGAAGTTAGGGCTTTTCTCCACTGTTGCCATCATTTGAACAGGTCAGACATCAGAAAAATGGTGACACAGTGGTGCAGCTGTTCGAGCCTCTGCCTCACAGACCCTGGGACCTGGGTTCGTTCCTTACCTTGGGTGCTGCCTGTGTGCAGTTTTCATCTTCTTCCCGTGACGGTTTGGTTTTCCTCCCACATCTCAAAGACGTGCAGGCTTGCAGGTTAATTGGCCTCTGTAAAATTTCTCCAAATGTGTAGGGAGTGGATGAGAAAGTGGGATAACATAGAACTAGTGTGAATGGGTCATCAACGGTCGGCATGTAGTCGGTGGGCCAAAGGGCCTGCTTCCATACTGCGTCTCGAAACTAAAAACTGCACAGCCTATGCAATGTATCCTGCCAAAAGTTAACCATTGTTAACCAGCAGCTAACTGAAGAAAGGTCCTGACTCGAAACGTCACCTATCCATATTCTCCAGTGATGCTTGCTGAGTTACTCTGATACTTTGAGTCTTTCTTTAGCATTAATTGACTACTTATAGGCCGAGACATTGAGTATAAATGCGGGGGTGTCATGATGCAGTTAGACCACACGTGGAGTATTGTGTACGGTTCTGGTGGCCACACCAGATGAAGGATATGGCAGCAGCAGAGAGATTGGCTTCATAAGAATACTGGAGGCTGAAGGGGCTTATGGAGATCTGTAAAATGATGAGAGGCATAGGTAGGATTAAAAAAAAATTAAAGGACAGTGGAGGCTAGAACTAGGTGGCACAGGTTTCAGTTGAGTGGGGAGAAACTTAAAGGATATCTGAGAGGTAGGTTTTCCATACAGAGGGGAATGATTATCTGGAATTAACTTCTAGAGGAGGTGGTGGGGCAGATACAATTACAACACTTTAAAAGGCATTCAGATAGGTATTTAGTTAGGGTAAGCATAAAGGGATACAGGCCTAATGTGAACAAGTGGGATGAGTATAGATGGGGAATCAGATGGCTTGGCAGAGGTGGGAGAAATGGTCATTTCCGTACTGTACGATTCTCTGATTCCCTCTGAAACGTGTAGGAAGGAATTGAAGAAGGGTCTCGACCCGAAATGTCACCCATTCCTTCTCTCCAGAGATGCTACCTGTCCCGCTGAGTTATGTCATAAGGTCATAGGGTCATAAGGAATGGTAGAATTAGGCCATTCGGCCCATCAAGTCTACTCCACCATTCAATCATGGCTAATCGATCTCTCCCTCCTAACCCCATTTTCCTGCCTTCTCCCCATAACCTCTCCCCATAACCGGTTACTCCAGAATTTTGTATCTACCATCTGAAACATGTCTAGAAATGGTTAATGCAATTTTCATCTGTGCCACACTTTTTTGTTGCACATAATGTAGTCAGGTTTTTAGGTCTCATCTCGTAACAGTGCAAGCTCTTGCCCTATGTAAATGGGATATCACATTTATTTGCAATTGCTTCCTTGTGAGCATCACCGGTTTGTGGGACATTTTGAGGCCATGAAAGGCAATGCAAATGACAATTCTTTATTTATCATTTGTCCAGCTATTTTTGCTTACTTTCATGAAAAATACATGTTTGGTATAAATAAGATTGCAGAATTCTTGTTATAATCTATAACAAGGTAATTCCCTGATCCAATTAAGACATTTTTTCCATTTAATCTGAATAAATCTCTCATTCTACCAGACTGAAGTGTGCATGTTGTCAGTAAAATGACCTTGTCCACGTTTCCTATTCTATCCTTATGCTGAAACTAATCACATTACACTCATTGCTACCCAAAAGTTTTCTCTTTTTTTATTATGTTTATTTGCTCCACTTTCTACTCTTGTTGATGGGAATATGATAAGGACGTAAGATATAAAAGCAGGTGTCTGCAGTTTAACCCCTTAAACCTTCTCCGCTATTCAACAGGATCGTGGAAAGTGTCACATTCTATAAGAACAGGGCAGCACAGTGGTACAGCAGTAGAGTTGCTGCCTTACAGTGCCGGAGACCTGGGCTCAATCTGTATGAGTGCTGTCTGTACGGACTTTGTACATTCTCCCCGTGACCTACATGGGGATTTCTCTGTGTGCTTCGATTTCCTCCCGCACTCCAAAGATGTCCAGGTTTGTAGGTTAATTGGCTTTGGTAAAATTGTAAATGTTCCCTAGTGTGTGTGTAGGATAGTGTTAGTGTGTGGGGATTACTGATTGGTGCAGACTGGGTGGCCTGTTTCAATGCTATATCTCTAAACTAAACTAAACCGAAGAAATTGCAGGAGCTCGATATAAATCGGAAATAACAGAAATACTCAGAGTCTGAAGAAGGGTCTCGACCCGAAATGTCGCCTATCTCCTTCGCTCCTTAGATGCTGCTGCACCCGCTGAGTTTCTCCAGCTTTTTGTGTAATACTCAGAGTTCATCTTCTTTAAGGATGCTGCACAAACAGTTGTGTAACTCCAGGGGCCTCTCCCCTCCATTGCCTGTAGTTGTTATAACCAAAGTATTTTGCATTCCTGTTTATGTGCTGGATAACTGATTGTGAACATTCTTGTTTTCCACTCCATGGCGATTTGTAATGTATTCCCAGTAAATGTGACTCCCACTTGCTATTCCACATCACAGTTCAAAGAGAGATTGGCATTGACATCACTGAGGAGTTGCTTCTGCGCTGTTAATTCTGACAAGGGTTTAATTCAATAGACAACACTTGTCAGCAGTGGGTAAAATAGAACCGAGACAATCATTGAAAATCTAATATTGTCCAAATAATTGAAATATAACTTTACCAATATTTAGTTTAGTTTAGAGATACAGCACGGAAACAGGCCCTTCGGCCCTCTGAGTCCATGCCGACCAGTGATCCCCACATATTAACACTGTTCTACACATCCTAGGGACAATTTACATTTATATCAAGCCAACTAACTTACAAACCTGTACATCTTAGGAATGTGGGAGGAAACCGAAGGTATCAGAAAAAACCCACGTGGTCACGGGGAGAACGTACAAACTCCGTACAGACAGCACCCGTAGTCGGGATCGAACCCGGGCCTCTGGCGCTGAAAGCGCTGTAAGGCAGCAACTCTACCGCTGCACCACCATATTACACAAAGTTAGGAAAAGCCATTTTAATTAGTAAGATTCTATAAAGATATATTTTGATATTTATAGTGGCCACAACCAAATAATTTCTGCAAAGAGTCATCAATCATATCCTAGTCACTTTTAGATTCAAAACTTGTTAACAGGCTCACCACACATTGAATACCTTTTTCTTTGTGTTTCTATTCCAGTTCATTCCGACCAGAGATTTTTACAAAAAAGAGTCACAAATGCTGCCAGATCTGACATAACTGAGGACAAAGTATGGGGGTGGATTGGGGAGGTGGGGATCACATTGTGGACAGACAATACTCTGAGCACATGTCATATCTTGTCACTAAGGCACAGTCATACTTTTGGAGTATTGCCGCAGGACTAAATTACAAAAATGACTGAGAAATATAGGCATTTCCACAATGAAAATCTGAAAGGACAACATTTGGGGGAGCAAGATACTGCTGTGATGTTCTCACTGATTAACCCCCTCCTCCCCCATCTCTACCTCTGACATGCCTGTTGCATCTGTACCAAGCAACATTGAACTGCTAGTCCTGTCCATTCTTCAACCATGGTTCTGTAACACCTGTATTATCACAATGCCATATGCAGCATTGAAATAAATGTGGTGTAGCCGATCAGACCATCTTCACTCCTTATCCCGTCCCTGTCTGTACTACCAACTGGACAAGCTTACTTTAATTCCTATATTTGCCTCCTCCTTTCTCCTCTGCTACATGAGTACTTTGGGTCCAAGCTCCCTGCCTGAACGTTGAAAAATAATCTGTGTAAATTAACAATGTATTGTAACAAAAGGGCATCAATAATACCGGTGCCCAAGAAGAGCAAGGTGACGTGCCTCAATGACTATCGACCTGTGGCACTAACGCCTGTGGTGATGAAGTGCTTCGAGAGGTTGATCATGGCGCAAATCAACTCCTACCTTGACAAAAACCTGGACCCACTGCAGTTCGCGTTACCGCCACAACAGATCAACGGTGGACGCGACCTCGCTGGCCCTCCACTCCGCTCTGGACCACTTGGACAACAAAAACTCATATGTCAGGCTGTTATTCATTGACTACAGCTCGGCATTTAATCCCTCCACAATCATCCCCTCCAAGCTGGTTACCAAACTCGCAGAACTGGGTCTCTGCGCATCCCTCTGCAATTGGATCCTCAACTTCCTCATTCACAGACCACAGACTGTTCGTATTGGTGGAAATGTGTCAGACTCGATAACAATCAGCACGGGAGCACCTCAAGGCTGCGTGCTCAGCCCCCTGCTGTACTCACTCTATACTCATGACTGCGTAGCCGGTCACAGTGCGAACTCCATCATCAAGTTCACTGACGACACCACTGTTGTGGGACGTATCATTGATGGGGATGAGTCGGAGTATAGAAGAGAGATCGAGCGACTGTCCATATGGTGCCAGCACAATAACCTGGCCCTCAACACCAGCAAAGCCGAGGAACTGATTGTGGACTTTGGAAGGAGTAGGATGGGGACCCACAGTCCTGTTTATATCAACGGGTCGATGGTTGAAAGGGTCAAGAGCTTCAAATTCCTGGGCGTGCACATCTGTGAAGATCTTTCCTGGTCCGAGAACACAGATGCAATTATTAAGAAAGCTCATCAGCGCCTCTACTTCCTGAGAAGATTACGGAGAGTCGGTCTGTCAAGGAGGACTCTCTCTAACATCTACAGGTGCACAGTAGAGAGCTTGCTGACTGGTTGCATCGTGGCTTGGTTCAGCAACTTGAGTGCCCTGGAGAGGAAAAGACTACAAAAAGTAGTAAACACTGCCCAGTCCATCATCGGCTCTGACCTTCCTTCCATCGAGGGGATTTACCACAGTCGCTGCCTAAAAAAGGCTGGCAGCATCATCAAGGACCCACACCACCCTGGCCACACACTCATCTCCCTGCTACCTTCGGGTAGAAGGTACAGGAGCCTGAGAACTGCAACGACCCGGTTCAGGAATAGCTACTTCCCCACCGCCATCAGGCTATTAAAAGCTGGCTCGGGTAAAACTCTGAACATTAATACCCCTCCATCTGTTATTTGCACTTTATTAATTTATTAATTAATGTGTGTATTTAAGTATACAACTGTAGTCTATGCCTACTATGTTCTGTTGTGCTATGCAAAGAAAGAATTTCATTGTCCTGTCAGGGACACATGACAATAAACCTCTTTTGACTTTTGACTTTGACTTGACTAACATTAAGGAAGGAACTGCAGATGCTGATTTACACCAAAGATAGACACAAAATGATGGAGTAACTCAGCGGGACAGTCAGCATCTCTGCAGAGAAGGAATGGGTCGAGACCCTTCTTCAATTTTCAAATGTGTTGTAACAAATCAATACCTAGAAAAGGCATCAACTAAAGGGCCTGTCCCACTTGGGCGTCATTTGCGCATCACGCAGGTGGCGTGCGTAGATTTTGTGAATCCCAAAATCCGGGGGCGCCGCGCACGGCCGCGCGTCACTGCCTATGTCACCACGCACCATGCGCACGTAATGCATGCCATGCGCACGTAATGCACGCCATCACGGGCGTCGTGTGTCGTGACGTGTAAATAACGTCGCGTAAATAATGCGCAAATGACGCCCAAATGGGACAGGCCCTTAAATCTGTATAGCAGACAATTAGCTCTTCAGTTTGGGAATGGGACCCCTTTCTACTACCATCAAACAAGTTTTCGCACAAGGTGAGGGAAGGATTAAAAGGGACCTGAGGAGCTTCGTTTTCAAACAGGGAGTGGTGGGTACATGGAATGAGCTGCCAGAGTATGTGGTAGAGGCAGGCACAATCACAATGTTTAAAATACATTTAGGCAGGTACATGGGTAGTTAGGGTTTAGGGAGATATGGACCAAACGCAACTGAATGGGACTAGCTGAGGTAGCCATCTTGGTTGGCCTGGACAAATTGCGCAAAGGGCCCGTTTCCATGCTGTTTGACTCCATGTCAAGAGCTGCAGTGCCCTTTGGCGAAGAATTCTTCAGGAAGCAGGCAAAATGGAATAAGAAGGCAGAAGACCTGGTTATAAAACTCCAAGCAGTGTTTTGGAGGCAGAGTTCCACTTTTGCATCCCCTCGTTCCTTAAAAAACCTATTCAATTCCCCTTGTTATCTTTCATTGAGCCAGCACGGTTATGATGTGCCAAATGGCCTCCTTCTTAGCTGTAATCATTCTATGATTCTGTGATTTTTCAATATTTCAGCGGTAATGTTAGGGAGCTTGAATGCAAATTCAGATAAGATCAAAGGGAATTTGGCACAATATGAGTACAGATACAGATTATCCTTACCATCTTCCCAAATGGGCATATATTGACACAATCGTCAACCTCCAACGCTTTTTTATGCTCTGTTGGAGTTTGTGTAGTTTTTTAATTGCAAGAGAGAAACATTGTGCCATTTAAATTACTTCATTCGTTTATTAAGGTGCAGATGTGTGGCTCTTTAAAGTTAAAACCCTATAATTAAACACCATTAATATGTCAATAACTACTGGCTTGAGTTCATATAAAGGTTAATGGTTTCTCAAGTTGGAGCACAGAAACCTTTGTTTCTTTCCACACAATTTGTGGAATTCTCTGTCTTCACTGGATGCATTTAAAAGAGAGTTAGATAGAACTCTTAGGGCTAGCGGAATCAAGGGGTATGGGGAGAAGGCAGGAACGGGGTACTGATTGTAGATGATCAGCCATTGAATGGCAGTGCTGGCTCAAAGGGCCGAATGGCCTACTCCTGCTCCTATTGTCTATGTTTCTATGTATCTGTGTAAGACTAGCTATGAGGTAGGTTTTTTGAATTATTCTGTTGCATTTCATTTATCTGTGGGTTTCAAATAACTTGTGTCTTTCTGCATTTACAAGTGATTGAAATGCGCATCAATTAGTGTGAAATGTGATGGACCATAGCAGGCTGGGAAGAAGCTCTCTTAAATTAGTCCTTATAATGGAATTAGTACTTATAAAGGATCGCTTCGTCAATAAGATTATGCTCAAAATTTCTCCCAGCTTTGTCAGAATACATGCAAACTCAAATTTGGCAGACATTAGCATATATAATGTGTGTTTCATCTGGGTGCTCTGCATTCGTAAATATGTGTGGGTTTGTAGGTTAGCTGGCCACTGTAAATTGTGCGTAGTGTGTAGATGAGTGGTTCAAACTGAGGTGATTTGATGGAGGAAATAACAAAAATACAAAATATAGGATTAGTGGAAAAGGGTTGTTTATGCAGCAGAGAGACTGTGGGCTGATGTCGGTTTTCATGCTATATCTTTCAACAACTCCAAATAGTTTAGGTACACAGTACACTATGAACTCCCTATAGTATAAATTCTTCCTTGGCTTTCAATAGTTATGCTCCATTGGCAAGCAGTGTGGTTAAAAATCTGACCCAGACAAACAATTACACACAAATGGCAGGGATGAACATTTTCCAAGAAGAGAAAATTCAGTTATCCCCAGTTATAACCAGTTGACATTCAATGCCACTACCATCACTAAATCCCCCACTATCAATATCTGAGAAATTACCATTGACCAGAAACAGAGTAGCCATATTCGCAATGAGCCTGAGCAGGTCAGAGGCTAGGAATCATTAGCAACTCGCCACCCAACCTCCTGAAACAGGTAGACAGGATGATCGAGAAGGCTTTTGGCACATTGGGCTTCAGTCAGGGTACTGAGTACAGGTGTTGGGACAGTATGTTACGGTTGTACAAGATGTAGGTGAGGCTTCTCTGGTAGTACTCTGTTCACTTTTGATTACCCAGCTACAGGGAGACTGTCATTAAGCTGGAAAGAGCGTAGAGAAGATCTACAAAGATGTTGCCAGGACTTGAGGGGCTGATCCAATGAGAAAGGTTGAGCAGGCTGCGACTTTATTCCTTGGAGGGCAGGAGGCTGAGGGGTGATCTTATAGCGATGTATAAATTCACGAGGGGAATAGGCATGGAGAATTCATAGTGTTTTACCCACGGTAAGGGAATTAAAAAGAAGAGAACATATATCAGATGGGGCAAAATTTAATACGAAGCTGAGAGGCAAAGTTTTCATTCACAGGGTGCTGGGTATAGGGAACGAGCTGCCAGAGGAGGTAATTGAGGCAGATACTATAATAGCATTTAAAAGACACTTGGACAGGTACATGGCTAGGAAAGGTTAGAGGGATATGGGCCAAACATGTGCTATCTTGGTCAGCATGGATGAGGTGGGCTGAAGGGCCTGTTTTCTTGCTGTATGACTCTGAATAGGCCAATACAGCATAGAACAGCGCACTTTACTGACATCCCATCCACACCATTCACTCACCCCTGCAGTGACTCTCAGTCGCAGCAATTTGTCCGATCGACAGAATGCACATCAGCAATTCACTGACTCCTGAGAGACCACCTCCAAACCCACAACCACCACCAGAATGTTATGTTTCTATCCTTCTGTATTCCAGTGAATATTAGCCCTGTCGATCCATTCTTTTCCAGTGAATATAAGCCCAATTGATTCATTCTTTTCCAGTGAATATAAGCCCAGTCGATCCATTCTTTTCCAGTGAATATAAGCCGAGTCAATCCATTCTTATGTAATTAAAAAGTAGAAAAATCAATCTGAAAATTAAAATAATCTGCAGTTACCAGAAATCTGAATTAAAACCAGAAAATGCTGGACACACTCAGAAGGTCAGGTAACATATGTGGAGAGAGATAAAAAGTGAATATTTCAGGTTGAAACCCCTCATCAGCACGTGAAATGCGGGGAAGTTAGAAAAATAACTTTCTGTTACAAATGAAAAATTCCTTCAAACATTGGCCACCCTGCCTCAAGACCACCAGGACAAATCTTGATGGGGGAGTGGCAGGGATATGGCCAATCTTTGGGTAAGGGGATTTCTTTGATGGATGTAAGAAAATGTTCATGAAGACTTGGGTGTTTTGAAGTTAGATATGGGCGGCACGGTGGCCCAGCGGTTGAGTTGCTGCCGTACAGCGCTTACGGCGCCAGCGACCCGGGTTCGATCCTGACTACGGGTGCTGTCTGTACGGAGTTTCTCCCCGTGACCGCGTGGGCTTTCTCCGAGATCTTCGGTTTCCTTCCACACTCCAAAGACATACAGGTTCGTAGGTTAATTGGCTTGGTATAAGTGTAACTTGTTCCCAGTGGGTGTAGGATAGTGTTAATGCGCGGGGATCGCTGGTGTGTGCGGACTCGGTGTGCCGAAGGGTCTGTTTCCGTGCTGTATCTGTAAACTAAACTAAACTATGAACTAAACAAGTACTTTGACCTTCCCATATTTCCACATACTGGGAGGGAGGGAAGTGGGTGAATTGTTTCTGGGGTTCACACTTTATCCGGCTGCGCTTATCCGACACAACAAAAAATAGCTCTTCTTCAACTGACTTTGGTAGCTGTGAATTACTTTGGGAAGATATGCGAGGTGTTATATCAATGTATTTTTCTTCCTTTACATTCCATCTGGAGTAATGAATTAGAACGAATTGAATGACCTTTGGCGTGTTGGCTTGGGGATGGAGCAGGTGAACATTTTGAAGTTGATGAAGAATCTTAGAACAGCAGACCCACTCGCCTTCTCTCTGAGATGCTGGTGTATCTCCAGCACTTTCTGTTGGCTATTTTAAATTATATCAGGCCAAGAATGTAATTATAAATATATCTGAAAGTACAGTAGTTTGAGAAACTAATTTAAATTAGCGCAGAGAGATCAGATTCCATGTGAAGGAAAAGTGAAAATATCCAATCAGTCTGTTCTTCGGTGGATGTGACCTGGTCTTCATTTCTTCCTAAACCTCTATTATTTTGAGTTATCTGTGTGTTATTGCTGTGATCTATTTATTGAGGGACTCCAGTGCTAAATTAACTCAGTGATATAGAGATCCAGGATAGTTGATTTTCACTTTGTGAAACTGACCTGAAACTGACAAGGTTATTGCTGAGCAAAGATACTGCATGGATAAGTGGAATGGCGGGGTACCGAAACCTCTTTAGCTATTCTTTCCTCACATGCAGGGCACTCGCGGGGTCAGGATGTGATCACTGCGTTAGCAGGATACGCGTCATTTATCTTAGCTCTCTCAATCTGACAGCTTGTTTGAGAAAGGTCTCGGGGCTCTGTGCTGCAGACTCTCGTGGATGTCAACTGGCTTTTTCTGTCTTAAACTAGATGTTCACAAGAGTACTGGTGCGATGGAAGAAAATTAACCATTTCCCCATTTTCTTTGCGGAATTCTTCAGAAGTTGGGAATGTTTGACCACGACAGTTGTTGATTCAAAAACTTAAGTACAGTAAACCCTAATTTTAATGGACCTCTGAAAAACACAGATTCCTCCCCCCCCCCCCCCCCCCCCCATATGGTCCGTTATATCGAGGGTTTACTTTAGCTCCACTTATTTAAGTGTGACAAATGTGGATGTCGTAAGATATGGTGAGTGCTTCAGTAGTTAAATAGTAGAATATGGTTAAATAGCAGAATATGTTAAATAGGTTAGATAGCAGAATATGAAAGTGCTGCACAGTCTGAGATTTTCAAATGTAGCTTTAAACCGATTTACCATTTACACCCCATGTAGATGTAAAATATCGCACTGTGCTATTTGACGAAGAACAAGGAAGAACTCTAGTTCCCACACCGATATTTAACCTTCAAATAATATCACCAAAACTAATTATCTTGTTGCTGTTTGTGAGATCACGCTACGTGGAAATTGATTGTTGCCTTTTGTAATTGCATCAGTAACTGCATTTATAAAATGCTTCAATGGTTGAAATGTAGCTTTGAGATATTTGAGGCTGTAAAAGACAATACTGTTTGTTATTGGTTCATTCTTTCATAATAAGTGATGTGAACAGTGTGTCCTTTCATTAATTTAATCACTTGCAGAGCGCATGTTGGCTTGAATATCCAGATTTAACTCCAAACGATATGATTTCAACAGGAGGTCATATGTAATAAAGCTGTGTGCCATAAACCTACAACATCATGCTGAAACAGAACGGTTTGAGCAGGCAAAATTGGACGTGAAGTCACCTTGGCTCATTGCAACCGCTCTTCACTCTGAGATCGATTGTGAGTTCAAGCCAAACCCTAGAGTCAGGAGCATGAAATTCCGGTTAACAATTCAGTGTGGCCCTGAGGGAGTGCTGCACTGTTGGAGATGCTGTCTTTCACAGATGATGAACTGAGGCTTAACTACTTTCTCCAATGGATTTCTGAGATCCTCGAAGACACACAGCAAGAAAGTACTCTTGGGCAAATTCATTCCTCAACTAGTGTCACTCGGAAAAGCTATTTATCAAATTATTCTGCACAAAACAGGCCACCATGTGTCCCAAGACTTCAACAGTGACCATGTCTCAAAAATGCTGATTGCAGAGTGTCTCGGGTTGTCCTGAAGATGTGAAAGCTATTATTATTTCTCAGATATTTAGAGCAAACCTGTTGCAATGTGTGAGTTTAGAACATTTAGCAACTTTCCAGATATGTTAGAGACAAGGAGCCATGCAGTGTGGAAACAGGCCCTTCGGCCCAACTTGCCGACACTGACTAACATGTCCCATCTACACTAGTCCCAATTGCCTGCATTTGGCTCATATCCCTCTAAATCTGTCCTACCCAGGTACCTGTTTAATTACTTCTTAAATGTTGCGATAATCCCTGCCTATCTCCTCTGGCAGCTCATTCCATACATCTACCACCCTTTGAGTGAAAAGGTTACTCCTCAGATTCCTATAAAATCTTTTCCCCCTTCACCTTAAACCTTTGCCCCCTGGTTTTCGATTGCCCCACTCTGGGCAAGAGACTGTCCATCCACCCGATCTATTCCTCTCATGAACTTAAACACCTCTATAAGATCATCCCCTCATCCTCCTGCGCTCCTGGGAATAGAGTCCCAGCCTGCTCAACCTCTCCCTATAGCTCAGAGACTTGAGTCCTGGCAACATTCTTGTAAACCTTCTCTGCACCCTTTCCAACTTAACACCATCTACCTCCCGGACCAAGAGAGTTTATGGCTAAACATTGGGTTCGGGGTACTTCTTAGGAGATTCTTTAGATTGGAAGATTGCAAGTTCAACCTTAGTATGTATGAGGTTCATTAAATCATCTGATAACATTGGGAAGAAGCCTATTCTATTGCAACCTGTATTGGAAGTGCACCACCCTTCAATGACCCCAAACACGTGGGAAGCATGGTGGAGGAGAAGCTCTGGATGCTACTGTTGTGAGCTTTTGATGTTATGTTCTCTGCAATAGTTCATGCACTTTCCTTGCAAGTGCCAGATATACTTAAGCTATAATTATACTTCAAATGTAATACTTATATTGTCTCATTCTTAATGTAAGAGAAGCATTAGATTTTTAAGGATAATTGAAATGAAAGCACTGTTGACTTCAACAGAACAGAACGTGTGGAGCGGAGCCAATCCGACAATCAGTGCCCCACGTGGCATCAGTGTTTGAGGCCAGAGAGTAACTTCTTCCTTCCTAGTTATTAGCTATGAAGTGAGAAACATATTCCAGAGTAGATACAGAAAGCAGCGTTCATGGGGATGGGTGAAATCACAATTGCGATGTGTAAAATCTGCGGGCAAGAAATGGTACAGCACGAAAAAACACTGACCAGCATAGCGCTGCATAGGGAGCCATGGCGGTTTCATCTAGAGCCCTAGTATCATAAGTGCCACCTTCACGGACAGTGTATTCCATTGACCTGTCACATCATGGCACATACTCGCTACTCGCAGCTCTGGGAGTCATGCAACAGTATTGATTGTCGATAAAACTGAAGCCTGCGACCAGAAGGGGCTGGGGATCAGCACGATGTAAAGATTCTCAGGAGTGGCACTTGGTCTAACCACACATAGATGCTTGCTATAGTGCACCTGTAAGAAGCTGCAGACAGTTGTAGATGCAGCCCAGCCCATCACACAACCCCCCCCCCCCCACTCACCATTCATGGCATCTGCACTTCACACTGCCTCGGGAAATTAGCCAACAAAATCAAGGACCTGGTTCTCTGGTTCCAGATATTTCTCCCTTGTCCCCTCTCCCTTCGGGCAGAAGATACGAACGTATGAATGCACATGCCAGCAGATTCGAGAACACCTTCTTCCCAGTGTTATTAGACTCCCTGAATCATCGACATTCCAGAGAAAACAATCCAAGTCTGTTCAACTTCTCTTGTCACCCTCTCATCCTGACTCACATAGATGGCTTTGAGATGGAAAATGGAATTGAATAGTGGCAACTATGCTACTGTTCTGGTCAACCTCTTCTACACCTTCCCCAAAGCCTCCACATCCTTCTTGTAACGGGGCAACCAGAACTGCACACACTAGTTCAAATGCGGCCTAATAAAATTCCTATGAAGCAGCAACACAACTTCCTGACTCACATACCCAATGCCCCAACCGATGAAGTCTTGCATACCATTTGCCTTCTTTACCACTCTATCTACTGGTGTTGCCACTGTCAGGGAGATATCGACTTGTCCCCCAAGATCTCTCTGTACATCATTGCTGCTAAGGGTCTTGCAATAAACTTGTAAACTTTCCCCTTACATCCCACCTCCCAAAGTGTAACATCTCATACTTGCTCAGATTAAACTCCATCTGCCATTTCTGCACCCATTCCTGGAGCTGATCTATATCCCACTGTTTACCTCCTCACTGTTTGCAGCTCCACATATTTCTCTTATATAGAGACAGTAACAAATAGGAACATTCCATGCAATGGAGGCTATTCCGACCTTCAAGCCTGCTCCACTATTCAATTTAATTATGGATGATTTTCTATACCAAAACCATTTTCCCACACCATCTCCATATCCCTTGAAGACAGCCACAAAAGTCTGGAGTAACTCAACGGGTCAGGCAGCATCTCTGGAGAAAAGGAATAGGTGACGTTTCGGGTCGAGACCCTTCTTCATCTTCATATCTCCATATCCCTTGATGTAATTTGAATCTGATAAAAACCTACCTGTATCCTTTTTACGTACTCAGTTACTTGGCCTCTGCAGCCCCCTGTGATTGCAAAGTTCCATCGTTTCATCCACCTCGGAGAGAAGATATTTCTCCTGTTCTCGGGCCAGCATCTCATGCACAGAAGAACTTTGCAGTGGAGGACTTCACACCGAGACAGGCATTCCCCATTCCTGACCAGGCCACAAACCATTCTCAAGCCATTATGTCTCTGATCCACAGCTTTTCATAACCTTTTCATAGCCTTGCTCCTCAGGTGGAAAGGACAATAAACAGACCGAGCCAAAATTGCTGGAGAAACTCAGTGGGTGCGGTAGCATCTCTGGAGCGAAGGAAATAGGTGACGTTTCGGGCCGAAACCCTTCTTCAGACAGATAAACGGACCTTTCTGATCTTGATAATAGTCACTTCCAGTCCTGCGATAATCATACTTCTGGTTTCAAGCCGCTTGCTAAGAACCTTTTCGGCTTCTGCCCCCATGAAACCATTCTCTCCTTCTGGGTAGGGAGGAACTGCAGATGCTGGTTTAAACCGAAGATAGACACAATAAGCTGGAGTAACTCAGCGGGACAGGCAACATCTCTAGAGAGAAGGAATGGGTGACGGCATCATTTCAGGTCGAGACCCTTCCTTTCAGTCAATTTTTCTGGGCGTTGCAAGCCACATTCTTGAGCCAGTAAACAGATTTCAGTTCAGCGATGAAGGCTGCTCTAACATTGGAGCAGTAACACGGACAAACCACGTAAACCGTATGATTTGTCTTGTTGGAATAAAATATAATCCCCTGCAATACTTAAACATCAGGAAAAAAAAAAACATCTTTGGATAGCAATGGAGGATTGCTTGAATTTATAGGCAGGGTATTAATTAGATTCACAAGCAGGTTAATGAATAGAGCATGAATAATGTGTAAGATTCCTAAATGTATCTCCTACACAACACTTAATTAAGCATAACATCTTCATTTATATGAAGTCCTTTACATGATTTGTTGAAGATGACAGCATTATGAGTAAATTTTTCATTCAAAATGAATTCTTGACAACTATTGAGCAGTGTTCTGTTGTCGTAGTATTTGTATGAATGTGATGTATTGGTGGCTGCGAAGAAATACATTTCCTAAACACACTGGAAGGTGTAAAAGCTCCTTGCCTGTAATCATTTATCACTTAACTATTCCTGACTGCTGGGACTGTTTGTATTTCTCTCAAGGAGAGGGTTCTTAATATTATTTTATATTATATCAAAGCATTTTTAGTGAGACAATTCTGGATAAATTTATGATTGTCCTTCACTGTTTGTATATTGGCTCAGATATGGTTACAGAAACAGAATGGTTTCGGCACACAAGGAGGACATTTGACTGTTCGAGTCCAGACCGTCCAAAACAAACCAATATGTTCTACATCCTATGGCCCTAATTTAATTTTAAAAAAACAAATGAGTATTATTATACTGATTGTTGGTAATGGTGCCTTGAACTGCTGTGCTGAGGGATTCCCACCATGATCCCAATCCTCTACCCCATCCTTACTTATCTTGTGTAGAAAGGAACTGCTGATGCTGGTTAATACCAAAGATAGACACAAAGTGTTGGAGTAAGTCAGCGGCCCAGGCAACATCCCTGGAGAAAATAATTGGTGACGTTTCGAGTCGCGACTGAAGAAAGGTTTACCAATATTTACCTTGCCAGCAACCAATTCTTATTGTAATTTCTCTGACCCACAAACCTTCCACAACTTTGGGCCTTTGCCCCTTGTCGGTAACCAGACTGATTCACTCATTCCTTCTATCCAAAGATGCAGTCTGTCCCACTGAGTTACTCCAGCATTTTGTGTCTATCTTCAGTGATATTATTCCCGCTGGTTTCTCATGAAAATTAGGGTGAAAATTAGGGTGAGAAAATGACAATGCATCCAATATTACCTGTGCATCAATCTTCAGGGTAAAGTAGGAAGCAGTTCCACTTACATCGACTTCTGCATTCCCTAAACTCTTGCACAGGTTAATATCTGGAACTAATATATGGCTGGTGTGCAGTAGCGTTTCAAGCTGTTTGTTGATATGATTATTTTATTAAGAAAGGTTGACTGCAGTTGACTTGAGCCTTTGATCCTTGATCTTTCTTCTTAAGCAGTGTACGTCAATGTAATCTCTGCTTGCCTGGCACACAGCTTTTGATATGAACAGGACAGTGGCTCGATGAATATTTAAAAGAGAAGCCATGTTAAATTGACATCTCGGGTCCAATCTGATTTTCAAATTGGCCTTGATTTAAGCAGTTTGAGCCTCGTACCTGAGAGCTTTACGTCGGCTGGGCACCCTTTAATTGCCATCCATTTTGGCATTCCCACCCTTTCAGGGATGAGATTATGCAGCAGTTAGGGCGACACAGTGCAGCAGTAGAGTTGCTGCCTTACAGCGTCAGAGACCCGGGTTCAATCCAGGATACCGGAGCTTGTCTGTACTGTGATCTGCAAAGTTTTCTCCGGGATCTACGATTTCCTCCCACCCTGCAGAGATGTGCAGGTCTGTAGCTCAATTGGCTCGGTATAATTGTAAATTGGTCCTAGTGTGTGTAGGATAGTGTAAATGTGCGGGATCACTGGTCGGCCTGGACTCGGTGTGCCGAAGGGCCTGTTTCCATGCTGTATCTCTAAAACACCAATAGCTCGAAGCTGCAACCGGTCACCAGTGGTCATGCGTTTTGGGAGAGGATACAACTCTGACACTGCCCCTGGAGTAGCACTGTCTCGTTATTCACTGCTGTCTGCTGGACATCAGCGGTGAGTTGGGTCTGCATTCCCTCTCGTCAGCTCGATTCATCCTATCTTGTTTGCCTGGCTGCCATCAGTCCATTCCTCCTCTCATCCTCTGGCCCTTCTGTGATGAATTTACCAGATGCACATCTAACTTGACGGGAGGTGGCACAGGGATCAGCACTGCTGCCAGAAGACCTCGGAGACCCAGGTTCGATCCTGGCCTCTGCCTGAGCGAAGTTTGTAGGTTCTCCCTGGAGCTGCCTGTGATTCTGGTTTTCTCCCACATCTCAAAGATGTACAAATTTAGTAGGTTAATTGGCTGTTAATTGGGGCGGCGATAAGGATGCAAGAAAAAAAAATGGGAGTAGTGCAGATTGATTCTTGATAGTCAGCATAGAAGATCATAGAGGACCATTTCCATGTTGTATGACTTCATAACTAGGTTAAAAATAGCTGCAGATGATGGAGATCCAAAATAAAAAAAAGAAAGTTCAGTTCAGTTTAGTTTATTGTCACATGTACTGAGGTACAGTGAAAAGCTTTTTGTTGCGTGCCAACCAGTCAGCAGATAGACAATACATGATTACAATCAGTCCATCCACAGTGTAAATGTTGCTGTAGGAATACAGATTTAAGAGTGTGGAGCGATTGTAATATGAGTTTGTAGATCTGCTTCTGCGGCTCGCACACAAATAGTCGCCAGTGTTGGGCGCCATCTTGGAAGCATTTTCTGCTGGAAACACTCAGCGGGTCAGGTAGCATTTGAGGAAACAGAATCTGAGATAACATTTCAGGTTACAAAATCTTCTTCAGAACTGAGCAAGAGAGGAAAACAGATTATTTTTAAGATTCGGAGCAGGTGAGAGGGGAGCATAGGATAAAGGAGACATCTTTGACAGGCTTGGGCTAAGGTTGCCATGGCGATACATTGCAGAGGTTTAATGGATTAATGGGTGTTATTAGAGGATTATATTATTAGGCACAAAGATGTGTTTATTGCATATGATAAAGGTGCGGGCTACGACCAGCAGGCCAGGCTGAGCTAATGGAGAGTGAAAACCTCAGCCAGTTTTCACAGATGGATGATCTACAGCAGAAATGGCCATTTCCCATTCAGAGAGAGAAAGCATGTTAGCTGAGAGTGAAGATTTTAAAATCTAGTTTGGAAAGTTGTAGTGTGACCCAGGCAGAAGTTAAGATTTTGTTCCTTAAGCTTGCATTGGGCCTTGTTACAAATAGTATGGCTTTCAAGGTATCTCAGCACACATGAGAATTATAAACCAATACCAGGTTTGTATCTGAATTTCCCAGTAAATCCATTCTTTTCCCACTTCTCTTCAACTTAAAACTAACTTATTTTACACACTCTATGGAGGCTCTTCAACCTGAAGTGTCAGCTTTTTCCACAGATGCTGCCCGTTTCCATTGTTTTTCGTTTTTACATTTGATAACCTAACCGTTTTTTCCCCAGCTACTATCAGACCACTCTATTGGCCTCTCATAAACTAAGGATGAAGGCCAAATCTCCCTATGTATGTTGTTGCAGTTCTTGGACTCTTTTTACAAAAATCTGCACTTTCACTGTATCTGTAACATTCTATTCTACATTCTGGTTGTTTTTAATAGACAATAGGTGCGGGAGTAGGCCATTTGGCTCTTCAAGCCAGCACGGACATTTAATGTGATCATGGCTGATCATCCACAATCAATTTTTCTCTTTGCACGATCTGTTGTTCTTGTATATGACTAGATAGTACTCATTTATGGTATGATTTGACTGGGTAACACCTAACCCAAGTTCCTTGCAGCATCTCAGCAGATGTGATAATAACAAGCCCATGCCAGGTTTGTATTTGTATTTCCCAGCACATCCAACTTCAACCAAGCCAGCATCTTGAGCAGAGGGGAGTTGGGCTGCTCAGGGGCAAGTGCTGGCCTTTAGAATTCCTCTCAGAAATGCACCATCGTCATCTCAACCACCCGGCGATAATCTGAGCCTTGGTTCAGCAACCTCATAGAAATCCTCAACAAAAGAGTCAGTGAGGAGGAAGCCTCCATCCTTGGCCCTGCTCCACACAGTACAAAGCAAAGAGGGGGTGAAAAGCCTTAAGCACTCTATGCAAGTGGCTTCCAGTTGAGCTATTCCGAGTATAGATGGTTAATTGAAGTGTAAGTAAAAATTGCAACATTGCTGAGCAATGTTGCAATTGGGTTAGGTGTTACCCAGTCAAGTAATTTGGCTTTGAACAATGATTGGATGATACTTTAGTATCATGTATATGTCACAGTTAAATTCTTTGTTTTGCATACCATGCACAAAGTATGCAAAGAGGAGCCACGTATTGGACACCAACAAGGTTACAATGTGTACAATGTAGTTCCAATAGTCCCTCTTTGCTCTCGGCAGCCCCCCCCAAGTTAGAGTGCTTTGTGAGACAGTGGCTTCTAACTAAATAGGGTTAAGCCTTACAATTAAATAATTATTACCCAGTGCTTTAGAAGTGTTGTTTACATAAAGTCATTTGCAATCATTTATTTAACAAGTTAATTTAGTTAATGGATGCTGCTCAATATTGTCTGCGATATATTTTCCTGCCATGGAAGTTTGCACAGTTGGCTCACTCTTTCCTAATCTGTCCTCTCCTTGTCAGCATTCTAGAAACTTCCTCTGATAGAAGGCTAGAGTTTAGTTTAGAGATACTACTTTGAAACTGGCTGTTTGGCCCACTGAGCCCATGCCGACCAGCGACCCCTGTACACTAGTTCTATCCTACACACTGGGGACAATTTCCAGACGCTAATGAACCTACAACCCCGCACATCTTTGGGATGTGGGAGGAAACCGGAGCACCCGGAGGAAACCCATGTGGTCATAGGGAGAACGTGCAAAGTCCACACAGACAGCACCCGTGATCAGGATCGAACCCGGGTCTCTGCCACTGCGGCTTTACCAATGCGCCACTGTGCCACCCAGAGATGCTCCAAATAAATCTGTGGTACAGGTATGGTCACAGTAACAGAACTATTATTAGAGTGAAAGGCCTGTCAGGTTCATATCAGCTCGCCTCATGAGTAATCTGGCATGGCACAGTTTGCCATCAGTTCACAAGTGAAATATGGATTTGGCCCCCTCCATTTGCCATCATTTGATGGAGTTAATTTACTGAACCAAAATTCCTGGCGTATCCCACTTCATCGGAGCCAGAATAGATGCATTCCCATCTCTGGGAAGTGGACCCATGAGCTGACAATGTAGGGCCTCAGTGACCAAGTGAGTTTGCCCGATTCTGCCCGAGTACCGACATCTTCCTTTGCTTTTCATCTTCCTTTTCATGTTTGTGACTCATGAACAGGGACAGCATGTGGAATGACTGCCACACACCATCCTGGCTGCTTCCACAGGCAAGGTGACACAGCACAATCAAGGAATTTACATTACACAGCCTTGCAACGTACTGCAGACAGCTTGAGACTGAGGGTTCACCTAATAATTAGTGTGGCAGGTTAGAAAAGAGTGCAGACTTCGGTAACATAGAAGAGTGATATTTGAAAATAAGGTGACTTTTTAAATTAGATTCTTTTCCATGGAAATATACAGTCAAAGTATTTGTGGTGCCTCTCCATGCTGTGAAACATGTAACAGGAATGTGTATTACAATGTAACATGACTGGACTGACATTCATAGTAGATTTAGGACGTGTGATGTGGTGTGCTTTAATATTTCATGCTTTTCACCAGAGTGAAGCACAATTTAGACATCAGTAAACCAAAGCACATTTACCAGGTGTCATATCATTCATACGAAATGTTAATAGATCAGATTATATCAGAAAAATAAATGACAGTTCAAACCGTCTGATGACAGTCAGCTATCACTCTCCTTTCTTACACTACCGTCAAATTTGATAATTTATAGGAAGAAATCTCAATTTACTATTTATTTTAAATCAACATCACGGCGACTTAAAAGAACTGAATATCCACTTGCGAAGGAGCAAATGGAAAGAACAAGTGAACGAAAGAGTGAGAGTGTGGGAGGAATGAAAAGGATTGAAGATAGGCACAAAAATGCTGGGTGTCAGCGGGACCTGAAATGTCACCCGTTCCTTCTCTCCAGAGATGCTGCCTGTCCTGCTGAGTTACTCCAGCTTTTTGTGTCCATCTTCGGTTTAAATCCAGCATCTGCATTTCCTTCCTACACAATTAAAAGGATCGGTTGGGTATTACTCCGGGAACAAGCCAGTGGAAAACACAATGGGCTGAATGGTCTTCTTCAGTGTGGTGGATGTTACCAACTCTGCCACAGGCTGTTCCCTGAAACCATTTCCATGTGAAAATTAATATTTTAGTTTAAAGAATATTGGGATTTACTTCTGGGTGGTGGCATGGAGCCGGAGAAAGTTAAAGGTTAGCCCTGCAATATACACTGTCCGGAGTTTCCTGCCACTCAGGTAGATAAGAGTATATAGGAGGTAAAGAACAATGGTAAGAGAGGCCCAGGCACTATAAATCTCATGCCTACTTTACCAAAATTAATTCAATTTTGGAAAATAAAAGGCACAGGATATAATTTTGAATCTAATGTTCATAATTAATTCTTTATTACCAGAGTGCAGTGGTTTTCTGAAGACTATAAAGGGTTCACATTGGGTCCATGATTATTTCAAACCTTTAAAAAGAATTTGTGTTTTGGGAGTTTTGGAGAACATCAAAATTGTCTGACGTTACCATATAAGGGGCATACATCAAAGCAAGGCCTGTGTGCAAGAAACCAAGCATAGTTTAGTCTGGTGAGTGTATTCTGAGATTTTGCAGGACCAAATAAGTAGTTTAAATGTTACTTTATTGTGGAGATACATCGTGGAAACAGACCCTTCGGCCCACCGAGTCCACTCTGACCAGTGATCACCCAGTACACCAACACCAACCTACACACAATTTACAATTTTTACCGAAGGCAATTAACCTACAACCCTGTACGTCTTTGGACTGTGGGAGGAAACTGGCGCACCCAGGGAAAACCCACGTGGTCATGGGGAGAACGTGCAAACTCCGTACAGATAGCACCCATAGTCAGAATCAAACCCGGGTCTCTGGCGCTGTGAGGCAGCCACTCTACCGCTGCGCCACCGCGCCACACCTGTTGTTCTAATTTTCTAAGGAATATAATTTCATTGTTGCATTAAAAATAAAAGAATCCCTGGGATTTTGAAAAGTCACTTGATCATCTACAGCGGGTTCACTTACCACAGAGAAATTAATGCCTAGTTGCAGAATTAGAGGAGGAAAAATACTTGAGATGGAGTCTCATTGTTGGAATAATGAGGGAGGTCACTTGCTCCCGTGTATCCGCTCCAGTTCTCTGAAAGAGCTATCCAATTAGACCCTTCCGCTTGCACTTCCACAGTAATCCTGCTAACTTTTCCTTTCCAAACATTTATACATATTGATTTTGAATGTTACTTTTAGTTTAGCTTATTGTCACATGTACTGAGGTACAGTGAAAAGCTTTTGCATCAGCTAACAATATCTTTTCAAGCTGTGACCATACTGACTCATGTTGAACGAAACTCCTCAAAAGGAAAATCTTTCTGTGATTGAATCTGATGAGGGCAAACCTCGTTTGGACTGCAGTTTTTTTCTCCTTGGCTCAAAATGAAGATATTAAGGTATTGAAGAGGATGCAACGGAATGGATTCAATGCAGAGGTAAGATGGTGACCTAGCACTCTCTCCCTTGAAAAACAATGTGATTAAGTATCAATCTGAATTCGAAGAGTAACATTAAGTATCAATCTGAGTTCATGTGAGTAACATTTGCAAATCTTTTGTGGTGATATTTTGGAATAAATTGGGTGTGCAGAATTTCCCTGAAATTAAACAGAAATATTTCTCTTGCCAGCTTGGCAATTGTCATTTAATTAAAACAAAATAGTTCTTAGGGTGATTGATAATCTGTCATTTACAATTTAAATAATGTCTTGAAATTACCTTTTTCTTTGGCTGATGTAATCTGAGCCCATTACTGAGTGTGAGTGTGAGTGTGGGTGTGAGTGCGATTGTGAGTGTGGGTGTGAGTATGAGTGTGATTGTGAGTGTGGGTGGGTGTGGGTGTGGGTGTGAGTGTGAGTGTGGGTGTGGGTGTGGGTGTGGGTGTGGGTGTGGGTGTGGGTGTGAGTGTGGGCGTGAGTGTGGGTGGGTGAGAGTGTGGGTGTGAGTGTGAGTGTGAGTGTGGGTGTGAGTGTGAGTGTGGGTGTGGGTGTGAGTGTGGGTGTGGGTGTGAGTGAAGTGTGAGTGGGGTGTGGGTGTGGGTGTGGGTGTGAGTGAAGTGTGGGTGTGGGTGTGTGTGGGTGTGAGTGTGAAGTGTGTGTGGGTGTGAGTGTGGGTGTGAGTGTGGTGTGGGTGTGAGTGAAGTGTGGGTGTGGGTGAGGGTGTGAATGTGAGTGTGAGTATGAGTGTGGGTGTGAGTGCGAGTGCGAGTGTGTGTGTGAGTGTGATCTGCTTTGAGAGCATTTTGTCTCCATTGAAGTTTCGATCGGCAGGCCAGAATCCACATGGAAGCAGAGACAAATGGATCTGAGGCCCCACTCCTACTGACTAGTTTACTTTGCCATCATACAACGCAGGTGGTTGGAGTGATAGAATCAGACAGCATGGAAACTGGCCCTTCTGCCCAACTCATCCATGCCGATCAAGATCCAAAACAGCCCATTGCCCACGTTTGACCCAGATCCCTCTAAATCTTTCCAATCCATGTTCCTGTCCAAATATCTTTTAAATACAGTTATAGCACCTACCCCAACTGCTTCATCTAGCTGCTTCTTTAATATATCCACCAACCATGGTGTAAAAGGTTGCACCTCAGATTTCTTTTAAATCTTGCCCCTCTTACCTTAAACCCATGGCCTCTATTTGTTGGGCATACCCTGGGAAAAAGACTGTGCATTTATTCCATCTATTCCTCTCATGATTTTATACAGCTCTACTGTATAAGATCACCCCTTAGACACCTGCACTCTGTGGACTAAAGTTCTAGCCTGCCAAACCTCTCTCTATAGCTCAGGCTGTTGCGTGCTAGCAACATTTGCATAATTCTTCTCTGCATCATTTCCAACTTCATGGCATCTTCCCCATAGCAGGGTGATCCAAAGTGAAGACAATACCACAGGCACAACCTCACCAACTAGTACAAAATGTTCCATTCTTTACTCAATGATTGAAAAATGTCAATATGCCAAAAGCCTTCTTCACCATTCTATCTAACTGTGATGCCACTTTCAAGGAAGTATGTACACGTACTCCTGGATCCCTCTGTTCGATAGCACTCTACAGGCCCCTACTGTTCACAGTGATGATCACTGCAAGGGTAAGGTTCACAGAGATATGTGTTGCTTTCAGAGCAATATGGTCACGGTAAATATAAGTGAAGAAAAGCCTTGCAGTTCTATATGCCCCGTCTTAATCTCACAATCTTCCAAATACTTTTATTACATGCAATTAAGTATTTTTTACCAACCATTATGTAAATGGAACACAGCAAATTTATGTAAGATAAATTACCATTAAATCTTTTCAATCAGTTTGAAATATCTTGCATCCATGTAAGATATTTCCATGGATGGGTATCTCCATGTAGTATGCCCTTGTAAGAAGCATGCAGCCCTGCCTGAGTCACTTGGTCACAAGGAATAGTGGAATTAGGCCATTTGGCCCATTAAGTCTACTCCACCATGGCTGATCTATCTCTCCCTCCTAACCCATTCTCCTGCCTTCTCCCCATAACCTTTGACACCGGTCCCAATCAAGAATCTATCTAACTCTGCCTTAAAAATATCCACTGACTTGGCATCCACAGCCAGCCTTCTATGGCAAATATTACACAGATTCACCACCTCTGGCTAAAGACATTCGTCCTCATCTCCTTCCTAAAAGAACGTCCTTTAATTCTCAGAACGTCCTTTAATTCTGGATAATGAATCCCAATCTCTGGAGTGGGGCATGAGATCATGCTCTCTCATGTTGGCGAGAGATATGCCATAAATCCATGGCTGACACCACAACAAATCACCATTTCTAGACACAAAAAGCTGGAGTAACTCAGCGGAACAGGCAACATCTCTGAAAAGAAGGAATAGGTGATGTTTCGGGTCGAATCCCTTCTTCGGAGATGTTTCGGGTCGAATCCTTCTCTCCAGAGATGCTGCCTGTCCCTCTGAATTGCTCCAGCTTTTTGTGTCTATCTTCTGTTTAAACCAGGTTCTGCAGTTCCTTCCTACAAATCACCATTTCTGTTTGGAACTGTTGCTTATCATTCTCTGAAAGTACTATTGCTTATCATTTTCATTACTCCTGCTTCCTCACAGGAGAAGATGTGATGAGACATCTCTGCTATGTTTGCAGTGGGTTTACATTCAGTGTGGGTGCAAACCTTTTGATAAATGATGAACTGGCTGTTGGTACTCTGAACGAACGTCCTCATTCGGTTTATTGATTTGTTTTGTTGCATGTGTCTGCCTGTGTTTCGCAATCACCTTACCTGGACAGAAACATGAAACAGCCAGAGTACAATACACGGGTTCTCCTCAGAGAAAGATGGTTGAGGATTCAAATATAAAACAACAGATGTTGGAAATCTGAAAGAAAAACAGAAAATGCTGGATACGCTTGGCAGGTCAGGCAGAGGAAAGAGTGTCTGTGGAAAGAGAGACAGAGTTAATGTTTCAGGTCCACGATATTTCTCTACAAATGCTGCTTGATCTGCTGAGTGTTTCCAGCATTCCTGAAGATATATTGGAAGTCATTTTTTTGGGGAATGGTGCACTGTTATAACTTACAAATTTAATAATTGAATATTATAAATAGTCCAGTTTAGTTTATGGTCACGTGAAAAGCCTTTGTTGCGTGCTACCCAGTCAGTGGAAAGACAATACATGAATACAATTGATCCATTTACAGTGTATAGATACATGATAAGGGAATAACATTCAGTGCAAGATGAAGCCAGTAAAGTTAAATCAATGATAGTCAGAGGACTATCACTGTATCACAGTTCACTGAACCTCGGTGGCAATAAGCTGATCTGAACTGAAAATAGTGCTTCCAGATGTAATAACCCAGATCCCAATTCCAGATGTAATTTGGGCGGCACGGTGGCGCAGCAGTAGAGTTGCTGCCTTACAGCGCCAGAGACCGGGGCCCGGGTTCGATCCTGACTACGGGAGCTGTCTGTACAGAGTTTGAACGTTCTCCCCGAGACCGCATGGGTTTTCTCTGAGATCTTCAGTTTCCTCCCCCACGCCAAAGATGTTCAGGTTTGTAGGTTAATTGGCTTGGTGTAAGTGTAAATTGTCCCTAGTGTGCGTAGGATGGTGTTAACGTGCGGGGATCGCTGGTCGGCATGGACTCGGTGGGCCGAAGGGCCTGTTTTCACACTGTATCTCTAAAGTAATTGATGCCTTGCTGAAAGCAGCTCTTTTTTTTTCAGTGCAATAAAACTCCAATAAGTCTGCACCACGGGGACACTGCTAGTGCTGGACCAGCAGATTTAGCCGACTATTGGATGTTACTCATGTTAATACCCAAACACACATTCTTGTCACATGCCACAGAGTAGTAGAATACATATTGCAAATGTAAAGAGAGCACAAACTATGCAAGCACTCTGGAGTCTAGCTCGGGCACTCACTGCTGCACTTGACCCTGGCTCACACTCTGGAATCCCGGCTCACAATTGACAATAGACAATAGACAATAGGTGCAGGAGTAGGCCATTTGGCCCTTCAAGCCAGCACTGCCATTCAAAGTGATCATGCCTGACCATCCCCAATCAGTACCCCGTTCCTGCCTTCTCCCCATATCCGCTATTTTTAAGATCCCTATCTAGCTCTCTCTTTAAAGCATCCAGAGAACCTGCCTCCACCGCCCTCCGAGGCAGAGAATTCCACAGACTCACCACTCTCTGTGAGAAAAAGTGTTTCCTCGTCTCCGTTCTAAATGGCTTACTCCTTACTCTTAAACTGTGGCCCCTGGCTCTGGACTCCCCCAACATCGGGAACATGTTTCCTGCCTCTAGTGTGTCCAAGCCCTTGAGGACCAAGGAGTGAGGCAGGCATCAAACCATCAGCGTTTCTGAACAATCAGATGGCAGATTATAGGAGTTTTATTCTATTTGGGACTTTTCCATGCCAGACAGCAAGCCAGTGAATCAGCTGGCCTCAATTTGCCAGCTTTAACTGGATTTATATCCGGAGGTTTAACATGTGGCTCACAGCAATCCAATCTCGCCAAGCAGACTCTATTGGCATTTCCATGTCTTCTATCATAAACAAAAGCAATCAAATGAAGTAAGAAAAATATATACAATTATTCTAAAAAAAAAAAGACACAAAAGTGATGGAGTAACTAAGCGGGTCAGGCAGCATCTCTGGAGAACATGGATAGGTAATGTTTTGGGTCGGGACATTTCTTCAGATGGATCAATCAGCCTAAAGAAGGGTCCCAACCCAAGATGTCTCCTATCAATGTTCTCCAGAGTTGTTGCTTGACCCACTGAGTGACGCTAGCACTTTGACTTTTTTTTTTAAATAAACAGGCATCTGCAGATCCTTGTTTTTACAATTATTCTCTATACTATTTTGTATTGGTTTTCTTGTTGAAATATCCTGGATATTACTCTTGGATTCCTGGAAATTCAAGAGGAGTAAACTGAGCTAATAATCCTGGATCACCAGGATCTGACTGCATGTGACCTATGACACAACATCTCCAGAGCCTCGCCTACAGAGTCGACTTTCAGTGGAGCAAAAAGCAAACTGTTGGGGGGACCAATAGATGCTGAATTCCTCCAGCTGACTGTTTGTTTCTCCACATTCCCGCGTGTTTATCTTGCATCCTTGGGTCTCCACCTTCCATTTGGCACCAGGTTGAACCCCGCCAGCATCGTTTTTTCCCACTAGCACGAGTTTGCTCACAGTCATCAACTTTCTGCTCTTCTGGAATAGCAAGAGTACTGAAAAGGTAGCAACAAGCAAAGCTCTGATTGCATTAGCTTCAATCACCACAAGGAATGTAGATAGTCTCCATCCAAGCCTCCACGGACACAGTAACCTGCCATGCTAGCTCCTGCATTGTTCCTCTGGCTGGTACAGGGACATGCACCAGAGTGGAAGGCATGCCCACTGGTTTTGCATACAACCCTGTGCATGGCTGGAGATGTCTGGATGCCTGGATATTTCTTGCATTCCATTTGAGAAGACAGACAATCAATGGACCATTTTGAAATGCATCAGTTTCAACCTTTTCATGCATGGATCCTTACTCTGGTCCTCAGCTGACACACTGCTATTGTGCATTCTCCCCTGCACACAAGATTCTCATTGCTTTCAGTCGAACCAAAGTCCACTGGTCTCACATGAAGCAAACCTCTCAAAACCATCTGGGCACCAGTATCCATGCTGGTGCATCTCAGAGTCCATTCCCTCCCTCTTGTCCGGTGCAGAGTGGTGTTCCTGCCTAAGGGTTAAGGAAGATGGGGAGCTTGGTTGGGTTCATAAGTCATATGAGCAGACTTAGGCCATTCAGCCCATCAAGTCTATTCCACCATTCAATCATGGCTGTTCTATCCTTCCCTCCCTCCCATTCCCCATAACCCCTGACACCCTTATTAATCAGGGTAAGGGCTACCTTCGGGGAATCTGCAACACTAAAGATGAGTGTGGTAATTATGAGCTACTACATGGAGATGTCAGTGTGCATGCCAATACATTTAGACTGAACATTTACAGCATAAGGGAAGGAAGATGCCTGCAAAACTGCCCAGCTGCACACCAACAGCTGCGGAGTGCCTACGGGTCTGGGCAACTGGAGATCTACCACAAATAGAACCTGGGGAAGCAACATTGAACTTCCCCACCAGAAAATACCAGGACTGGTTTGATGAGAATGACCAGGATAACTGGCAACACTAACTTGTCTCCATGTGTAGGTTCAGGACAGGGAAGAATCAGAGGAGAGTTGATGGCCATTTGCGAAAGAAAACATGTTGCAGTGGTCTAGGGGATGAAGGAGGAGGGAGTGGGATTGCTCTCCCGGAGGCCGGCATGGACGTGATGGACCGAATGGCCTCCTTCTGAGCTGTCATGAGAAACAGTGTGTTAGCAGTATTATGACCCATGCAACCTTATGTCACCCGAGCAGACTGGTTAAAATAATTTGTTAAATGCGTTTTTATTTTGTTGGAACAATTGGTTTTACAATTACATCCCTGCCATTTTACCAGAATTAAAAAGAAATATTGTCTTTGCCTAATTTTCATCTACTGCACAAACTCTTTGCCATTACACACGGAATTGAAATCTTTAAAGGTTACTATTCTTATTATGCAAATGATGTAGACCTCAGTTCACAGAAGAACGGGCAAAAAAAAAGAGATTATCGAAAGGTCAATGGCAGTGAAAGGAAAAGAGGTTTCTGTTCAGTAATAATACTTGGAAGAACTGTTTCATCTTACCCTTGCAAAGGTTAGGAAATCTCAAAAGACAATAATTGACATAATCTCTGCTGCCTTCTGCATTACGTCTCTAAGAAAGACTTCACTTGAAATGATCAGACTGCATCTTCATGATGCAACTTACCCCAGCAGCAATTCACAAGTCCTGCTTTGCTTTCACGGTGCTCACTGAGTTATTAACCTCTCATCATTCCAGGAACCCTCTTAATTGCTACGATAAATAAATTAATTACAGATTTATTAATGGTGCGGTTTTAAAAATTAACCGCCATCTAATTAGATATATATTACCTACTTTGTTGCTGTTTTCAGAGAGAAATTCATTTAAAATGCATCCGAGGCGTCTCTGTAACAAAATGGACAAGAGCAGCTGGAAGAACTCAGAGGGTCAGGCAACATTCGTAGAGGGAAATGGACATAGATGAAGAGTTTCAACCTGAAAACTCAACTATTCATTGCCCTCCATAGATACTACATGACGTACAGGTTTGTAGGTTAATTGGTTTTTATAAAAATTGTAGATTATCCCTAGTGTGTAGGAGAGTGCCACTGTCGGAGGTGATCGCTGGTCGGCAGGGATTTGGAGGGCTGAAGAGCCAGTTTCCACACTGTTTCTCTAAATTACAGTGTAACAGAAGTGGGGATAAATTATAAACTGCTTCTTCACAATAATAAATGGCATAAAAGTAAAAAAGATGTTAAAACAAAGAAATAGGACTGAGTCCCGTCTGTTTAATCAGATTGCACAATGTTTTGAAATGAATGTCAGCTCCGAGGAATAAAGAGTTACTTTTTAGTTTAGTTTAGTTTTGTTTATTTTCACGTGTACCGAGGTGCACCATATCCATTGCGTTGGCACGGAAAGTTAATGACTGAGCTGGTGAGCTGGGTCCTGGGCAGGTCTCATCATTTCCCAATTGGGTGATGTTGACTATCCTTGGGCCTCTGACAGTCTCCCTGAACCTGCTATCTGAAGAGTTATCTTACTGTTATTTGTCACAGCACAGTCCCGAAAGCAAGGAGGCAGAGATGGCCAGGGATACTACAAAGGTCATGATTCCGGTGGGACATGGAGTGGGATGGAATAAAATGAGCATGGAACACAAACCAGTATAGTACAGGAACAGGCTCTTCGAACCACAATGTCAATGCCAATCATGATGCCAAGACTAACTCTTATCTGCCTGCATGTAATTCATACCCATCCATTCCCTGTATATCAGGTATATTGGAATGTGCTTTTCCAAAACCCTCTTAACCCTCTCACCATCATAGATGCCTCCACAACCACTCCTGCCCAGGGATCCACCTCTTTCTGTTTAAAAAAAAAAAATTGCTTTGCATGTATTTTATTTTAAAAAGTCACACAATCTGTGGAAACATAGTTTTTTTCACACGTCGCATTTGAACTGTGCCCGGCTCTCGCCTTAATGCTGTGTCCTCTAGTATTTTATAGTTCCATCCTGGGAAAAAGGTTCTGTCTATGTACCCTATCTATGCCTGTCATGATCTTATACACTTAAATCAGGCCTCCCCTCAACGTTTGGCATTCTAGAGTAAACAACCCAAATGTACGACCTGTCCTTGTAGCTAATACCCTCTAAGCCAGGCATCATTTAGGTAAGGATAGACACAAAGTGCTGGAGTAACTCAGCAGGTCAGGCAGCATCTCCAGAGAAATCTCTGAAGCAGGGTTCTGACCTGAAACATCACCTATTCTTTACTGCCTGATCCGCTGAGTTACTCCTGCATTTAGTGTCTTATTTTCGGTATAAACCAGCTTCTGCTGTTCCTTCCTACATTATTCTGGTAAATATCAGCCATGATCACAATGAATGGCGGTGCTGGCTCGAAGGGCCGAATGGTCCCCACCTGCACCTATTTTCGATGTTTCTATGTTAAATTTCCCAGGTCACTGATAAAAAAAACTGGGGTGTCATCCTGCCTCGTGGTTAAGCTGAATTTCCGTTCCCACGAGGAACACTTGGACAGAATTCCCGAGGGACATTAACTTGTTTAAAAGGGCACCTGTGGTGGATGAGCAGCGACCAGGCTCTGGAGGGAGAGGGTTTGAGGTGTGATTTAGATTGGAACATGGAGCTAAGCATGAATGTGTGTCGGTCGGGGTTGAGGTAGAGTGCTGGTGACAACCAGGCATCAGTTCCCCACTGTTCTGATTATAGTCAGAGAGTGATACAGCGTGGAAACAGGCCATTCAACCCGACTTGCCCACACTGGCCAACATGTCTCAGCCAGTCCAGTCCCACCTGCCCGTGTTTGGTCCATATCCCTCCAAACCTGTCCAATCCATGTACCTACTAACTGTTTGTTAAACATTGGGTTTGTCCCAGCCTCAACTACCTCCTATGGCAGCTTGTTCCATACACCCACCACCCTTTGTGTGAAAAAGTTACCCCTCAGATTCCTATTAAATCTTGTCCCTTTCACCTTAAACGTATGTCCTCTGGTCCTCGATTCACCTACTCTGGGCAAGGCACTCTGTGCACCTCTCTGATCTATACCTCAAGATTAGTTATTTCTGATATATGCAGTAAGGGTCAGATCTGGAATGCCACGACAACTGCAGAAAAATACATTATTCTTTACATAAACTATTTCTGACCTGGCCCGTGCATAGATAAACGTTACATCCAGCGGAACTGTCTATGAAGACATTTTGCATCTCATATTAATTTGCATTCGAAATGTCTGCTTGAATTGCCGACACATTGAAGCGAAAATGCCAAACCCTTATCCAGGATAATTCACTTGATGGACGCTTCATAACGAGTCAGTGCACATCCTGTGGTACCGGTGGCTTTGTGGAGGCTTGGAGTGGAAGACTCGGTTAAATCCCATTTGCGCACAGAATACCTGGGCTGCTTTTCAGTGGAGTCGCACAGGGGCAACACTGCAACGTTGGTAATCCTGTCACTTGCCACCGAAACCCTGTCTATGGTCCCGAGTGGTAAGTTATCAATACAGTTGGCACAGTATCACTAATCCTTAACAGGTTGAATCAACGGCTACAGCTGTGACATTGCGTAAAGATATTAAATGAACTGACAATTAGTTTAGTTTAGTTTATTATTGTCATGTGTACCGAGGTACAGTGCAAAGTTTTTTGTTGCGTGCGATCATGCGCATTGCGCTCATGGACATTGCGTTGCATGGACATGTTGGTCGGTGTGGGTACGTTGGACTGAAGGGCCTGTCTCCGCGCGATATGACTCTATCCATTCTATACACGATTGCAATGGAGTGTACAGATACAGGATAAAGGGATAACTTAGAGTGCAAGGTAAAGTCCGATTAAGGATAGTCCGAGGGTCACCAATGAGGTAGATGGTAGCTCAAGACCACTCTCTAGTTGGTGATGGGATGGTTCAGTTGGTTGATAACAGCTAGGAAGAAACAATCCTTAAATCTGAAGGTGTGCATGTTCACACTTATGTACCTCTTGCCTGATGGGAGATGGTAGAAGAGGGAGTGACCGGGGTGAGACTCGTCCTTGAGCACGCTGGTGGCCTTGCTGAGGCAGCGTGAAGCGTAAGTGGAGTCACTGGAAGGGAGGTTGGTTTGTTTTTCTTCAAACTAAGATTTATTTTATCCTCGTGTTTTCTTACAACAACCCCAGCAAGAAGCCATTCAGCCCAAGTCAGTGCTGGCTCTCAGCATAATTCCGTCAGTCCCATTCCTGCACGTTAGTTCTCTGTCATCTATTCTCTCTCAATTGCTATCATCTTTCCCCAACATGCCTGCTCCAAACCCACACTAAGGGGTCATTTACAGTAACCGATTCATCTACCAACACGTGCAGGAGGAAATCAGAGCACACAGAGGAAACACACATGGTCACAATGACAACGTGCAAACTCCACACTGTCAGCACCGGAGGTCAGATCGAACACGAGGAGATGAAGCTGTGCAGAAGCAGTGTTATTTGCTGCATCACTGCACTGCCCGTGCTGGCCAGATGCCATCCTCTACTAATAGTGAAGCAAGGGATTATATAGTTATCACTCTCAGTGGTTTGTGTCCTTCCTAAGCAAGCCTTTAGCCAACACTTCCTGCATTACCACAGTACCTAATTTCAAATATATTGTCGGTACAACACTTTGCGTTGCCCTGAGATTTCAAAAGATGTTTTTTGAATCCCCATCTTCCTCCTTTTTTAATGATTATTACAATAATTAAATTGTTTATCAAATAACAACGCATATGCCCATGTAGAAACTGTTAGTAACGATAATATAAATCCACTACTTACAAATTATTACACAATATGTATTTACAATTTGTTTGAATGGTTCATTTAAGATGCTGTAGAATTATATTAAATCTACCACACAACCACTTTGCTCATTTTATTAATATTTATCATTCACATTCCACAAGAGAATTCTTCCAGCTTAA
>CM069162.1:16666300-16921300 GCA_035221665.1 Okamejei kenojei
TAGGCACCGTCTGTGGAGACAGAATCGTAAGGTCATCAACCTGAAACATGAGCTATTTCTCCCTCCATGTGCCTGATGTGTGGTTCCACTGTATTTTGCTTTATTTTCCAGCTTTCCATCATCCACCGTATTTTTGCTTCTGGCAGCAGAGCAATGTTTACATATTCTCATTCACTTAATGCAATCTTTTCTACCTGCTTTCATGCCAATGCACTAAACAGCAAGAACATTATGCCACCCTGTACCAGTGGATCATGATTAAACTAAATTACTTCTAATTCCTTTCATCTACAGAATATGGTGAAATCTCACTGAGCAACTTTCAAATCTATCTATAAGCGAGTGCTTTCATCCTCACCTAGTCCCCCGATGGCTGTAGAGGTTGGCTGCAAAGGTAAACAGGAGAGGAGGGGGCATCAAGTCCAAGGAAGGCGATGGCTGTAGGCCCGCAGCAGCCTGGAGCTTGCCTGGATTGGGCATCACTCATAGGAACTAGATCGCGGGACTGGTCTTTGAAATAGGAGGCTCCTCTTGCATGCAGGCTCTGTAGACTATTTCTGTACACATGCTAATCCAGGATGTGCTTAGGTATGGGAATACTGTACTGGACTGTATGGAAGAACAGAATTTCACATGTGCCGATAAATGCACCTTTGAGGGCTCTGCAGTGTACTCTGTATTCATATCGCATCCTCTAATATAAATAAATATTCCAAGGTTTGGCTGAAGATAGACACAAAATGCTGGAGTAACTCAGCGGGCCAAGGAGCATTTCTGGATAGAAGGAATAGGTCCAAGGTTTTACAGTAGACTGCTATCAAATGAAAGATGATTTTAGCATAAGTGATTGTAACATGGGATTTGAAGAGAAAGTTGTAATGGAAAGGGAAAGAATAGGAATAGTTGAATGATGTAAATTCAGGATATGCATATATCAAGATTTCTGAAGTTAACACTAGCCTCCAACTCTAGTTTTGATTTTAATCATTTCAAAATAGCAACCATATGTTTGGCTCCAAGGGCTCTAAGTCCTGACATCATCTCCCTCAACCTCACCAACTCACTTTATCACATTGTCCTCTTTTAGATTGTTGTTTCAAACTCACTTTGTTCTTCTAAATCAGCACTTCCTTGTGAGGCTGTATTAAACTTAGTTTATAACATTGCAGCTGGTCTGGAATGTTCCACCCCCAATCTCTGACTCAATGTACGTGGTTATAGCTGCAGTAATGATGCAGGTGGAGATACAGGATTGGGGAAGATCAAAGCCAAGACCGGATTTGAAAGTAACAAGTATGTTAAAGATCTTTCAGAACCTGGAGCCAATGTTGTTCCACTCAGAGATTGTAGATTGGGATGAAAATTAAGGTAATTGGACACAGTTGTTACCAATGATGCTGGGGATTGGCCTTTCCTGGCTAGTCAGCTAGTGATAGGGATCCGAGCAGCATTCTTGGGATGGAGGGATGAACTCCTGGTTGCCAAACACTTTAATTCCCCTTCCCATTTCCACACTGACCTTTCTGTCCTAGGCCTCCTCTATTGTCAGAATGAGGCTGATCTCAAATTGGAGGAAGAGCATCTCATATTTCACTCTGGCAGCGCACAACCCAGTGGTATGAATATTGATTTCTCTAGTAACCTCCGCACTCCCTCTCTCCGTCCCTCCCCCACCAAAGTCACACCAGGTTTCCATTCTCACCCAGCAAACAACTAACAATGGCCTGTTTCCTTCATCATGATCACTTTTTAATCTTTCATTCATTTGTTCTATATCTCTCTACATCACTGCCTATATCTCTCGTTTCTCTTTCCCCTGACTAGTCAGAAGAAGGGTCTCGACCCAAAACGTCACCCGTTCCTTCTCTCCAGCGATGCTGCCTGTCCTGCTGAGTTTACTCCAGCATTTTGTTGTCGGTCCCAGGGATGGATGTACACAATATAGAAACATAGAAAATTGGTGCAGGAGGAGGCCATTCGGCCATTCGAGCCAGCACCACCCTTCAATATGATCATGGCTGATCATCCACAATCAAAACCCCATTCCTGCTTTTTCCCCTTATCCCTTGATTCCGTATGTACAACAGGGAGCACGAAGAGAAAAAAATCCAGGATGCTGATTGTAATGTTACAGTGTCATAGCGTTACATTTACAGAGAAACAACAGATATAAGAAAAGTCAAGATCTCCAATGAAGTAGGTTGGAAGACTGGGACTACACGTGGGACTGGGAACTGTTCAATCGGCTACAAATAGCAGGGAAGAAGCTGTTCCTGAATCTGGTGGTACATACTTCCAGACTTTTGTATCTTCTGCCCGACAGGAAAGGGAAGAGGTGGGAAAATGGTCTCCTTTCTGACTCTGATTGGATACTTTCCCGGGGCAGCGTGAGGCATCAGAGTCGATGGGATGGATGCTGGCTTGTATGATGAACTGGGATACATCCACCATTTTCTGGAGTTTCCTGGGCAGAGCAGTTGCCATACCAAGCTGTGATACACCCTAATAGGATAATTTCAACAGTGCCTCAGTATCTGTTGGTAAGAGTCATTGGAGACATGTAAAGGAGGAGGTGTCAGAGGAGTGTACAAAGATGGGGTTTGATTGTTAAGGACCACGCATGAATGAGATGAGTTGGAGAGGCCAGGTAACGGAAGTAAATCAGATGAGGAGGTTTTATTACTGGTGAAGGTGTCATCTGTCACCGATGGTCTAGCCAGGTCACAATATTGATTCAATCACCCACAATAAGCCGATGCCTGCCTAGAGCATTCCTCTCAAGTGAATGGACATTCTGGGAGGTGTTACAGAGGCAAGTATTGAATATGCTGGGAAAATTCATCCCTACAGGAGTGCTGGGCAGAAAGGTCAGTGTGGGAATAAAGCAGAGAGGTCGCTATCACTATCCACAAGTAATGAGCCCTTTGGAGGATACCAACGGATGCTGGATGATTATTCAAGAAGGAGTCAAACGCTGATGTGTGCCAAGTATCAAAGTCTTTCCAAACTAAGATTTTTTTGTTGACTCCCGAGGCAGTTTATTGATTTGCTTATCGTAGCCAGTCTGTCGAAACCGACTTCAAACCGTTTGCATCAGAATGATTTTCAAAACATGTTTAAAGACACTTTACAATCCCAACATTTAAATCTCATGCTTGTCCAAATCATTTGAAGAACGGTCAAAATCCCACCGAGTCTGTGGTGACGATCGCCTCTGCTTTCTTCGACATGGCGGAATAATTCCCACCTTTTGCTCTATATTTAAGGGGCTTGTTGTGCCATTGTTACACCTCTGGCCTTGCATTTGACAGACCCTGAGACCCTTTTTTTTTTAAAGAAGAAAATTGAAGGCGTTTTTGCCACTCATCTCCACCTCACCTCACCTCCTTGCACTTGTTACTCATTCTGCTCGAGTGGGTCTCATTAGCAATTTGCTGTGATTAGCAGATCGCCAATCCTGACCATCGACCAGCATCCCATGGATCTCGCAATTGCTGAGTCCATCAGGATTCAAGCAGGAGGTGTAACAGGCTCCTAATCAACAGCGCGCTTTAAAATATCATTGTGATCATTATCATACTTAGCTTGTCTCTCATGTGCTCTAATTAATTTAGCATAAGGTAGTTTGTACATTTGCTTCCTTTGAGATTCTCAATGGTTAATTATGATTCCCCTTTTCAGCCGTCGGCTTCCTTTGGCTGGAGGAATTGCAGAGTTGGGTCAGCGCTCTGTGCCCAGTGTCAATTATCTTTAATGAACTTGTTCTTCGGAGACCAAGCCACAGTGACAGTAGAAGACTGCAGCCTGGTGAATAAAGACTGAAAGGGCAGCAGCTGGCGGTGAAGTTACTGCGGTGGAAGATTATGAGCTTGAACATTTCCCCCGAGAAATGATGTTAGAGTTTTGGCTCCACTTGTATGAATGGTGTGGGTCGTTAATGAGAACGTTATTGCTCCCAGAGCCCCAGGTTCCGCCGGTCCTGGGAACAAAGAATTCCAAACGCAACCAGCGTCTGCCACATGTGGTAATGCCTCAGGAAAACCCAAGGCTCTGAAAGTTGATGACTTCATTTCTGTGTTTTGCAACCTTGTCTTTACATGCAGCTTGCTCATTTAGCTTAATGCTACTAAACCCGCCCTCCCACAGAGCTGGTGCTCTCACAATTTGTGATGCTCTCTTTCTCTCTCCCGGCTTAACTTTATCTTCTCAGTCCCTGTGAGGGCCTGTGGTAATCCTACTCTCTCCATCTCTCTCTCTCTTTCTCTCTCTCCGACCCCGCTCTCCCCTTCTCTCTCATTCCTTTCCCTATCTCTCTCTCTTTCCCTTTCTGACACTTTTACACTATTTTTCTCTCTCTCTCTTCCCCCTCTCCTTTTCACTCTCTCTCTCTTTCTCTCTCATTCCTCTCCCTCTCTCTCTCTTCCCCCTCTCCTTTTCCCTCTCTCTCTCTTTCTCTCTCTCTCTCTCTCTTTCTCTCTCTCTTTCTCTCTCTCTTCCCCTTCTCCCTCTCTTTCTCTCTCTCTCTCTCTCTCTCTCTCTCTCTCTCTCTCTCTCTCTCTCCTCCCCTCTCTCTCTCTTCCTATCTCTCTTTCTCTCTCTCTCTTCCTCTCTCTCTCTCTCTTTTTCTCTTTCTCCCTTGTAGATGTCCTTCACTCTCTCGCTGTCCTTGGGCATATCTTTGATTCTATCTTTGTCTGCCACCATCCACGCATCGTTGAGTCACTCTCTTTTGGTCCCCAAGTCCCTTTGTAATTCTCACGAAAACTCAGTTCTGCATGATATCTTTAAGCAGTCATAGTGTTTGGCCTAACAGCTTAAAATAGACAACAGTCATTGCAGCTAGTTTATTTTAGAAATGTATGCAACTTGCTTCTGAGCTTGCAGAATGTTTGTAAATGACAGTTAGTTCACTCAGAAAATTGGGATAGATATTTATGTCATGGTTGTAGAACAATGATGTTTTTCTAATGGGCCTCTCCAACTGAGGCGACTTTTTAGGCGAGTGCAGGAGACTCTGCGCTCGCCATATGGTCGCCACATGGTCGCTGGTGGTCTCTGGTGGGTCTCCTTCATGGTCGCGAGTTCCCGCATTCTGGGAACTAGTCGCGGCCTCAGTACGGTCGCCGCTAACTTTTCAACATGTAATCGATAACCCTGTAGAGTCGTAGGTGCAGTGGTCGTGGGGTCGCCATGTAGTTGTAGGTAGTCGAGGGAGTTGGAGGTAGTTTTAGTTAATCGCCTTTGCTGACTGGTCATTTTCAATGGCTCATGGTAAAAAATACATAAGCAGGAGATTTCAGAACCAAGGATAACCGATCGGTAATGTTAAATGTCCACTGAACTTCACAACTGTGTATCTCTGGCATATTAAAAGTTGTCTGGCTAAAGAAGCCAACTTTTAAGAATTGTCACCACTCCTTCTCCCCCCTTCTCCCTCCCTCTCCACCCCCCTCTCCCCCCCCCCTCATTTAAAGGACTTACCGTACACTGTGCTTTAGCCGTCTTAATTACAACGCTAACCTTCCTGTTAATCGCGGGTGTGTGTCTGTATCATCTTGGCTTTGCACCGTGTGAATTTCGGACAGCACTCCCCCCGCTTGCCCTGCACCCCCCTTTGCGATGTGTTTGTGTGTGTTCTACTCTGCAGTCGGCGTTCCAGTTCCCTGTTTTCAGGCGACTGCCGGCAACTTGACAGTCGCCAGCATTCCGCTGAAAAATCGCCTAAGTGGGACAGGCCCATAAGGAATAGAAAATCACCTGCTGAAAACAAGGGGCACATTTCCTCACTGTTACAGCACACTAACAGGACTTTTTTTGCCTCTGTTTTGAGATTTTCTGATAATTCAGACCCTTATACCAAGTTCACACCGAAGGTTACACTGTTGAATGAACACATGGAATTGTTTGGCTATTTCCCTTGGAGGTTATTCAGATGTGAATCTTATTGGTTGGGTTCGCACTCATTGCCAACTGCTTGAATTGAATATCATCTCGGATCAATTCCGGGTTAAATATTTCTTTGGGTCTGGAGTCACACATATGGGAGATGTATTTCCATCCCAAAATTACATTAGTGGACTACAAAGGTTTGTCAACATCTGGTCACTTCATGGTCATCATTAAAACAAGTTCAGTTTGTGTATACATACACATATACAGTGGCTTGCAAAAGTTTTCATACCCCTTGAACTTTTCCACATGTTGTCACGTTACAACCACAAACGTAAATGTATTTTATTGGGATTTCATTGTGATAGACCAACACAAAGTGGTGCATAATTGTGAAGTGGAAGGAAAATTATATATGGTTTCCAAATTTTATTACAAATAAAAAACTGAAAAGAGTGGCGTGCAAAAGTATTCAGCCCCCCTGAGTCAATACTTTGTAGAACCACCTTTCGCTGCAATTACAGCTGCAAGTCTTTTGGGGTATGTCTCTACCAGCTTTGCACATCTAGAGACTGATATTTTTGCCCATTCTTCTTTGCAAAATAGCTCAAGCTCAGTCAGATTGGATGGAGAGCGTCTGTGAACAGCAATTTTCTAGTCTTGCCAGAGATTCTCAATTGGATTTAGGTCTGGACTTTGACTGGGCCATTCTAACACATGAATATGCTTTGATCTAAACCATTCCATTGTAGCTCTGGCTGTATGTTTAGGGTCGTTGTCCTGCTGGAAGGTGAACCTCCGCCCCAGTCTCAAGTCTTTTGCAGACTCTAACAGGTTTTCTTCCAAGATTGCCCTGTATTTGGCTCCATCCATCTTCCCATCAACTCTGACCAGCTTCCCTGTCCCTGCTGAAGAAAAGCATCCCCACAGCATCATGCTGCCACCACCATGTTTCACAGTGGGGATGGTGTGTTCAGGGTGATGTGCAGTGATAGTTTTCCGCCACACATAGTGTTTTGCATTTAGGCCAAATACTTCAATTTTGGTATCATCAGACCAGAGCACCTTCCTCCACATGTTTGCTGTGTCCCCCACATGGCTTGTGGCAAACTGCAAATTGGACTTCTTATGGCTTTGTTTCAACAATGGCTTTCTTCTTGCCACTCTTGCATAAAGGCCCGATTTGTGGAGCGCACGACTAATAGTTGTCCTGTGGACAGATTCTCCCACCTGAGCTGTGGATCTCTGCAGCTTCTCCGGAGTTACCATGGGCCTCTTGGCTGTTTCTCTGATCAATGCTCTCCTTGCCCGGCCTGTCAGTTTAGGTGGACGGCCATGTCTTGGTAGGTTTGCAGTTGTGCCATACTCTTCCCATTTTCGGATGATGGATTGAACAGTGTTCTGTGAGATGTTCAAAGCTTGGGATATTTTTTTATAAGCTAACCCTGCTTTAAACTTCTCCACAACTTTACCCCTGACCTGTTCCTTGGGCTTCATGATGCTGTTTGTTCACTAATGTTCTCTAACAAACCTCTGAGGCCTTCACAGAACAGCTGTATTTATACTGAGATTAGATTACACACAAGTGGACTCTATTTACTAATTGGTGACTTCTGAAGGCAATTGGTTGCACTGGATTTTATTTAGGGGTATCAGAGTAAAGGGGGCTGAATACTTTTGCACGCCACACTTTTCAGTTTTTTATTTGTAAAAAAATTTGAAAACCATGTATCATTTTCCTTCCACTTCACAATTATGCGCCACTTTGTGTGGGTGTATCACATAAAATCCCAATAAAATACATTTACGTTTGTGGTTGTAACGTGCCAACATGTGGAAAGGTTCAAGGGGTATGAAAACTTTTGCAAGCCACTGTATATAGATCATATCTATAGTCTGGTCTTGTCCCGAAAAGTCACCCATTTCTTCTCTCCATAGATGCTGTCTGTCCCGCTGAGTTACTCTAGCCTTTAGTGTCTATCTTCGGTTTAAACCAGCATCTGCAGTTCCTTCCCCCCCACACACACAGATACATGGGTGTTTCTGTAAATACAGCATTCAGTAGTGAAACTGAAGGTTTCCAAACTTCCAGGTTATTTTCCTGTTTTTAATCAAATATTGCCATTGTTTTATATCCGGTATTTTAAGTAGTATTGATCATGGTGTATAGCCAAAATAATGAGATGAAGCAAAAATAAATACATCTATTTTTACAAAGAAAATTATCAGATGTTTTCTTGTCTTTTTTTGTGTGACATTTTTTAAGCAGGATTTCATCAAATCCTTAGGCTAAATTATACCAGAAAGATTACATTAATTTTGCAATTAAATAACTCTATATGTGCTAAATTCTGATTATGCTTAAGATTTTTATCATTTATCACCTGATAAGATGGTGCCGACATTTTGTATGGGAGCTTAGAAATCAGTAAGTGTCCCATATGTCTTATAGACAATAGATGCAGGAGTAGGCCATTCGGCCCTTCAAGCCAGCACCGCCATTCAATGTGATCCCCAATCAGTACCCCGTTCCTGCCATCTCCCCATATCCCCTGACTCTGATATCTTTAAGAGCCCTATTTAGCTCTCTCTTGAAAGTATCCAGAGACCAGGCCTCCACCGCCCTCGGAGGCAGAGAATTCCATAAACTCACAACTCTCTGTGATAAAAAGTATTTCCTCGTCTCCGTTCTAAATGGCTTACCCCTTATTCTTAAATGTGGCCCCTGGTTCTGGACTCTCCAAAAATCGGGAGCACGTTTCCTGCCTCCATTGTGTCCAAACCCTTAACAATCTTATATGTTTCAATAAGATATCCTCTGATCCTTCTAAACCCCAGAGTGTACAAGCCCAGCCACTCCATTCTCTCAGCATATGACAGTATCGCCATCCCGGGAATTAACCTTGTAACCCTACGCTGCACTCCCTCAATAGCAAGAATGTCCTTTCTCAAATTAGGTGACCACAACTGCACACAATACTCCAGGTGGCGTCACACTAGGGCCCTGTACAACTGCAGAAGGACCTCTTTGCTCCTATACTCAACTATTCTTGTTATAAAGGCCAACATGCCATTCGCTTTCTTCACTGCCTGTTGTACCTGCATGCATACTTTCATAGACTGATGAACAAGAACCCCCAGATCTTGTATGTCTTATAAATATATATTTTTTGCTTTTCTTTTCAAATTTTGAAAGTATTAAATTTTGGTCGATCTTGATCAAGTTCAAGTTCAAGTGAGTTTATTGTCGTGTGTCCCTGATGGACAATGACATTCTTGCTTTGCATCAGCACAACAGAAGCAAGAATGTTATTGTACTATCAGGGACACATCTTTGATGAATTTCATTGTCCTATCACAAATTAGCTCAAAAGAATCATAGGTCAGCCCATTTTTAATGCTGTCATATTTCATTATAATTTAATAACTTTCAAATTTGGCCACCCATATCATAGGTTGGTACCCTTATTTACAGAAACACACACATATATATATATATATATATATATATATATATATATATATATATATATATATATATATATATATATTTATACATACACACACACACGCACATATACGCACACACAGCAAAACAACGATTTGCTGTTTCTATGATTTCTATGTCTCCAGAACAAGGGGCAGCGTTAAAGATGCAGCAGTAAGATGAGTCAGACTGACCATCATTCCAAACCACCTTTGCCCATCTTCACTCAGCAACAACTGGAAGTCCATTCCACCTCCTACCATGCAGCTTCTCAGTCACACGCTGTGCCTTTAAGCAAAGCAAGTCTGCACTAGAACAGAGCAATACCGCAAGGACGTGAGTGAAGCACAAATCTGTGAGATGCTTCCTATAAATCTGTCAGATTAACAGTGGGGGAGATAAACTCATCCAATTATTGATCACAGCACACGAGTATGTGGAGTCAGGTGAGATCATCGAGTCTGGTAAGTTATTAATCAGACTCCAGTTTAAAGCACAGAATTAGTGCAATGGAAACACATACTGAGCCAGGAAAGAAAACAGTTATATATTAAACGTCAGTGTTTTATAACACTATCCAGGGCCATTTAGGATGGAAGATCCAGTCCATTATAGAAGGGGATGGAACAACATCTGGCCCTTTGTTCATGGACCCTCAGTAAAATGTGTTCCCAGTAGAGTTACCCTCAATAAATGAAATAATAAAAGCCAGCCCAGAAGTGCAAAGAACGAGCAAATTATTGACTCAGATGTGGTTTTCATTCACCGATGAATCATCAGTGTAGAGACTGAGGTCAGCAGGTCTTATCAACATTTATCACTGTGGCAGGTGATATTTTTATTATATATATATATAGGAAAAAAGAATTTCAATTATGTGGAGGGACTGGAGGTACTGGGACTGTTTTCCTTAAAAAGCTTTGGATTTAATAGAAGTGTTAAAGTTACGAAAGGTTTTGATAGAATAAATAGCAGCAGCATCAGTATCCAGGTAAGGCAAATAAATGGTGGGTGCCTGAGACAGAGCTGGAGGCAATCTCAACTTCCAATAACTTCAAATGATGATTTTGATAAAAACGCACTATGAAATGTCCAGAAGGTATTGAGGGTATCACAAAAAAAAAAAATCTTATCCCTTTGTAGGGTTCAGGATAAGACCGAGGAAGTTGGGAGTTAATTGGATTGCTATTTCATGCAACTGTTTCAAAGGCCTCCTCTTGTGTTCGTTCTATCTCCACACTTGTCTGCACAGTGGTACAGCGGTAGAGTTGCTGCTTTAAAGTGCCAGAAACCTGGGTTCGATCCTGACTAAAGGTGCTGTCTGTATGGAGTTTGTACATTCTCCCAGTGACTTGTGGGGTTTTCAACCAGGAGCTCTGGTTTCCTGCCGCACTCCAAAGACGTAAAGGTTTGTAGGCTAATTGGCTTGGTATTATTGTAAATTGTCCCTAGTGTGTGTAGTGTAGTGTTAATTCGGTGGGTTCTTTCCGCGCTGTATCTCTAAACTAATCCAAACTAAACCTGGCCAGGTTGCTCTTGACCTGCCAGGGGGGGTTGGCTGCACTCGCCCTCAGCACCAAGCACCCCCATCTCCTCACCCCCAACTCCCTATGGCTGTCCTGCAGAGTTGCCAGCCTCTTGCAGCTCTACTGCACCACACATCCTCTAAGACGTGGTCAGCTCCGCAGCCCATGAAGTAGAGCAGAACACAGGCAGCCACTATGTTTCTGGAGGTAAATCCTCTGAAACACCCTGATTTAGAGAGGGTACCTTAATTTAATTTAGAGATACAGCACGGAATAGGCCCTTCGGCCCACCGAGTCCATGCTGACCAGCGATCCCTGCACACCAACACTATCCTGCAAGTTTACAATTTATAATTCTACAAAGCCAAATAACCTACAAGCCTGTATGTCTTTGGAGTTTGGGAGGAAACCGGAGCTCATGGCGAAGACCCACGCAGGTCACGGGGTGAACGTACACACTCTGTACAGACAGTCCCCATAGTCAGGATCAAACCCGGGACTCTGGCGCTGTAAGGCAGCAACTCTACCGTTGCATCATTGTGACACCTCTTTGCCATCAACTTATTTCAACAGGGAATTTTAGAAATAATTCAAAGAGATCTGAGTAAGTAAAAATTAAAAAATTAAAAGTTAAAATTTTAAGTTGAATTAAAATAAAGTTTAGATAGACACATAAACCAGGCAAGGTACAGAATAATATAGATCTCGTTATGGAATTAAAAAGATGGGACATCTTTATAGAAAAGGTATGTTCCTCTCGTTTCAGGAGGTACAACAGAATTATGGATTACATTCAAATAATTTTTTTTAGATATTTACAACTTAAAGATTATGTTAAATCACATACACAAAGAATACAGAACTAGAGAGCCAGAGATTCTAGATATTCATGTTTGAATAAACACCCCAACAGTCAAATTAATATCTTACATTTATAATACTCTTTTAGATAGTGAAATTCCGTTGACGGAATTATATAGACAAGCATGGGAAAATGAATTAGTTCAACCCATAACGAAAGATATTTGGGATGAAAGTCTACAACATATACATCAATGTTTGTTAAACGCCAGACATTCTTTAATACAATTTAAAGTACTACATAGATTGCATTATTCTAAAACAAAATTAAATATAATTTTTCCTAATATCTCTCCTATCTGTGATAAATGTCAATACTCTGAGGCTAATTTAACCCATACCTTTGTAAGTTGCATAAAAATTAAAACATTTTGGATGGATATTTTTAAAATTATTTCCGTAGTGGTTAATACTCAACTGGAGCCCGATCCTAAATGAATAATATTAGGCATATCAGAACAATACCTAAAACTTACAATAAACCAAAAATAATTCCTTGATTACAGTATAATAACTGGGAAAAAATTAATATTAAAATTTTGGAAAAACCCAGCAACCCCCACAATCGAAATGTGGATTATGGAAATGTCGGAGATCTTAAATATGGAAAAAATTAGATTTGTCTTAATTGACAAACCAGAATTATTTACTAGAATATGGTCTCCGTTCATAGCTTGAAGGGGTAGAATGGGCCGGCGCGGAAGCCTGAGTGAAGCTTGAACCCAGGACGAGATGAATAGTTATGTTCTCTGACCTACGGACCTATCGCCTAAGTTGTATTATGGATAGTTTATTCTATTTTTCTAATTTTCTTTTTTTTTTCTCTCTTTATTTTTTCTATCTATTAAAAAAATAATAATAATAATTAGAGTCAATGTTAATACGTAACCGATAAATGAAGACCCCAGCTATGTTGGTAGCGGGGTCCCTGGAACCCTGGATATTTAATATGTAACTGTTTAACAAAGTTTGCAGTGGTTTGGACTATGATATGTACATGCCTCTAATAAAAATTTAACTTAAAAAAAATATACATATAGACCTCGTGGACGAATTATATCAATATTGATAGAGAAAAATGGATAGCATGAATGTGGTGGGCTGAAGAGCCTGTTTTGGTGGTGAACAATTCCATGACTAAAAAAAGAATACTTAAAAGTGCAGCCAACACTGGACCTTAAACAAAAATAGTGCCAAAAAGAAAATGTTCCTGCCAGGACTACATAGGATTGGCGATCTCCTGCTGATGAATGGAGTTAGGATTGTTAACTTAACGAACTATAATGCACCTCTGATGTCTGTATTTAAGGTGGGAGGTCAGGTACAGCGTACATCTGCCTCCTCGGTTCAGCACAACCGAGATCCACGGCTGGACTCAGTGGTGAGCCCAATAGCAGAGCGGGAAGTCAGGAGCATTGGCCACTGGCCTCGAGCATGTCTGTGGCGTCTGGTAGGAAAGAACGGATGTGAGCATCAGAGACAAGCTCACTCTAGAAGACGACATCTCCAGCAGTTCCTTCTGAAACTGCCAGCCAGAACCAGAGTGAAGAAACAGTGTAGGAAGGAACTGCAGATGCTGGTTTAAACCAATGATAGACACAAAATTCTGGAGTAACTCAGCAGAACAGGCAGCATCTCTGGAGAGAAGGAATGGGTGACGTTTTGGGTCTAGACCTTTCGTCAGACAGTCTGAAGAAGGGTTAAGTCCCGAAATGTCACCCATTCCTTCTGTCCAGAGATGCTGCCTGTCCTGCTGAGTTACTCCAGCATTTTGCGTCTATCTTCAATTAAGAAATAGGTTGATTTTAACAATGTACAAACGTACTGGGAGTTCAGCGCAATGCACACAAATGCACACAAACCACACGCAGAGCACACACACACGCACACACATGTATAGGTAGATGTGCACACACACAAACTCACACATAATATAAATGTAACATATGTAACATGCATGCATCTAATACGACATTGGCAGGGTGCATTACAAGAGTCAAGAATCAGGAGAGAGTCAATGACTTGGATTAATTATAGAAACAGTAAGGCAGTGAGACAACGGCACCTCTTACCCTGGCTGCCTTTCCATCTCTTCACCCTAACTGTGGGAGATAGTTAAAAATATACTCTTGGATATAACTCTCATGAAAGGTAAAGCATCATCTTCCAGCAAAAACATATCCCTCGTTTGTGTGAAGGGATCAGCTCAAATGAATTAATACACTAATGTTATGAACGTCATGTTTAAATAAAGATAATTTGCAATCCCTGCAGCTCACTTTTATGAGATAATAATCTGTAAGATTTCTGCTTGCCAAACTCAACTGAATGCTGGCCACACATTTGGAACTGTGCAGGAAGCATCCAAACACATCACAATATAATTAACCATTTTGCTGCAACTTTATTCGTTTGCCCTTAGCTGCATTTAAATCAGAAGCAGCAGCTCATATTTCAGAGCGCCGCACTTTATTGTTCCTTAATGATTCCGAATCCATTAATGATTCTGACCTCAGGGATATTAATTGACTTTTTCAGGTTAGATTATGCCCGTGATCTTTTCTCTGCTAACAAACCTGTGATTGGGGATTATCTTGAGCGAAAAAGCAAAGCACTTGACGAGATCTTGTGTTAAACAACGGGGCCACCTATTGCCGTTTGTTTATTAACAGATAATTGGCAAAAGTAAATGAAGGTTTTTCTAGAGATACAGGAGAGCATCGTGTTACACAGAAACATAGAAAATAGATGCAGGAAGAGGCCATTCGGCCCTTCGAGCCAGCACCGGTATTCATTGTGATCATGGCTGATCGTCTGCTATCAATAACCCGTGCCTGCCTTCTCCCCATATCCCTTGACTCCACTAGCCCCTAGTGTTGCTAGTGTTGCTCTGGGAGGAAAGGAATGGCGACAAAATTACTATGTCTCAGATTTTGTCTTTTCCCTGTAATTGGGGGCCTTTCTCCAAATTGTGTGAGTCAGGGTAACAATGGGAGGATAGGACAGGTGAATGCGTGGCTGAGGACTTGGTGCAAGCGCCGGGATTCAGAGTTTTGGACCATTGGGATCTGTTAAGTTCATAGGTTCTAGGTGCAGAATATGGCAATTCGGCCCATCAGGTCTACTCTGCCATTCAATAATGGCTGATCTATCTTTCCCTCTCAACCCCATTCTCCGACCTTCACCCCCAAACCCCTGACACCCTTACTGGAGAGTGTGTCTACTGAGGCATTATTGGTTCAGCTCAAAAATAACAAAAGAGCAATTACTCTAATAGGATTATGTTCTGGGCCACGCGATTGCCAACTTGAGATGGAGGATCAGATATGTAAACATTACGAAAGGATGCAACCATGGGGTTGTTGTAGTGGGTGAATTTGACTTCCCCAATATTGGCCAGAGGATTAGATGGGATAGAATTTGCTAGGTGCATTCAAGTTGGTTTCCTTAAACAGTATGTAGATAGTCCGACTTGAGAAGGGACCATACTACACCTTGTATTGGGAAACGTGCCTGGCCAGGTGATTGGTGTTGGGGACGAAGAATTTAGGTGATCACAACTCCATAAATTTTAAAGATTGTTTTGAATAAGGCCAGGTTAGTTGGGGGAGGTAATTCATTGGGGCTAGACATATCACAATGCCATTAGGCAGGAGCTAAGGAGGATAGACTGGGAACAGTTGTTACTGGGTAAGTCCACAGAGGACATGTAGGAGTCATTTAAAGGCCAGCTGATCAAAGTGCAGGATTGGCATGCTCAAGTTAAGGAGGAGGGATGGGGGCGGCAAGGTAAAGGAGCCGTGAGTGACCAACGGTGGTCACGGTGGCACAGCGGTAGAGTTGTTGCCTTACAGCAAAATGCAGCACCAGAGACCCAGGTTCGATCCCGACTACGGGTGCTGTCGGTATGGAGTTTGTACGTTCTCCCCGCGAACTGCGTGTGTTTTCTCCGAGATCTTCGGTTTCCTCCCACACTCCAAAAACGAACAGGTTTGTAGGTTAATTGGCTTGATAAAAATGTAAAATTGTCCAAGTTGGCGATATGCAGAATACTGCCCTGCCCACTACAAAATTCAGAAGGTTCAGAAGAGAGTTATGAACTTGGTCAGGAAGGGAAAGGAAGCATGTCAAGTTTGAGAAGGTGGCATCTGACGGGACTTATGAGGAATATAAAGTTAAGAGGAATTAAAGCAGGCAATTAGAAATGCCAGACGTCATTGGCAAGTTGGATTAAGAAAATCCGAAAGCTTTTTGTACATATGTTAAAAATAAGAGAGTAATCATGGAGAAGACATGATCGCTCAAAGATAAAGTAGGGAGTCTATGCTTGGAGTCATGTAGGTCAGGTACTAAACAAATACTTTACATCTGTATTCACCGAGGAGGACTTTGGAGGATAGCGAGATCAGTGTGGGGAATGCAAATATGCTAAGGCAGTTTGAGATCACGAAGGAGGTGGTGGTGCTCCTGCCTAACGGCATTGTAATCCACCTTCCCCCAACAACCAGACATGTCCCTATTCAAAATAATCTCAAAACTTATGAAGTTGTGATCACTATCCCCAAATTCTTCCACAATACCAGTCACCTGTCCAGGCACATTTCCCAATACAAGGTCCAGCATGGTTCCTCCTCAAGTCAGACTATCTACGTACTGTTTAAGGAAACCTGCTTGGAATGCACTTAACAAATTCTGCCACATCTAATCCTCTTGCTCCTTCAAAATATTAAGGTGGACAAGTCTCCAGAGCCTGATGGGATTTATCCAAAATTATAAAGGGAGGCGAGGGAGGAGATTTCAGGGGCCTTGACAAGGATCCTTGTTTCTTCTCTAGCCCCAGGTAAGGTCCCGGAGGTTGGCTGTTTTCTGTTAACAGCCTCATGTTTTGGGATGCAGTTTGTCCCAATCATTGATGACCTCCTGCTGATCCTTCAGCCTCAACCTCTGCTCCTGGACTGCGTGGTTTCCCCACTAGCTGAAAGTTCATCGTGAAAAGCGGCAGCTTTTGGAGATCCACCGCTCCCAAACCCAGGTAGCCTGGATATCTGACAGGCTGAATCCAGACACCGTTACTGAATACTAGGAGCAGACTTGTAAGGGCTTAACCTGGATGAGCTCTTCATCAAATATTGAAGCCAGTTCCTTCAGGAGGTGTCCAGAAGCCGTGATTTGTCTCCACGAGCGTACAGCTGGTGAAGATACGGTGCAGTTGCTGTCTGATTATGTTGACAGCAGAATGGTTCAGCTGAAATGTTAATGCAATTCTTGATGCCAAACTCAATCCTTTTCCAGAGAGCAATATTTTACCTGCCCCAAGCACTGAGAAGAGTAAAGCCAATTAAAACTAAAGTAACCGGTTTTTGTCTTGTGAATAATTCATTGATAGCTCAAATACTTCATGTAAGGAAGCATTGAGCTAGTTCCCACAGCAGGGGACAACGGTGGGTGCAGGTTGTTGATGTGAAAGATGTTCCAGTCAGTTTACACTTAGTAACATTTCAGAAGCTGAGAGATAACAGTGCTGTCAGTCTCATAGAGTCATGCAACATGGAAGTGGGCATTTCAGCTCACCACACTGGTGCCAGACCCCAGCCCTATCACCCACATTACTCAACCTAAACAGCAGAGACACAAGAGACAGACAATATATAAGATCATGAGATGGATGGATAGGGTAAATGCACAGTAGGGAAATCAAGAACCAGAGGACATAGGTTTAAGGTGAGGGGGGAAAGATTTAATAGGAAGGGCCACTGTTTTTACACAAAGGATGGTAGGTATAGGGAATGAGCTGCCAGAGGAGGTTGTTGAGACAGATGCCATCACGTTTTAAAACATGGTTGGACAGTATATGGGTAGGATAGGTTTAGAGGGATATGGACCGAACACAGGCAGGTGAGACTAGTGTAGATGGGGCATTCAGTCGGTATGGGCAAGTTGGGCTGCAGGGCCTGTTTCCACATTGCATGCTGGAATCTGGATCAAAAAACTACGCTGGAGAAACAGATGCTGCCTTACCTGTTGAGTCCTTCCATCAATTCTTTTTAGTTTGCGCTAAACTCGCCTACTCACTTGAGATAATTGACAGGGGCCAATTAACATGTCAACCCAAATGTTTTTGGGATGCGAGAGGAAACTGGAACATCCAGAGGAAATCCATATTACCGGAAGAATGGACAACCACCACTCAGATAGCACCAGAGGTCAGGACTGAACTCAAGTCCCTGGAGCTCTCCTGTGTTTCTTAAAAGGTTGAATGTTGAGGTATTCCAATGGCCTGATTTAGTTTAGTTTAGAGATGCAGCACCAAGGCCACGCCGACCATTGGTCACCCGTTCTCACCAATTTTGTTATCTGACCTTTGTGTGCATTCTCTACACACTAGGGGCAAGTTACAGGGCAAATCAACCTACACATACAATGGGACTGATGGATGTGTGAACCATGAAGACTAAACCAACCTCTGAATATAGAATTGTGTAGCACAGTGGCACAGTGGTTGAACCGCTGCCTTACAGCGCCAGAGACCTGGATTCAATCCTAATTGCAGGTGCTGTCTTTACAGAGTTTGTTCATTCTCCCCGTGACGTACGTGGATTTTCTCCAGGTACTCCGGTTTCCTCCAATACTCCAAAAACGTGCAGGATTGTAGGCTAATTGGCATTGGTAAAGTTGTAAATTGTCCCTAGTGTGTGTAGGGTAGTGCTAGTGGATGGCACTGACTCGGTGGGCCAAAGCGCCTGCTTCCACGCTGTCTCTCTAAACTAATCTCTAAGCTAAACTAAACTAATATGACCATGAGCCTCAATGTTTTTGCATTTGGAAGGCGAAATCGGTGAACATCCTTCTCACTCTGCTCACAGGCAGCCCCTGTACTTTGGGGTCAGAAAGGTAATGCCACTGCTTTTGCTGTTTGTGCACATGTCTGAGGGATGCTAGGGTAAGACTAGTGAAGCGGCACATTGCTGGAACCAACACAGTTAGCCCCCTTGACTATAGCTCAGGTGACCAAAACCTTCCACAGTGGACACTGGCCTCTCCACCAAACCATTTCAACCGGGTGACGTGGAGCAGTGTGCATGGTTGATTGCATCCCTGCTGAGGAGTTCAGCTAATTCCGCACTAACCTGGTGGTTTCTTCTACATGCCCAACTCAAAAAACCACGTGTCAGGAAGACCATAGTCAACCTTATCATTTTCACTTTGGCTGGAGAAGTGCCCACATAAATGTGCTCATTTTCTGCGGCACAGTGTCGCAGCTGGTAGAGCTGCTGCCTCACAGCACCCGGACACCTAAGTTTGACCCTGACTTTGGCTGCGGTCTGTATGGAGTTTGCACATTCTTCTTGTGACCACGTGGGGTTCCTCTGGGATCTCTGGTTTCCTCCCACAAATCCAGAGACACGTGTGATGTTAGGTTAATTGGCCTCTGTAAATTGACCCTAGTGTGTAGGGAGTGGATGAGGAAGTGGGGTAACGTAGAACTAGTGTGAATGGGTGATTGGTCAGCATGGACTTAGTGGGCTGAAGGGCCTGTGTCCATGCTGTATCTCTGAAACTTAAACTAATGTGCAGTTGCAAAGTCCACATTAATCTATGACCAGGGATGCCAAGAGTGTCTGCTGGATTCTGGTGATGCTCTAGACATTGTTTATCACCCTCTAACTGTTTCTGGCAACTACCTTGGTACAAGGTATACCCTGGATGTGCTTCATGCCACCGTTTCAAAATAGCTGCTCTCTTCTGTGGTGGGACAACGTTTTTCTGGGTGCTTAATTCCCGTTAAGATGGGGTAGGGTGGTCACAGTGTGTCACCTTCACATCCTGACTGGACAAGTGTGTAATCCGTGGGATAGCCGGCTCATGGGGTGGACACGGTGGCTCAGCGGTTGCTGCCTTACAGCTCCAGACACCCGGGTTCGATCATGACTGCGGGTGCTGTCCGTATGGAGTTTTCACGTTCTCCCTGTGACCGCATGGGTTTTCTCTGGGTGATCCGGTTTCCTCCCACATCCCAAGGATGTGCAGGTATATGTGCAGTCGGCTACTGTAGATTGCCCCTGGTGTGAAGGATGCCAAACTGGGATAACCTAAAACTACTGCATGGGTGATTTGTGGTCAGTGTGCGGTGAACGGCCTGTTTCTGTGCTATATATACTCAACTGAAATGTCTCATCATGGTACCAAGTCTGAAGAAGGGTCCCCTACCTGAAATGCCATCTGTTCATTTCCTCCACAGATGCTGCCTGATCCATTGAGTTCATAGCAAAAGGATTTGAGTACAAGAGCAGGGAGGTTCTACTGCAGTTGTATAGGGTCTTGGTGAGGCCACACCTGGAGTATTGCGTACAGTTTTGGTCTCCTAATCTGAGGAAAGACATTCTTGCCATAGAGGGAGTACAGAGAAGGTTCACCAGACTGATTCCTGGGATGGCACGACTTCCATATGAAGAAAGACTGGATAGACTCGGCTTGTACTCGCTGGAATTTAGAAGATTGAGGGGTGATCTCATAGAGACTTACAAAATTCTTAAGGGGTTGGACAGGCTAGATGCAGGAAGATTGTTCCCGATGTTGGGGAAGTCCAGGACAAGGGGTCACAGTTTAAGGATAAGGAGGAAGTCTTTTAGGACCGAGATGAGAAAATCGTTTTTCACAGAGAGTTGTGAATCTGTGGAATTCTCTGCCACAGAAGGTAGTTGAGGCCAGTTCGTTGGCCATATTTAAGAGGGAGTTGGATGTGGCCCTTGTGGCTGAAGGGATCAGAGGGTATGGAGAGAAGGCAGGTACAGGATATTGAGTTGGATGATCAGCCATGATCATATTGAATGGCGGTGCAGGCTCGAAGGGCTGAATGGCCTGCTCCTGCACCTAATTTCTATGTTTCTATGTTTCTATGTTTCTATGTTTCCTCCAGCAGTTTGTTTTGCTCATGGTACCAAGCTGTTAGATGGCTTACTCTCTGTGTTTAGTTTAGTTTAGTTTAGAAATACAGAGTTGAAACAGGCCCTTCGGCCCGTTTGGTCCACACAGACCAGCGATCCCTGCACATTAACACTATCCTACACACAGTAGGGACAATTTACACATATACCAAGCCAATTAACCTACAAACCTGTTCGTCTTTCTAGTGTAGGAGGAAACTGAAGATTTCAGAAAATACCCACGCAGTCATGGGGAGAACGAACAAACTCTGTAACAGACAGCACCCGTGGTCAGGATCAAACCCGGGTCTCTGGCGCTGCAAACACTGTAAGGCATCTACTCTACCGCTGCGCCTCTGTTATGTCTTCTATCAGTAACATAATCTCCTTTGGTGTCTCGTATAGAGGTGCACTCAGCATCTGCCTTCTGATTGTTCTGCAGAACGGGAACGGATGGTAGACCATCGAAACAGACAATGAAATAGCAATCGCTACAAAGGTCCAGGCTCTCACAGCCATCCTTTGCAAATCAGCAAAACTACGTGGAGCTTTATAGGATTCTGGCTGTACAGGCACTTTTGGAACTTATTCACCACATTGACAATTGTCAAATCCTCTTTGTCAAGCTGCGAGTCGTGCTGCTCTCTTTTGGAAGGAGACTTTAATGTAAAAGCAATTGGTTGCTAACCTCCATTCCCCACACGGCAATGACCACACAACACCAACATCACCAGGTAACACAACATGAGATGGCAGCAGCAGCTTCACTCGATTATTTATTACAATGACCTGTGAATTCAGCAGCAACTGCCTCGAATCTCAGAACATCGCTGCTCTTTATTACTTCCATGTTGTGTTGTGATACAGGAGCTCCTACAGAGGTCCCAAGACATTGCTTAAAGATGGTAGAAAAATCGTCACTATGACTTTAGATTTCGAAGCCTTTTTCATATTGATCAGACAAGGTGCATCCAAAACTCTCTAACCTTATCTTCAACTAGCTGGAGTCCTTCAGCACCTCTCAGAGCCAAGAATACTGTAACTGCTTCCGAAGCAGCAAATTCACACTTGTCTTTCCTACTCTGTGCTTTAATTCGGAGAATTTTACATCTTCTCAATTCTCCTCATGTTGCCACTCAGTCTTTCAAGTCACCGAGATGGCATCTAAACCTGCAACACCTGGCGGACCTTGGGTCAAATTTCTGGCTGCCAGCAGCTGATGTGATGCTAAATGAAGACATGTCATAAACTGGAATGCTCCAAGGAATTAACACAATGGAGCGCAGGAGGATAAGGGGTGATCTTATAGAGGTGTATAAAATCATGAGAGAAATAGATTGGGTAGATGCACAGAGTCTCTTGCCCAGAGTAGGTGAATCAAGGGAAAAACATTTAATATGAATATGAGGGGTAACCTTTTCACACAATGGTTAGGTGGATGTATGGAACAAACTGCCAGAGGAGGTAGTTAAGGATGGGATTATCCCAATGTTTAAGAAACAGTTAGACAGGAACATGGATAGGACTGGTATGGAGGGATATGGACCAAACGCAGGCAGGTGGGACTGGTGTAGATGGGCCATGTTGACAGTGTGGGCAAGTTGGGCCGTAGGACCAGTTTCCACACTGTATCACTCTATGACTATGATTCTATATTGAGTATTAATGCTGGAAAGATTGTGATCTGCGGATAAGCATGTGAAATGCAAAGGAGTTGTGAATCTGATATTTACCCAACTGGGTTAACATAAATCCTCAGAAGCAGTGGGCACCTGTTTACCTTTGTTTTTCTGTTAATCGTTAGTTTATAATCTCCACCCAACCTGAGGGTGCCACATGCCATCCACCCAGGAATTAGAAGAATCTTCACTCAGAAATCTCAACTGGTTCAAGGAAAGGAGACAATTTGGTCGGCATGGATGAGTTGCGCTGAAGGACCAGTTTCCATGCTGCCTGACTTGATAATACCTACTCATTCGTGACCTGTATTCTGCAAGGTACACATTGGGCTCTGAAGAACAATCTTTTAATCTTGAGTATATCTAAAAAGTAACTATACCTTCATTTTAATTAAATGTAAACTATAGCACTAGTTGACTCTAGGGCAGCCAGAGGCATGGCAGGAGACAGAACCAGTGAGCCAGCAGCCTGAACTGTGCACAACCCAGTCTGTTGTGCATTCTGACAGAATCTCCTAAAATACTCAGGAAAGCCCCTGCAATCCACCCACCCCAGCTCTGTTTGAGAATGTGCTCCCACACATCACACACATCTGGGATGAATTAGGTCTCTGTCAGACGTGCAGCCCCTGTTCAGAGCAAATCAACTCAGTCCCTCTTGAGCTCTATTTATCATTGAATCCAGGTTTAGTAGCATAGACATCCACTGATTCATCCTCATCCCTTCCCGTTCCCTCTCTGTCTATTTTAACAGAGGACGGCACAGTGGTAGAGTTGTTGCCTTACACTGCCAGAGACCCGGGTTCCATCCTGACTATAGGTGCTGTCTGTACGGAGTTTGTACATTCTCCCTGCGACCGCATTACTTTTCTCCGGGTGCTCTGGTTTCCTCCCACGCTCTAAAGACCTACAGGTTTGTAGGTTAATTAGCTTGGGTAAAGTTGTGAAATTATTCCTAGTGTGTAGCATAGTGTATGGGGTGATCGGTGATTGACCAAACTTGGTGGACCGAAGGGCCTGTTCCCCGCTCTGTATCTCTAACGTCTAAAGTAAAGTCTAAACAGGTGTCATCTCAACTTCCCACTACACTTTATCACTCTCCCACAGTCGCTGCCCCTTCCCCAAGGAATAAAAACAGTGCAGTGTCTTCCTGTTGCAGTCTGGAGCTTCTTTGGCAAAGCTTCCATGTTGTCAAATCACATCCTTTCTTTCAACTTTGTTTCTCTCCTGTACTACAGATAGTGTTTTTTGATAAGTTAAATCTGACCACAGCATAATGATTCATTCCGGGCTGATGCCTTTCCTCATATAGCTTTTCCGACACTCCCGGCCTTAATTCACTTTACTCCATCAAGTAATATAAGATGCTTTAAACAAATCCAAGTGCATTTTCCGTGGGAGTTCCCAGTATTTGTTATGGATACTTTATGGTAAACATGGATTCCGAAGGTTGACGTTCCTCGTCTGTACAATATATCCCCGTGACACCTGTACAGATGGCACCGCTATTGCCTTAAGTTTAGTTTAAGTTTAAATTAAGTTTAAATTAAATTAAGTTTAGTTTAATTTATTGTCACACAGTGAACAGCTTTTGTTGCGAGCTAACTATTCAGCGGAAAGACAATGCATGATCACAATTGAGCCACTCACCGTGTACAGATACATGATCAGGGGAATAACCATCGGGTGGCACGGTGGCGCAGCGGTAGAGTTGCTGCCTCACAGCGTCAGAGACCGAGGTTCGATCCTGACTGCCGCTGCTTGTCTGTACGGAGTTTGTACGTTCTCCCCGTGACCTACGTGGGTTTTCTCCGAGATCTTCGGTTTCCTCCCACACTCCAAAGACGTGCAGGTTTGTAGGTTATTTGACCCGGTATAAAATCTAAAATTGTCCCTCGTGTGTGTAGGATAGCGTTAATGTGCGGGGATTGCTGGTTGGCGCGGACTGGGTAGGCCGCAGGGTCTGCTTCCGCACTGTATCTCCAAACTAAACTAAACTAAAACTAAATAACTAGTTAAAGGGAATAACATTTGTCAAGAGTTCGATGGGAAAGCCAATCTTCCAATTCTTGCAAGTCTTGTTGAGCGACAGGACTACTCTCCAAAGCTTTTCATTCAATTGTGAGAACCTGTCCGTGCCGTGTATGACATCATGGTTTCTGTCTTCAGAACAGGCCATTAAACCAGACATGACTGCCCACATGTGATGTTGTAAAAATATATCACATGTTCAAAGGTCCTTCATCTAAATCACTGCAATCAGATTATCTATGATTTATTTTAAATCTCACTGCAAGACCATACTGTACGCAAACTGGTTGCTTTGTTTGTTTAATATAAAGATATAGATTATGTGTGCAGGAAGGAACCGCAGGTACAGGTTTAAACCGAAGATATTCACAAAATGCTGGAGTAAATCGGTAACTTCAGAATCTGAAGAAGTCTCTCGACCCAAAACGTCACCCATTCCTTCTCTCCAGTGATGCTGCATGTCCCGCTGAGTTACTCCAGCAGTTTGCGTCTATCTTCAGGATATAGTTTACTCTATCTACTGAGCAGTAAAGGACTCTCTGATGCTCTGAGGTTGTGAAAGAACTATATATACACACACACGTACATTATTTCCGTGCTTGATCATTCAATTATCTTTAAGGTAAGGCCACAGAAAGCATTGCTGAACTTCATAACAGAAATGGAACTCAAGTTGCACAGCTCAAGTAATGAGACTCCTGGTCGAAGTCAGGGATAGCCATTGAACCTGATGAAGGCTGTGTGTGTTGAACCAACTCAACTTAATCCCTACATCCAGGAGGCTTTTAAAAAAAATAAGGAAACGTCCACTTGGAATTTCCACTGGTTTTTTTTCGTAGCATCATTCTAACAATTGCAGAAACTGCAAAATGGTGCTTTTCTGGCCATTAAGTACAAGAATGGAAATAACCTGGCTGGGGTTGGAGAGGACACAGCAGTCTGCTGTTTTACCCACAGACCTGACTTCATCTTGCATGGAACAACCTTCTGAACTCACCCAACGTTCCTCAGAGTGATATATTACAAGCTTAAGACACTATTTGAAGGCCATCATAACTCACTTATGATTTTAATGGTTCAGGAAACATAATTTCTTCATGCTCCTATCAATTTGCTCTGTGAATCTGTCACATTCTTCTATTTCTTTAATCTTTTTGCATACAGATAAATAAAAAGACTATAGAGGAAAATCGACAACTTTAACGGTCAACAAGTATCATAAGTTCTGACAGTCTCGTATCCCAAGACAGAAATTTGGCAGGTTTGAAAATACTTTAGTTCTGAACAAATGAACTGAATCAATAAAGTTGAATAGCACTAGATTCTTTGACAGAATCAAATATCCATCAGATCAGCTTTAGATATGCTGTATAGCAGCTAGGCACGAACTAAATCTCACCATAAACCAAATACCTGGTGAAATTTCCTATTGTGGGGTAATTATCCCCCACAGCTCAATCCCACTCTGGACTGAAGCCAAGCTTGGAGTCAAGGACTCTGCTTCCTTGCCCATTCTCTAGAAGTACTTCGAAGAGGATCCCTGCTCTCAGCAGATCAGCTACGTTTGCTGGTTCACTTGCACCTTCTCCAACCTCATCTACTGTATCCGCTGTTCCAGGTGTCAACTTCTCAACATCGGCAAGACCAAGCGCAGGCTCGGCGATTGTTCAACCTCTGCTCAATTTGTCTTAACCTATTTGATCTCCCGGTGGCTCAGCACTTCAACTCCCCCTCCCATTCCCAATCTGACCTTTCCATCCTGGGCCTCCTCCATTGTCAGAGTGAGGCCCAGCGCAAATTGGAGGAACAGCACCTCATATTTTGCTTGGGTAGGTTACACCCCAGCAGTATGAACATTGACCTCTCTAACTTCAGATAGCCTGTGCATTCTCTCTCCATCCCCTCCTCCTTCCAAGTTCTCCCACTAGTCTTACTGTCTCCGACTACATTCTATCTTGGTCCTGCCCCCTCCCCTGACATCAGTCTGAAGAAGGGTCTCGATCCGAAATATCACCCATTCCTTCTCTCCAGAGATGCTGCTTGACCCGCTGAGTTACTCCAGCATTTTGTGTCTCCCAGCAGATCAGCTCCATTTTGTCCAGCTCCCCAGTAACACACTGGATTAGTGGAGAGAGTGTTGAAATGCTGCATTCGCACAGTACAGGGACATAGTCTTACAGAGACTCCTACTCTGGTGCACGTAAGCACTTCCCTACTGTTCAGTTCAGTTTAGTTTAATGTCTCGTGTACTCAGGTACAGTGAAAAGCCACTGAAAGCCTTGGTCTCAGCTGCTGACTTCGGAGAATTCTTTCTGCTGACTTTGAGCGGGACTTCTCTGCTTTCCCCATCATGGTCTGGTTTGGCTCAGCCGCCAAGCACGACCACCGGAGGCTGGAGGAGGCTCTCACCCGAAACATCATCCATTCCTTCTCTCCAGAAATGCTGCCTGTACTGCTGAGTTTCTTCAGCTTTTTGTGCCTATCTTCGGTTTAAACCAGCATCTGCAGTTCCTTCTTACACAGGGAACAGATGACTGATGGTCATCACTTTAGCAAGCCTTAACAAACTCTCGAGTCTAACATGCTTAACATCAGTGGGCCAAAGAACCTGTATCCAAGCTATATATTTCAATCAATCAATTAATCAACAGTGCAATCCACACTGTTCTGGAAATGTCAAGCACCGTTGTAAGATTGTCAGCACGAGAAATAGTCATTCAGATCTCAGTTCCATGAGCCATAATCCCTGTAGATATGTGAGCAGAAGAATCAGTCATGAAAGTAGACCATTCGGCCCCTCAAGCTTGTGCAGTCATTTAAGATCACAGCTGGTCTGATTATAAATTCATGCCTGCCTAACCCTGGTAATCTTTCACTTCCCCATTTTGCAAGTATCCATTGGCTTGAAAATATCAAACAACTCTTTTCTCATTGCCCATCAAAGAAGAGAGTTTCAAAGACCTTCTGAGAGAAGAAAAATTGACTCATTTGTCTTAAATGGGTGACCCTTCTTTTATTTTAAACAGTGATTCTAGTTCTAGAATCTCCCACGTGAGGGAATGTCTGCGCTTCTCAAGAGTACTCTTGGGGTACAATCTTCTGATGATAAACGCTGTGCGAGCAGGTTCATTGAATTTTTCTCCTGGATGTTGCTTTGATTGTAGACTTTAGTGATGCAGCGTGGAAACAGGGCCATTGGCCCACTGAGTCTGCGCCCACCAGCGATCACCTCCCGTACTCTCGCAATATCCTACACACTAGCGACAATTTTGTCCGAAACCAATTACGGTAACCTACAAACATGTAGGTATTTGGAGTGTGGGAGGAAACGAAAACCCAGGGGGTCACAGGAAGATCCGTAGAGACAGTACCCGTGGTCAGGATTGTTCCCGGGCCTCTGGCGCTCTAAGGCAGCAACTCTACCGTCCATTCGTCCCCGTTCTTCACAGAATCTTGCTGTCTTCATACTGGCTGATGCTTTTACCCACCCTTTATTACACCTTCCACAAGTAATGAACAGTTATTGGGCACATGTCAGAGTATCTCAGCCCAGGCAGCATCCCTGGAGAATATGGGATAGATGGCATTTTGGGTCAGGACCCACTTCAGACTCGCACAAAACTACTGTCGGAGAGAAGAGGAGAAGTAGGCTTACTCGTAGAGAGGAGATCTTGTCATGGAACAGTCAAAATGTAGAAACAAGGAACGGCAGATGCTGGTTTACTGAGGAAAGACAAGAAATGCTCAAGCAGCATCCCTAGAGGACATTGATAGGTAATTTTTCGGGTCGGGACCCTTCTTCAGACTCTATTTGTTTAATGTGGGCTGAATTTGTTATTACACAGTTTCAATGTGGAATTGGAGAACCACTTAAAAGTTACTTTGAAAACTGACAAGCAGAAAAAAAAGCCCGTCTTGCAAAAGAAAACAGTGTTGGGGGGGATATAAAGTTGTTTCTATGTAACCTCATGCAGTAATCAGACACCATTGTCTCTTAAGAATACAGCCAGTTGTAACGTGGGCGGCTGCTGAAATTGATATTCAATCACTTCTATTGACACTTCTGCAATGATACTAAGTTTATTTTTGCAACATCCTGCTTTTTGAATATTTAGCTTGCAGTAACAAAAATAAACTTAAACCTATTAAAAAAGATCTTTATTTTTGAAAATTCTGAGGAGGAACAAACTTTACTATTGAGTCTGAAACTTTCTAAACCCATAACCTCTTTTCCCCATTGACACAATTGTTTTTAGTTGTGGATTTTAATTGTTTTAGTTTCGTTTAGAGATACAGCGCAGAAACAGGCCCTTCGGCCCACCGAGTCCATGCCGACCATCGATCGCCGCATACTAAGACTAACTTACAAACACTGGGGTTAATTTACAATGATACCAAGCCAAGTAACCTACATACCTGTATGTCTTTGGAGTGTGGGAGGAAACAGGAGCTCCCAGAGAAAACCCACCTAGGTCAAAGGGAGATTGTGAGTCAGCACCAATAGTCAGGCTTTAACATGGGTTAGGAATGCGGCTTTAACATGGGTTAGGAATAGATTTGTTAGGAATGCGGCTATCACATTGTTGCAGTCCTAGCCGTACTTATCTTTTGCTCTAGTAACAATGAGAAATATCCCATTCAGGAAACTGCTCTGGAGAGTGGCGAGGACCAAATGGATCAGGTCCAAAGGAAGGGGGAAGAAAGAATAGACATAGCAAGTCAGAAAGGTATTGAGCAGATGGAAGACACAAGTGACTTCATACTGAATCCATGCACCACAGTCACCTTGGACTCCCTTGCTGCTAGGCTAAGACTTTGCACTATGATGGCCAGTATTCCACAGTTACCCACATTAAAAAAAAAGGTCCTGCATCCTGAGTGGGAATATGTCGTCCTCGATCCCGAGAGATTGCCTCAGTGGAAACATCACTGTCCACGGCAGGAAAGGATGAGCAAGGAAGTTTCTGCTCTGGAGGTAGTGGATCATTAGTTTAGTTTAGTTTAGTTTAGGTTAGAGATACAGTATGGAAACAGGCCCTTCGGTCGACCGAGTCCAGCCGCCCATACACTAGTTCTATGTCCTACACGCTAGGGACAATTTATAGAGCCCGTTTAATCTACAAACATTCACGTCTTTGGAATGTGGCAGGAATCCAGAGCACAGTCGAGAAAACCCACGTGGTGACAGGGAGAACGTACAAACTTGGTGCAGACAGCACCCATAGTCAGGATCGAACACGAGTCCCCTGCGCTGTAAGGCAGCAACTCTGCAACTGCGCCACTGTGCCACTACATGCAGCACCTGTAAACCTATCAATAATTTTCACCTTGTTCCTACACTGGCCCCATTTCAGGGCTGAGCAGAAGAGAAACAAATGACATGGATGACCAGTCTAACAATCCCTCTGAATGTTTGAACAATGTTCAAAGTTCGGAACGGAAGTGAATGCTTTACAAAAGACAAATATCGTGTGGTGGTTCTGAGCTACCCACATAACCTCTCTTAGAAGCTGCACAGGAGCATGTCAAAATGGTTTATACACTTTGTGCTGTTAAAGCCGGGCTAATAAGCTCAGCTCTGTTCTCCTCAGAATGGATCAGCGATTCAGGTTACTGAAGCACAGAGTTACACTTGTCTTCTGCAAAGCTTTCAGTGTTATCTAACCTTCCTCACACTTGTCTGTCACCATTGGTTTTAGGATCAAATGTAAAATGATTAAATGGAACACAGACTGCTGATACCAGAAGTATCAGAATTGTCTTCTCCAATCAGCCGTGGTTGCTTGACAGATGCCTACTTCACGTTTTTGCCAGCCACAAATTTGTATCTGTCAGTCAGTCCTAAACAGTTCACGTTACACGAGCAGAAGCAAATGTTTCATCTCAGATTGAGTTACAAACAAATCATCAGTCTGAACTTTTATTTAACTCCAGATGAGAGGGTTCTTTTATAAAGCCGGACCTTTTCGTTAATCGCTGGATGTACTGAAAGAAAACAGGTTTCCCCATATGTAGGATTTGCAGCCTGGATTATGGTGCTAGAGCTGAATACTATAAGTGGTTGGAGAGTCAGAGTGTATTTCTAATTCTCTTAATGATTGCATGTTACTGAATTTAAAAAAAATGTTAACTATAGAAACATAGAAACATAGAAATTAGGTGCAGGAGCAGGCCATTCAGCCCTTCGAGCCTGCACCGCCATTCAATATGATCATGGCTGATCATCCAACTCAGTATCCTGTACCTGCCTTCTCTCCATACCCCCTGATCCCTTCAGCCACAAGGGCCACATCCAACTCCCTCTTAAATATGGTCAACGAACTGGCCTCAACTACCTTCTGTGGCAGAGAATTCCACAGATTCACCATTCTCTGTGTGAAAAACGATTTTCTCATCTCGGTCCTAAAAGACTTCCCCCTTATCCTTAAACTGTGACCCCTTGTCCTGGACTTCCCAACATCGGGAACAATCTTCCTGCATCAAGCCTGTCCAACCCCTTAAGAATTTTGTAAGTCTCTACGAGATCACCCCTCAATCTTCTAAATTCCAGTGAGTACAAGCCAAGTACTCTGGGTTTCTCCCATATTCCAAAGACGTGTAGGTTTGTAGGTTTATAGGCGTCTGTAAACTTGCAGATAAATAGCGTAGTGATAAAATTGAACTTGGCCAACGAGGCTAAGTGTATGGAATTCCTTTTTTGTTCTTTGTTCTGATGTATGTCTAATACCCAGTTCTGTTATTTCTAATACTCATTGCCTGCCCACATTACACCCACTGAATGAAATGCTCTCTTTTTTAGTTCCCACCCAAATCCAGTTACTTCTTGTAAATGTAAACTGATAAGATGTGGAGGGGCTTTACAGGGTAAATGTAGAGCGGGTATTTCCTCTTGTGGGAGAAGCTCAAACTAAGAGTCACTGTTTATAAATACGGGATCGTCTCATAGGTCTTTCATCTAAGTCACTCCAATCAGATTATCTGAAATTTAATCCAAAACTCACCATGAGAGCATGCTGCAGAAATGCATGCATCAGTAAGATGCTGCAGATGTTCCACCAATCTGTGGTAGCCAATGCCATCTTCTTCGCTGTCATGTGCTGGGGCAGCAGGGCAAAAGCCACGGGTGCCATTAGTACTCACAAACTCATCAAGAAGGCCGGCTCCGTCCTAGGGACGTAGTTGGATTCATGGGTGGTGGTCTTGGAGGGGAGGATGCTCTTCAATCTGTGGAGCATCTTGGACAATACAGATCACCCCCTCCATGACACACTGACCAACCTGAGGAGTACCTTCAGCAATAGACTGATTCCACCAAGATGAACTACAGAACGCCACAGGATATCCTTCTTCCCTGTGACTATCAAACTGTACAACTCCTCCCCTTTCTGTCGTGAGGTAGACCGACTCCCCTCCCCCCCCCCCCCCCCCCCCCCCCCCCCCCCCCCCCCCCCCCCCCCCCCCACCAATCTTTGCACTTTCCCAATCCTTTCCACTCGTCACTTTAATTTCATGTTTCATGTATTTTGTGTTTTATGATTGTTGGCAGGTCAATTTCCCTCCTGGGATAAATAAAGTTCTATTGAATCGTATTGTATCGTATCGTATGCTGTATGCATACAGGATATAGAATACAGCATCTTCTCTATTTAAGAATGTCATAACATTTCTTTGTTCAGAAGGGCCTGAGAATTTGCAATTCTCTTCCTCTAAAGGCAGTGGGAGAAGAGCCTTTGAATATTTTTAAGGCTGAAGTAGATAGCAACTTGATAAGGATATGAAAGTTTGGCTCGAGTATATGCAGAAAGGTGGAGACGAGGTTACGGTCAAGCGAATCGTGATGTATGAAATGGGGCAGAAGACTTGAGGGGTCAAGTGACATTCTCCTGCCCCTAATTTGTATGCATGCTTATATGTCATTTTTGATTTGCGATCTTGTTTCAAAAGCAAAGCAAGCTTACTGCCAAATGGTGACATTGATCAATGACTTAATGCAGGCCTGGTGTTCAAAGATGGGGGAAAAAAAAGAGTCTGGAAAAATACCCATCAAATAATCGACCCAAAATATGATGAAGTTATGGGCACATGGGCGTAGATCCATCCCAACAACCAAGATCTCAGGCTTCTCACCCAAAGACCAGTGCTTACATTGCAACAGGAGCCTTTCCTGGTGGGCAAACTCTATTCCTACTTTGTGAGGTAACTTGTTATGGTTTTGCCAGCCTTATCCACCTGTTCTCGCCCAGCCAGTCACTTCAATCTGGAGGTAGTGGCAACTTTGAGGAAACTCCTGGTCTGAAAGTATTTGTTTTGTTTTCAAAGATGACTCCACATATTGGACCACAGTCTGTCAAAGCTTATGCTCACTGAGTCAATCCTTGAATAGTTTACCGTACCCCATGTTATTGGTCAAACACCTTCATGCAGGTTACTGCAGAGACAGATGGGGAAAATATTCTTGCATGTACAAACTAAGATAAATTATATACATATGAAGCAGAAAGTGTGAGAGGGCTGAACAAAGGTAAAGAGAAAGACTGACACGGTGTGTGCCAAACGCCTCTTCATAAACACTTAATTCAAATAAAAACTTTCCACTGAATTAATCAATCTGGGCATCGCTTGACCAAAGAGTGTAAATAACTTCCAACTGTTCTGGAAGGTGTCAAAGTTAATGAGGCACAAATATCCAGGCATGCCAAGAGCTACCTTTCAAGCTCCTGATGTTCAAATCTTCCTTTAGCAAAGAGACAGGAGCAGAAATAGCACTGCAGATTTATATTCCTCTTCCAAGGTCAGTGTCGAGATTACTGTCTTATTACCACTGAGCTGCGTTTTGTGAGGAATATTTATTATTTTTAATTCTTCACCTTCACCTTGACTACCGATTTCATATTGTGTGAACATTGTATTGAAACTTCAATTAGATAATGCCATTAGCAGCAAATTATAGAACTTTTTATTGACAGTTTTGAAGTTATTTTATATGCTGCTGATTAGAAAAGAAGGTCTTTGACTTCATGTCTCATCTGAGAGACACCAGTTTTGTGTTTTTTTAGTTTAGTTTAATTTAGTTTAGAGACACAGCCCAGAAACAGGCCCTTCAGCCCAATGAGTCCGTACTGACCAGTGATCCGCTCACATTAACATTATACTAGGGCCAATTTTTACATATGTACCAAGCCAGTTAACCTACAAACCTGTACGTCTTTGGAGTGTGGGAGGAATCCAAACTTCTTGGAGAAAACCCACATGGTCACGGGGAGAACGTAAAACTATGTTCAGACAAGCACCCGTAGCCAGGATCGAACCCGGGCCTCTGGCGCAGTAAGCGCTGTAAGGCAGCAACTCTGCCACAGTGTCTCCGTGCCGCCCTAAATGCAGCATTCCCTCGACATGGCACTGAAAGTTTCAGGAAATGTCATGCGCTCACCCTCAAAAACAGGTTTGGAAGCCGCAGGCTACTGGAAGTCACGGGGCCCACTGATGAGCAAAACCAACACTTTGAGCGAACGCAGCTCTATTCCTTCCATGAAAATTAATTTGTCCCACCAAACCCAAACCACGTTGGTCTGACTTGACTTTCTGCAGAAGGATAAAATAGACACCAAATAGAATCATTAATAGCAAGCAATATTGGAGACGGCATAATCTTAATGATTTAAATAATCCCAGAGCTGGTACAAGCTAGATTCAATGGCTCAATGGTGCCTTTACTGTCACATGTACGGGGCAAAAACACAGTGAAATTATTTTCTTACAAACAGCCCAATAGAGTATTACCATACCTAAGCACGTCCCCAATTAACAAATTGTACAGAAATAGTCTACTGATCCCACGTACATTGGTTTCAATTAAGACAAAATGCTTTTGCATTTTTTCTGATAATTAAAAATATTCATATATTTTGAAATGCTCTTAGATATTGTTATATTACTTAGCCATGTTGTAAGTCGTATTTGATTTTCTTTATTTAATTTCCTGATGCATTCACTGTCATGTCTATAGTTAGCAAGGTAATCAATAATCTACCTCTCTTTCTTTTAGGAACATATATACATTTCTTTTTTTCATATAAAAACTCATTATTAATCATCTGGTCATCACTGTCATGGCCAGCATTTAGTCATAGAGTCATGGAGTTACCCAGCACAGGCCATTCGGCCCAAAAAGTCCACAATAACCAATAGTCATCCTACTGTTGCACCAATTCATATAGAAGATAGACCCAAAATGCTGGAGTAACTCAGTGGGACAGGCAGCATCTCTGGAGAGAAGGAATGGGTGATGTTTTGAGTCAAGACCCTTCTTCAGACTGAAGAAGGGTCTTGACTCATAACATCACCCATTCCTTCTCTCCAGAGATGCTGCCTCTCCACTGAGTTATTCCAGCATTTTGTGTCTATCTTCGATTTAAACCAGCATTTGCAGTTCCTTCCGACACCATTCATATATATCTTATCCTCTTGCACTTGGCCCATAACCGTCTAGGACTAGGCAATTCAAGCACTCGTCTGAACATTTCTTAAATGCTGTCAGTCACTCATTTTCTCAGTGAATTCCAGTTACTCACCACTCTTTGGTGCAAAACGTCCTCCCCAGATCTCCTTGAAATATTTTAGTTAGGGAGACGCAATGCAACATGAAAGGAAATTTGTACTTAATGTTGTTCCCATGCACCTTCAACCCTTGTATTACTCGGTGATGGAGCACATAGATTTGGGATGTGCTGTCAAAGTAAACTTGTTAAGTAAACGCAGCGTGTTTTGTACATGCACACACAACAAACCACAGTGCACAGGGGTTGTAGAGAATGAATTATTAGGATGGTTGATGGGATGACAGCCAAGCAGAAGGCTTAGTTCCACATGGTGTTCAGCTTTAAATGGAACTCAATAACTTGAAAGGAAAATAAGGTGTGATTTTTTTTTAACCACGGGAATACTTTCAACGCGAACAATTGCAGATGGTAGCAAAATCACCAGCGCCATTGCAGGGTAGATTTGCTGAAACATCCCAACACATGAGAAGACCATTCAGCCTATTAAACAAATGTCAGAGGTAATAGCAACTGATTGTGAACTGCAAGACACATGAAGGGTGGTGACTCTGTGGAATTCATTGCACAGATGGCTGTGGAGACCAAATCAGTGGATTTTTTTAAAAAGGTGGAGATTGATAGATTCTTGATTATTACGGGTGTCAGGGGTTATGGGGAGAAGGCAGGAGAATGGGGTTGAGAGGGAAAGATAGATCGGCCACGATTGAGTGACGGAGTAGACTTGATGGGCTGAATGGCCTAGTTCTGTTCCTGTAAGTTATGATCTTATCACAAAGTTAATGCAGGTTTCTTACAAACTATTAGGGAATAAGAACAAGTTGGGTCATAAGGGTTGGCACTGGGCTACAGTTCTCTACAACCTATTTCAATGATTCAGATGGGGTGACCAAGTTTGCTGATGGTACAAAGTTGTGTAACAAAAAGGATGTGAGGGGAATTTGGAGAGGCTTCAGGAGGATATTGATGGGTCTAGTGAACGGGCAAAACAACAGCAGGGAGAATTTAATGTGGGAAGGTTCTAGGTCTTTTTCATTGGTGGAATAAAATAAATCCATGAGTGGAACAATGGAGTACTTTTTAAATGGTGGAACGTGAAAAGTGATGTTATTCAAGAGGAACTTGGTTATCCTTTGCAGGGGTAAATCATTGAAGTTAACATGCAGATACAGCCGGCAATTAAGAAGGTGATTGGTGTGTTATCCTTCATTGCACGAGGATTTGGGTCTAAGAGTAAAGTTGTTTTATTGCAGTTATATTGAACCTAATGGGCCTGTCCCACTTACGCGACTTTTTCAGCGACTGCCGGCACCCGTCATAGGTCATTGCAGGTCGCCGAAAATATTCAACATGTTGAAAATCCAGCGGCGACCGGAACTAGGTACGACTCTTTGAGCGACTACTCACCACCATACAGGCTTCACCTCGCGATATCTCGCCAGGGTGTCGCCTGTATGGTCGCGAGTAGTCTCCTCAGTCGCCCAAGGAGTCGTAGCGTCTTTCTGGTCGCCGCTGGATTTTCAACATGTTGAAAATTTTCGGCGACCTGCAACGACCTACGACGGGTGCCGGCAGTCGCCGAAAATGTCACATAAGTGGGACGGGCCCATTAGAGAGAGGACATCTGGCGTGTTGAGTGCAGCGTTGGTCTCCCTGGCCAGGGGAGGATGTATTGGCAACGGGAAAAACATAACAAATGATCACCAGGGCAATTCACTGGAAATTGGGGGGACTGCCGTGAGGAGTTATTAAGAAGACTGGCTCTATACTCTCAAGTATTTAGAAAAAAAAAGAGGTGATCTCATTGAAACCTATTAAATGCTTGCAGAGCTGGAGAGCTGGTCAGGGTAAATGCAGGCAATAAACTTCCCTTGACTGAGGCATTCCCTCCCCCACCCCCCTAACCCCCCTTACCTTTCAGTCTGAAGAAGGGTCTGGACTTGAAACGCCACCTATCTATCTCCAGAGATATCTTCTGACCCTTTGAATTGCTCCAGCACTTTGTGTCTATCTGTGGTATAAATCAGCATCTGCAGTTCTTTGTTTCTAAATATGTGCCATGTAAGACTGGAACCTGGTTTGGAATTTTTTTGTGTTTCAGCTTGTTTTGGCAATATGAAACTTAGATAAAGCAAAAGAAGAACAAACTGCTGGAGGAAATCAGCGGGTTTTGCAGCATCTGTGGAGAGGAATAGATTGATGCCGGTGTGGGTCAGGACAATTCTTCAGTCTGAAGATACCACCTGGCCCGCTGAGGTCCTCCAGCAGATTGTTTCTTTGCTCACGATTCCAGTCTCCCGTGTCTCCTGAAACTTCCATTGAGTTTTTTACATCCAATGTGTGATTTAGCATCATCTGTATTTAGTTTTTGTTTTTCTACAGGAGTCAGTTCCCCATATCCCACATGAATTGTGAGGGTTTAGTACACATCATGGAAGCTAATATGTTTCTTGTATCTTCTGGATTATTTCATGCTGTTTAGTTTCCATTTGAAGGTGACAATAAACACGGGAAATGTACATGTACAAAAGTGCCAAGAAAGATGTGTCTAGGAGAGGCACGAGGAACTGCAGATGGCAAAACACAAAGTGCTGGAGTAACTCAACTGGTCAGGCAGTATCTGTAGAGAAATGGTCTGGTAACGGTTCAGGTTGGGATCCTATTTCAAAAGTGTAGCCTGTCCATTCCCACCACTGATGCTGCCTGACCTGCTGAGGTATGCTCCTGTCCCACTTAGGAAACCTGAGCGGAAACCTCTGGAGACTTTGCGTCCCACACAAGGTTTCCGTGCTGTTCCCGGAGGTTTTTGTCAGTCTCCCTAATGGTCGAAAGTGGTTTCCGTTTTAAAAATCGGTAGATTTTTTAGTCGAAGCCGGTTGCGATGCTAGTTGAAGGTGGTTGCCAGAGGTTGCAGGTTGACAAAAACCACCGGGAACCACACGGAAACCTTGGGTGGGGCGCAAAGTCTCCAGAGGTTTCCGTTCAGGTTTCCTAAGTGGGACAGGGGCATTACTCCATCACGTTTTGTTTTGCTCCGTATAATAGAGAATGCCTACAGCTGGAGCTACATTACAACAGCCATTATTTTGTACACATGTAAATTATAGGGGGAGAAATCACATTATAGTGTGGACATGTGCCCATGTGGACTCATTGTTTGTAATTTTAATCTCTGCTGGTATGAGTTTGAAGATACAGTTTAAATCAATTTGCTGTAATTGATATACAGTAAAGCTTCCAGTTCCTCTGAAAAGGGAAACACCATTGACGGCTCATAAAAGATAACTTTGATTTGAAAATTGCAATAAAACTAATGGTGAGACTAATTGTATCGTTGATATTTAAGTGCAAATGTCAGAGCAAATTCAGGTGAGGACGGGGGTCCGTTCAAGCATGAAAATAGGAAATTGGTGTTGAAGGTGCATGGCCCTGCTCACACCGTCACAGATGCCACTCATCTGGCCAGCAACTTCTCTCCTTTGATGCTTAAGGCCAAGTCAAGCCTTTGTCCTTCACTAAAACAATTAAATAAAGAAAGCTGGATAATAAAGGGACCCTTCATCAGTCTGAAGACGTATCCCGACGTTAGTTTAGTTTACGGCCACAGACACTTCGGCCTACCGACACCGGACCGACCAGCGATCCCCACACATTAACAGTATCCAGCACTAGGGACAATTTTTACCAAGCTAATTAACCTACAAACCTGTACATCTTTAGAGTGTGGGAGGCAACCGAAGATCTTGGAGAAAACCCACTCGGGTCACGGGAAGAACGTACAAACTCCGTGCAGTCAGAATCCGTAGTCAGGATCGAACCCGGGTCGCCGGCGTTGCAAGCGCTGTAAGGCAGCAACTCTACCGCTGCGCCACCGTGTCACCCAATCCACATTCTGCAGAGATGCTGCCTGACACGCTGAGTTGCGCCAGCACTTTGTGTCTTTTTTTAAATATTGTCAAGTCCGACGACCTTTTAAATGTTTTTGGAGACAGTTAAAACTTAAAATACGAACATTTTTAAAATCTTTATTTTCTGCTTCTCTCAGTCTAAACGTTTTTCCCCCTCGATTCACCTTTCCGTACCGCACCGGATATTAAATCCCCTATTCCGCTCTACACTCTTTGCTTGGATCTTGACTGTTAGTTTCACAGCCCTACAATCTCAGGAGACTAGCAGCCAAGGGTACCGAAATGCGTTTCAAAATATGGATAATAATCCAATGGGAGGTCAAACTAATCATTGACAATCAGCAGCAATTCCTAGGCCAATAACTTAAAAAGAATTTAGTTACAAAATTATTCAATCTTCAACATGATTGATTCATATAAGCCTGAAGGAAACCATTTGTTTTCTATGTGTTTCGAGGCAAATACAGCCACTGGTGGTCAAAACCAGTCCAACTCAAATAAGTGCATTAGCTCCCCCTGTTCTGTAACATTTGCACACCGCCTGACCCACTGACTTACTCCACATGCACGGAGTATATGGAGCAAGGAGTATATTATCACCCAGTGAGTTGTGAATCTGTGGAATTCTGACTGTTAGATCAGACTGTTAGGCTGTTAAATTCTGAATTCTGACTGTTCTGACTGTGGAATTCTCAGGCACAGAAGGCAGTGGAGGCCAATTCACCGGATGTATTAAAAAAAAAGAGTTAGATATAGCTCTTAGGGCTAATGGAATCAAGGGATATGGGGAGAAATCAAGAATGGGGTACTGATTTTAGATGAACAGCCATGATCATATTGAATGACGGTGCTGGCTTGAAGGGCCGAATGGCCTACTCCTGCATCTGTTTTCTATGTTTCTATGTGTAAAGGTGCATAACGTTGCCAATGGCCAGAACCATTCACTATCACCAACAAGGATCTGTGGCTGTTGTGACTCACTGACCAGGACAGTCGGGTCACTGAGGGCATGATAGCAATTGACCAGCTACCCACAAAGGCAGAGAAGAAATGAATCTCTGGAAGGCCACATATCCTGTCCATACCCGAGTCAAACCCTCTGCAATTAATTCAGTGAAATAGAGTCATCCTTCACACCTGCACAATGATAGAGAGAGGCAGGTACCATGCAACAGGTGTTGGCTTTCCCCACTGCATGAGGAAGGACTGTGGAGAGTTTGGAGTCTTGTTGAAACCAACTAGCAATCTTTGCTTTGTACTTATCGCCAGTGGATAAACGTGAATAGACACAAGTAAACAACTTTCAAATATGAGTCTTGCAACAATCTGAACAAAAGGAAAATAACGGCGAATAACCAGACTTCATTGCTTCGTACATTGCACTTGGGGGAAAGCAGATGAATGTAAATAATTTAAACTGAAGCTATGAGAGAATTTTTAAATACTCAGTCTGCCGATGAACTGCGGATAACTTTAAATACTTATCCAATTACAAAGTTCAAATAACTTTTCCAAGTACTAATTCACAATAGCCACTATTTTCAGTCTTGTGGTAAGAAAATAAAGGATGCATGTAAGTCCCTCCTAGATTTTCAGATTAAATGACGACAAACTGTAAACCTATTCAAAGTAAACCAAATCCCTCTCAACCCAAAACGTCTCCCATTCCTTCTCTCCTTGAAATGCTACTTGACCCACTGAGTTACTCCAGTATTTTGTGGCTATCTTTGGTGTAAACCAGCATCTGCAGTTCCTTCCTCTGCAGAAAATAATTGTATTTTTTGGGGCGAATCGGCAAAACTATTGAACTGTCTTTCCCAAAATCTCTTATCTATTTCTGGTGACACAACTCTATCATTCTAGTATACCAACAACACCATTTAAAATATATACACTTATATTTTGCAAAACTGTGAGACAATGCTGTGTGACAATGCATGTATGTTCGATAGTTAAAAAATAGAATTCAGCATGGAAGCAGGTTCCTGGGCCTACTGCACTGTGCCAGGCAGCAATTATCCATTTACACTGATCCTATATTAATCCCGTTTGTTATTTTCCCCAAATTCTCAACAATTCACCACATATTTTACCGCTGACCTACCCACTCAGGGCAATTTACAAGGGTCCTGAGAAAGACAGTAGGACGGAGGAAAATTGGAGCAGTCACTGGAAGTGTCATGAGGGCTGTCAGGGTTACTGTCGAGGAAGTACTGAAGGTTCTGTCGTGTTTGATCCGAGGACACTGCGGGAAATTAGAGAGGAAATTGCAGGAGCCCTGGTTGAAATTTATGAGTTGTCCTTAAATACAGGAGAGGTGCCAGAGGATTGGAGGGTGGCAAATGTTGTACCTCTTTTCGAGAAGAGCTGCAGGGAAAATGCTGGGAACTATAGGCGGCGAGCTTAACATCTGTAGTTGGTAAGTTACTGGAGAATATTCTGAGGGATAGGATATACAGGCATTTGGATGGGTAAGGGCTGATTAGGGACGGACAGCATGGTCTTGTACGTGGGAGGTCGGGTCTCACAAATCTGATTGATTTTTTTGAAGATGTGAGCAAAAAGGTTGATGAAGGCAGAGCTGTAGATATTGTGTACATGGACTTTAGTAAGGCGTTCGACAAGGCGCCGCATGGTAGGCTGCGTTAGATCTCATGGGATCCAAGGTGAGATCGCTGAATGGATAGCAAATTGGCTCCGTGGACGGGAACAAAGGGTGATGGTGGAAATTGCTTCTCAGAATGGAGGTCTGTGATTAGTGGTGTGCCACAAGGTTCGGTGCTGGGCCCGTTACTGTTTGTCATCTACATCAATGAATTGAATGAGAACATACAGGGCAAGATTAGCAAATCTGCTGATGATACGAAAATTTGTGGTTTTGCAGATAGTGAAAATGGTTGTGAACGATTGCAGCAGGAAATGGATCGATTGACCAGGTGGGCGGAGGAATGGTTGATGGAATTTAATGCAGAGAAGTGTGAGGTGCTGTATTTAGGGACGTCGAACAAGGGCAGGACCTACACAGTAAATGGTAGGCCTCTGGGTAGTGTTGTAGAGCAGAGGGATCTAGGAGTACAAGTGCATGGTTCCGTGAAGATTGAGTCGCAGGTAGATAAGGTGGTCATGAGGGCTTTTGGCACTTTGGCCTTCATCAGTCAGAGTATTGAGTAGAGAAGTTGGGAGGTCATGTTGCAGTTGTATAAGACATTGGTGAGACCGCATTTAGAACATTGTGTTCAGTTCTGGGCACCATGTTATAGGAAAGATATTGTCAAGCTTGAAAGGGTTCAGAAAAGATTTCCGAGGATGTTACCAGGACTAGAGGGTGTGAGCTATAGGGAGAGGTTGAGTAGGCTGGGTCTCTATTCCATGGGGTATAGGAGGATGAGGGGGGATCTTAGAGGTGTATAAAATCATGAGAGAAATAGATTGGGTAGATGTACAGAGTCTTTTACCCATAGTAGGGGAACAGAGGACAGTGGTTCAAGTTCAAGGCGAAAAGATTTTATAGGAATCCGAGGGGTAACTTTTTCACACTGAGGGTGGCGGGTGTATGGAACAAGCTGCCAGAGGAGGTAGTTGAGGCTGGGACTATCCCATCATTTAAGAAACAGTTAGACAGGTACATGGCTAGGACAGGTTTGGAGGGTTATGGACCAAGCGCAGGCAAGTGGGACTAGGGTAGCTGAGACTTTGCTGGCCGGTGTGGGCGAGTTGGGCCGAAGGGCCTGTTTCCACACTGTATCACTCTATGTCTCCATGACTCGATGTCTTTTGGGATGTGGGAGGGAAACCGGAGCACCCGGCGATCACAGAGAGAACGTGCAAACTCCACACAGACAGCAGAGGGCAGAAAAGGAGCAAACTGGCAACTCTGGCATTGTGATGCAGCAGCTCCACTAGCCGTGCTAATGTGTCATTCAATAGACAATAATTTTGTTACAAGTGCTTGTGAATATAATCAAAGTATATCAGGTTATATTCATTCTGATAATTATGTCTTGCAAAAAAAAAAACAAGACAATTCTGCATGGGTTTTCTCCAGGTTCAGTTTCCTCCCATACTGCAAAGACATACAGGTTTGTAGGTTATTTGGCTATGATAGTGTTAGTGTTTGGGGTGATCACTGGTCGGCATGCACCCGGTGGGCTGATGGGCCTATTTTCGTGCTGTATCTCTAAACTAAACTAAAAATTCCATGCATTTGATATACTTATCATATACTAATATCAGCATGGTTTTTAATAGTTTTGACCGACATAGTATTCAAGTTACTTTCCACTACACTCCTATATAAAAAAACAGATACCAGACTCTAGGATTTGTTACACATTCATTTCCAATTTAGAAGAATGTGGAATCCTATCCTTGTTCTCCATTTGAAATTAGCTCTATAATATTTGCTAATATTAATGTAGCTAAGAAAGTTTATAGTGAAAATCCGATAATAGAAAATGGAATCCGCATATGGAAACAAATAAAGAAAGCATTAAAACTAAAATCTATACCACTAAGTCTTAAGATTGTTAATAATTTTATGTTTAAACCTTCAATTTTGGATAAGGCTTTTTTACAATGGAAAAATAAAGGAATTTCTAAGATGGGTGATCTTTATAAGGAAAACACTTTTCTTTCATTTCAAGAGTTGCAACAAATTTATGGGCTACATAATAAAGAATATTTCAGATATTTACAAATTAGAAACTATGCCTCTGCAAATATATATGAATTTAGAAATAGAAAAATAGAAATTTTAGATGAATGTTTGAATAAACATCCAAATATGGAAAAAATGATATCATATATATATAATATTTTATTGGAAAATGATACCCCATCAACAGAAATATACAGAGAGTCTTGGGAAAAGGAATTAGGCCAAATAATAAGATCAGAAATATGGGATGAAAGTTTACAACATATACATTATTGTTCATTAAACGCTAAACATTCTCTTATACAGTTTAAAATATTACATAGATTACATTACTCTAAATCTAAATTACATAATATTTTTCCAAAGATATCTCCAATATGTGACAAATGTCAAATTTCAGAAGCAAATTTGACACACTCATTTACTAACTGCATAAAAATTGTAGAATACTGGAAGGAAATATTTAAAATAATCTCGACCGTTATCAATATAAATATAACCCCTGACCCAAAGTTAATTATACTTGGAATAATTGAAACTGACCAATTAATAACAACGAATCAAAGAACTTTTATTGACTATGGTTTAATAATTGGGAAAAAATTAATATTAAAATTTTGGAAAGGCCCTGCATTCCCAACAATCAAAATGTGGAATATAGAAATGTCAGAGACACTCCATTTGGAGAGATTGAGGCTTGTCCTTATGGATAGGTTAGATCTCTTCAGATGGATTTGGTCTCCATATATTGAATATTTACAGGGTCATAATGGTTCGGCGCGAGAACCTGACTGAGACCTGGATATTTGAATGGATGAAGAAATACATATAATAAATCATGAATATATCTATAAGGACGGATTAATGACGAATATTTTATTCTCCATCAAACCTTTTCTTACTCTTTATTCTATTTCTTAACTTTTCTATTTTCTTATATCTATATAAAAAATTAAAAAACAACATAGAAACACATTATCTTAATATTAGTACGAATATAAATATTATTAGATTTATGAGAACATTATTAGTATTATTAGTATTTTATATTTTTAATTATATAAAATTATGTACTTTTAATGGTACAATAATTTTAAATTTAAATTTAGCGATAAGATAAATATTGTTAACATTAGGAAGAAATAATGGAAATTATATAAGTTTTACTAACTTTTTGTATCAATAATATCATAAAATTTGGCCTTATACCTAAAAAATTAGAGATAAAATGAAAATTACTAATAGTACGAGTATAATGCTAATATTATGAATGTATTATTAGTATTATGTATTTCTAATTATATAAAATATACAACTTTGAAATTTATAATTAAGGATAATACAGTATAAATAATATTATTACCCATATCAGCCATCTGAGGTATGGTTTTACCAAATTATATTCCCTTCCTTTTTACTGCCAGCAGGGCTAACAGGGGAATATTTTCTTATATTCCCCTTTCTAGCCAACCCCTATGGAGTTTACCTGTTTAAACAGCGGGGAATATAACCTTATATTCCCCTGGTCTCACATCCGGGAACGTGACGCTGCGTGACGGCAACGTGACGCTGCGTGCGAAATTTAAAATTTATTCTCAAAAAAAAAAAATGGCTGCCGGTTGCGAGAAAAGGTTCCCGTTTTAAAACTTCGACCTTCACATTGTCACATAAATGAATGACATAAATTACATAAATGAAACATAAATGTTACATTGTTTTAGTACCCTTATTTACAATGTTGCAATGGTTTTAGTACCCTTATTTACAATGTTGCAATGCATATTGCAAAATGTATAGATACATTCATATCATATGAGATGTTCAGATTTTCCTCTAGATGTCTGATAATGGGTAATAATAACAATATTGACTGTCCTCTTTCGGGAGATACGACATATATTGCCCTCACTAGATCCATATTGCCCTCGTCTTCGACTCGGGCAATATGAATCTACTTCAGGCAATATATGTCGTATCCCCCTCAAGGCCAGTCAATATTCTATTATTATTAGTATGAATCAATTATTAAGACTATGTATTTTTACTATTGAAATATAATGTAATTGGTTGTTATTTTGTTTCTATAATAAATAAATTAATTAAAAAAATAAAAAAAAAGAGGGAAAACAATTTCCCAAGTAAAATCATTTACAAGGCCGTCGTGAATCAGACCGTCGTGAATGTGGTTGGATTGGATTCCAAGCATGGGAAAGCCTCAGGAGGGATATTATTCATTGTAACTCAATAGCCCACTTCCATAATCCCAGTACATCCTAAATCACCTGAAAGGCTGCATAGGGTGACGAAGAGAGCATGTTTCCACTAGTGTGAGCGTCCAGGACCAGAGGCCATAGCCTTAGAATTAAAGGACGTACCTGCAGAAAGGAGATGAGGAGAAATTTGTTTATTCAAAGGGTGATGAATCTGTGGAATTAATTGCCACCGATGCCTGTGGAGGTCAAGTTAATGGACATTTTTAAGGTGGAGATTGACAGATTCCTCTTTAGTAAGGGTGTCGGGGGTTATGGGGAGAAGGCAGGAGAATGTGGTTGAGAGGGAAAGATAGATCAGCCATGAATGAAAGGCGGAGTAGATTTGATGGGCTGAATGGTTTAATTCTGCTCCTAGAACTCATTAACTTATCATGTCATGGTCAGTGCATTTCCTTTGACTGACTGGAAACAAAAGGAGACCCTGATGTAACTTTTAATTTCTTCAACTGCGGCAGGAATCTAGCAAAGCTGATTACCCAATGCGTCTGTTGTTGCTTCAAGGTCAGGCAGGCTACTTAATGTCCACATTAATTGCTCCACTAGTTTATACCCAAGGACAAGGATAAATATTACACACCATCAGATGTTATTGGGGGGAGGGGGAACTTTTAAAATCTCTATCCTCTATTAGCAGTGAGTAGTATATGTAGTTAGCCTAACCTCAAGGACCTTGATTTGAATTTCATTCAGTACAATGACATGACAATCTCCTGTCTATGCAGTCTGTAAAATATCTACATTAAACAGGTTTGGGCAGTCTCGAAAGCCTAATAGGTCTTGATCAAAAGGAAGAAACCTTATATTTCAGCTCCTCTCAAGACTCCAGGGCACTGCAAGAACCGCACTTCTTAATCTTTGTAATTTTGAAAATGTGGACCACAAACTCCTGCAAGCAAATTCCTACAAAAGGAATGGTGTATTGGTTTATCTGTTTTAATAATGTTGGCCGAAGATTAACAAAAATCCTAGAGAAAACGCAACTGCACTTCTTTGAAATACTGCATGGGATCAGGGAAGCACCGTGGTGCAGCTGGTAGAGCGGCTGCCTCACAGTTCCAGAGGCTTGGATTCGATCCTAACATCAGGTGCTGTCTGTGTGGAGTTTGCCCATTTTCTCTGTGAACGTGAGGGGTTTCCTACGGGTGCTCCGGTTTCCTCCCACATCCCAAAGACATGCAGGTTTGTTGGTTAATTGGCCTTTATAAATTACCCCTGGTGAATAGAGAGTGAACGCTGCTAATCCATCCATAACAACACATAATAAAATCGCTGCACTGAAATATAAATTAAATAAAATATACTCAGATCGAGTTGTAAAACTCTACCAATACACTAAACAATTACAATTTGAATTTGGAGATAAACCTCAAAAATTATTGACTCGTCAATTAAGAAAGATGGAGGGAGAAAAAATAATCCATAGGATTAAATCATATAATGGCAAACCATTAGTACAACCTAAAGATATTAATGAGAGATTTTTGCAATATTATAAAAATTTATATTCAGCTAAAATGACAGAAAACAGGATAGGAATAGAAGCATTTAAAAAAAAATGTAATCTGAATGGATTGGTTTCACAAAATAGTTGAAATTTCAGTAAAAGAAATCGAAGAATCTATCAGATCATTAAAAAACGGTAAAACACCGGGACCAGATGGTATTGGCTCGGAATTCTATAAAACATTTTATGATCTGATTGCACCACGTCTGAAGATACTCTATGAATACATTTATACTCACCAGAAACTACCAGAAACGTTAAATGAATCTATTATAACACTTATACCTAAAATAGACAAAGATCTGGATGACCCAGGATCATATAGAGCTATAGCTCTTCTAAATACTGATCAAAAGATACTAACCAAAATATCAGCACAAAGACTTAGTACAGTTATTAATAAATTAATTCACCCCGATCAAACAGGATTTATACCAAAACGATATTCCTCATATAACCTGAGATGATTATACAATATTATATATTCGAAAAGAGGTATTAATAAAGACCTAGTAATTATTTCATTAGATACGGAGAAAACCTTTGACCAGGTGGAATGGTCTTACTTGTTTTCGGTTATGGAAACTTTTAAGTTGGGAGAGAAGCTTATTACTTGGGTTAAATTATTATACACTAATCCAACAGCCAGAATAATAACAAATCAAATGCTATCAACTAAATTTAATCTATTTTAAGGCTGCAGACAAGGTTGTCCTTTATCCCCGCTACTGTTTGCACTTGCAATAGAACCATTAGCTCTACGGGTGAGATTACATCCTGAAATATATGGGTATGACACCAGAGATACTGAAAATAAAATCTCTTTATATGCGGATGATGTATTACTTTATATTACAAAGCCGGAAATTAGTATCCCAAATTTACTAAAATTAATAACTGAATTTGGATTATTTTCAGGATATAGTATTAATTGGAATAAAAGTGAACTTATGCCAATAATGGTAAATAACTTACATATACTACAACAATTTTGTTTTAAGATAGCAAACGAAAAAATCAAATATCTTGGAATTTATGTAACAAAAAGATTTGATTCTATTTTTAAATCCAATTTCCCACTTTTATTGAATAAATTAAATAAGAACATTTTATATTGGAAAACATTACCTATCTCAATGCTAGGTAGAATTAATGCAATAAAAATGATTTTTCTCCCGCAATTACTATATCTTTTCCAATTGATTCCGATATATCTTCCTAAAAATTTCTTTAAGAAGGTTGATTCTATAGTCACCAACTTTATCTGGGATTATAAGAGCCATAGAATAAATAAAAAACATTTATGTAAACCAAAAATAAATGGAGGTCTAGCACTGCCAAACTTTATGTTTTATTACTGGGCAGTTAATATTAAAAATATGAATTTTTGGTTAGTAGAGACAGATAAACAACCAACCTGATTAAAAATGGAAAAAGAAGATTGTTCGCCTTTTGAAATTAGTTTGATTTTATTCGCCAATATTAAACTAGGTAAGAAAACCTATAGTGAAAACCTTATAATAGAAAGTGGAATACGTATCTGGAAACAAATAAAGAAAACACTAAAATCGGAATGTATACCACTAGCCCTTACCATTGTAAATAATGTTACATTTAAACCCTCAATGATGGACAAAGGGTTTTTACAATGGAAAAACTATGGAATTAATAAGATGGGCGATCTCTACAGGGAAAATCTTTTCCTTTCATTTCAAGAATTACAACAAATTTATGGATTACATTCAAAAGATTACTTTAGATATTTACAAATTAGAAACTATGTAAAAGCAAACACACAGGAAATTAGAAATAAAAAGACAGAAATTTTAGATGAATGTCTAAATAAACACCCGAACACAGAAAAATTGATATCATATATTTATAATATTTTATTGGAAAACAATGTCCCAATGACAGAAATATATAGGCAATCATGGGAAAACGAATTAGGTCAAATCATTAGACCTGAAGTATGGGATGAAAGTTCACAACATATACACCACTGCTCGTTAAATGCTAGACACTCTCTTATACAATTTAAAATATTACATAGACTACATTATTCAAAATCCAAACTACATAGTATTTTTTCAAATGTATCTGCCATATATGATAAATGTCAGCACTTAGAAGCTAACTTAACGCACTAATTTACAAATTGTGTAAAAATTACTAAATTTTGGACAGAAATATTTAAGATAATTTCGAATGTTGTTAATATGAATCTGATCCCTGACTCAAAGTTAATAATACTGGGAATATTAGAAACAGATCAATTAATAACAACGAATCAAAGAATTTTTATTGATTACAGTTTAATAATTGGGAAAAAATTAATATTGAAATTCTGGAAAGGTCCTACATCCCCCACAATCAAAATGCGGATTACAGGAATGTCGGAGACACTTCATCTGGAAAGATTAAGGCTTGTCCTATTGGACAAGTTGGATCTTTTGAGAGGAATATGGTCTCCATTTATTGAATATCTAAAGGGTCAAAATGGCTCGGTACGAGAGCCTGACTGAAGCCTGAATAATGGAATAGATGAAGAATCACGTATAACAAATCATGGATATATCTCCAAAGATGGATAACTTTGATGGGCTGAAGGGCCTGTTGCCATGCTGTATCTTTCAATCAATCAATCTTTCTTTCAATGAAGCTACATTTAATATGGATCAGTGACAACCCCACTCACAACAATACCATTGACTGGCAGGGGAATTAACACCCACATCAATGCAAAATGGAGTTAGTACCCATTAGCTGCTGTGGTAGAATTTATGCCTCAACACTAAGGTTCACACTATATCCTGGAGATCAGTGGGATAGGCTTTGTTTCTGATGTTCGATGACATACACCATGGTCTCAAGTGCCTTCAGTGTTTGCTATTTCCACAACTTTCCAGGGTTTGCACTTTGGCCCCAAGATTTAAATGTGCACACTATTATTCCCCAAGGTTTATCATACTGGGTCCTACGATGACAAATTTGTCAAAAGAGGAGAGGCTAAGTACCCAAGGCTTGTATTCTCTGGAGTTTATAAATGAGGTGATTGCATTGAAGCTTACAAAGGCTTGATGCTTTCATTATCCACATGGTCAGCTCAGTTTAAACTTTGTCTTTGCTCATTCATCGTAGCCAAGATTAAAGGACCAATAGAAATGGAGGCGGCGTCAACATCTGCAGTGACACATTTTGGGTTGAGCTCAGCTACAGGCAGCTGTGTGTGAAATATACAGATGTGTGGGAAACATCTGTTATAGGGTCTATAGCCCTTAACAGTGTGTGTGCGCAAGTGTGTTTGTGTGTGTGTGTGTGTGTGTGTGTGTGTGTGTGTGTGTGTGTGTGTGTGTGTGTGTGTGTGTGTGTGTGTGTGTGTGTGTGTGTGTGTGTGTGTGTGTGTGTGTGTGTGTGTGTACATTAGATCCCTTTTAAACGTACTGGCGTAGAGAGTTTTTGTCATTAACAGTTACTTTAACACTTCCTAAAACTTTAAAAAAAAATGCAGATTTGTCAACACTGGTTCCAAAACACTGCTCGCAGGCTCCTTCACATAACATTAGGAAAATATAGCACTGCGTCTGCAGTTAAGTACTTGAGATTTTCTTGTGACCTCTGAAACACCACAGTGCCCAGAGTAAGTGAATCAAGGAGCAGAGGACATAGGTTTAAGGTGAAGCGGAAAAGATTTAATAGGCATCTGAGGGGTAACGTTTCACACAAAGGGTGGTGGATATATGGAACGAGCTGCCAGAAGAGGTAGTTGAGACTGGGACTATCTTAACGTTCAAGAAACAGTTAGACAGGTACATGGAAAGTGTGTAAGAAGGAACTGCAGATGCTGGTTTAAACCGAAGATAGACACAAAAAGCTGGAGTAACTCAGCAGGACAGGCAACATCTCTGTAGAGAGGAATGGGTGATGTTTTGGGTCGAGACCCTTCTTCAGACTGGTTAGGAATACGTGAGATATAGACGGTGATGTGGAGAGATAAAGAACAATGAATGAAAGATATGCAAAAGTAACGATGATAAAGGAAACAGGCCATTGTTAGCTGTTTGTATGGTGAAAACGAGAAGCTAGTGCGACTTGGGTGAGATAGAGGGAATGCCAGGGCTACCTGAAGTGAGAGAAATCAATATTCATACCACTGGGCTGTAAGCTGCCCCAAGCAAAATATGTGATGCTGTTACTCCAGTTTCCATTTAGCCTCACTCTGACAATGGAGGAGACCGAGGACAGAAACGTCTGTAGGAAAGGGAAGGAGAATTAAAGTGTCTAGCAACCGGGAGATCAGGCGGGTTCATGTGGGCTGAGCAAAGGTATTCCGCGAAACAATCACCAGTCTGCGTTTGATCTCGCCGAGGTATAAGAGTCCAAGGTACATGGATAGGTTTGGAGGGATATGGAGCAAATGCAGGCAGGTGCGACTAGTGTAGCTGGGACATGTTGGCTGGTGTGGGCAAATTGGGTCAAAGGGCGCGTTTCCACACAGTATCCCTCTATGACTATGACTCTAACTTGAATATTTATTTTTGGAAGATTGTGATTCTGACAATAATTTTTTTTTAAAAGCATATTATCTAAACGGGAAAAGATTGCAGATCTCTGAAATGTAGAGGGATCTGGGTGTTCTAGTGCACGATTCATAAAAGGCTCATGTGTGGGTGCTGCAAGTAATTGGGAAAGCTGACAGAAAGTTATTGTTCATTGTGATGGGAATTGAATACAGAAGTAAGGGAGGTCAAGCTTCAGCTATTTGGGTAAAATCGTGAGACAACAGCAGCCTTATTGAACAATATTGGTCCAAATTTTAAGGATACTTGCTCGAGAGGAATGGGAAGATTGTACAGTATTATGAGGAACGATTGGTGAGGATTAGCAACCAAGTGCTGGAGTTAAGAGGAGTAATGGGGTACACAAAAGGCTGGAGAAACTCAGTGGGTGCAGCAGCATCTAAGGAGCGAAGGAGATAGGCGACGTTTCGGGTCGAGCCCCTTCTTCAGACGAGTAAGTTAGGAGGTGAGAAAAGGGGGTTGTAATTTGCAACACAACAGCTTCTGGCTTTCAATAAGATACATTCAGAGAGGATGCTTACTCTTCTGGAACTAAGAGTTTTAAAAATAAGGGATTCACCCATTATGACAAAAATTGAATATTTTAAGACAGAAGCAAATAGATTTTTGATAAGCAAAGAGGCAGCATATTTTCTTGAGTAGATGGGAACGGGGAACTGTGGTTATAAACTAGGAAAATTAGCATTTCCTTGCCTTTTAGCTTCTCTCTAAATCAAGGGTTCCCAACCTGGGGGAAATTTCACCTACCCAGGTGGTAAATTTGTTGGTTCTGGATTTGTACATATTTTTTCTCATTGACTGACTGCGTTTGGTTCTGGTATACCATCGTTAGTTGTTCATAAATAAGTGAAATAGGATTGTTATGCGCTATTAAAGTTGCCAGGGGTAAATGGGGTGAAAAAGGTTGGGAATCCCTGCTCTAAATGAATGACCTCGCATCTCTCTGGAATAAATTTCATTTCCCACTTTTTTTTTGCCAAGCTGATCAGACTATTGGTATTGGCTTATGGCTGTCACGTGTGTGTTTTGCATGTTATCCAGGCAGATCATACCATGTATGAATACATCAGAAAGTGCAAAATTGAAAATAAACAGAAGGCAGAATATAGTCCAGGTACACCACTGATTTCTGGCAACTGATAGTCTGACACCTTCTTTAATCCAGGCAAAATTATGAGAGCGCACTTGAAATTCCCTCTGGAATTCCCCCTGGAAATGCAGCGCCTAGCCAGGGAGTGGAGGTTAAGTTGTGTGATGGATGGAGCTACAATCACGACTCTGTCATTTCATGTGGTCTTGAGCAAAGCAATTGCCGTACCAAGCTGTGATGCATCCGCAGAGGGTACTCTCTTTGGCACGTCTGTATAAACTGGCAAGAATCATTGGAGATATGCCAAATGTCCATAGCCTTCTGAGGAAGAGGAGGCAGAAGTGTGTTTTCTTGGCTACAGAATCAATGTGGTATCTATCAACATACTACAAAGGCTTCCCAGCATAGCCTTTCTTTTGTAAATTCCACAAACGTGTTGATCATAGCCCCAATATTTAGATCAAGGTTATTAATAAATATTATTAAAAAATGGTGGTAAACCATTGATAACATACCTCATGTCCCAAAAATAGCCATTAACCTTTGCTTCCTACCACTGATGTGACTTTACCTTGTTGACCTACCTACTATGTGCCCTTGTCAAAGGCTTTGCTACAGTCCATACAGTGCATCTATGTAATATTTCCTGTTGTATATTGGCATAACAACTCTATGTTTCATGGTGAGGTTTTCACCAAGAGAAACCAAGGGCTGCAGATTCAAAATGTTATTTCTTGTCTATTACTGCTAGCTCAATTGCTGTTTACAGCCACCAAGAATGTAATTGTTTAGTTGCAGGGAACGGCATTAAATAATTATCTCTGGCACATTCATTTCCCAGCACTTTTGCAAGAGGCAATGCTGTAATATTGAAGTAGTAGTGTTGGACAAAAGAGTAGAGCTGGACTTTTCCAAATTTATCACCAAAATCATTTTCACTTGCTATATCTGTAACACATTGGTTCAACTAAGCTTAAATATGTTTGGAAATCTATGTAGGTGACTTGCTCCATTATCATCAAGCAGTTTGACAATGCGCAGAATGATAACAAAACTGTTTTTAAACAAAAACATAATTACTTTGAAGATTTACCTTACATAAGTTTTAAGAGGTAAAATCACTTCACCTCCTATTCCCCCATGCTCACTCAGTCAATGGCAACAGTGAAAGCATTTGGGACCACTGATTGCTTTTGCCCAGCAGGTTACTTTACCCATCCAATGACCGGCACCAATTACATTTGTTCCCACATAGATTACACCTGCCCAGAGTGTTCATCCCGCAATGACTTCATTCAAACTTTAAACTCTGAAATGTAAATTTTATGCAGTTTGTCAATCAATGCCCCTCGGTATCTAGGATGACTTGCTCGCTCTTTAAGAAAACATGAAACAAAGAGCTACTGCCTCACAGCGCCAGAGACCCGGGCTCGATCCTGACTATGGGTGCTGTCTGTATGTATTTTTTATGTTCTCCCCATGACCGCATGGGTTCTCTCCGACATCTTTGGTTTCCTCCCACACTCCAAAGACATACAGGTTTGTAGGTTAATCGGCTTGGTATAATTGTAAATTGTCGCGAGTGTGTGTAGGGTAGTGTTAATGTGCCGGGGATCGCTAGTGGGCGTGGACGGTGGTCTGAAGGGCCTGTTTCTGTACTGTATCTCTAAACTAAATTAAACTAAATAATGACCTAGCAGCATAGACATTAAGTCCACCAATTACCAAATAATCAATTCACATTTACTCTTTATTCATTGCCTGTTGTTACTTTTTTCAATTTTTCACAATATATGGAGTAATATTAACTGCCTAAAATAGATTCACAAGGAATAGAAATTAGTTTTTTTTTTTACAAATCATATTTTCAACAGTCCAAAAGCATTTTATTTTCTAGTTTAAAAGTAAAAACAGTTAACTGAATAACCACATATGCAAAGCAAGCTAATCAAACTTTAAATTTCCTAGTTCTTTAGTGTGTCAGTATTGGCGTGCCATAAACCTCCCAATCATTAGGGCACAGCAGTAAAGTTGCTGCCTTACAGCGCCAGAGACCAGGGTTTGATTCTAACTATGAGTGCATGTTCGCCCCATGACCTGTGTGGGTTTTCTTCGGGAGCTCCAGTTCACACCCACACTCCAAAGACGCACACGTTTATAGATTAATGGCTTGCTAAAATTATAAATTGTCCCTAGTGTGTGTAGGATAGTGTTAGCGTACGGGGATCATTGGTCGGCTAGAACTCGGTGGGCCAAAGGGCCTGTTTCCACGCTGTATCTCTAAACTAAACTAAATTAATTCCCTGCAATAAAATTTGCGATGCAGAAAAATGATGAATAGGGTCAAGGGGGACAGTTTGTGACATTGGCTATTGCTAAGATATGCATTCTCTTCCATTATAAAACAAAAGTAGGAATGATTTAAAAAAAGGCAAAATTGAAAGTTGATAGGGAGGATGAATTGGATGAAGAGGCTATTTTTGTGAGAGGGTACACAAAAAGCTGGAGAAACTCAGCGGGTCGAGACCCTTCTTCCGACGTTTCGGGTCGAGAGAGTTTTTGTGAGAGTTGTGCCTCAGGACATCTTTAACTTGCAGAATTCTACATTTCTTACATTATTCAGTAAAGATATTTAATTATAAGGCATTAGAGATTTTGTGTTGTCAAGGTAAAAGCCGGCTTGTCATTTTCTTCTTTACATTCCTGTAATTCTAACTGACTCATTCTGTCTTGAAGTTCCAACAAAAAAATTCTGCATGACTGCACAGTATCTACAAATGTGCCGAGAGATTACAGTGAAAAGAGATTCTTTGACATACTTGTGGTTTTATAATTTGCTGAAACTGATTAATTTCAAGTTTTACCTTGAAGAGGTAAAATTATGAATGTGCATCTGGCCAAGAAGAATATCTGCAAGATTTATGTTTGTAAATACAAAGATTTGTATGGACTACCATCTACCTCATTGGTGACCCTCGGACAATCTTTGATCGGACTCTACTGGGTTTACCTTGCACTAAACGTTATTCCCTTATCATGTACCTGCACACTGTGAATGGCTCGATTCTCATCTTGCATTGTCTTTCTGCTGGCTGGTCAGCACACAACTAAAGCTTTTCACTGTGCTTCAATACATGTGACAATAAACTAAAACTGAAAACTGAACATTTAGGAAAGGGTCCTTGTAAATATCCTTGTGACTTGGCCAGATAAATTAAGTAAGTTAATTATAATTATTGACATTTCAATTCTAAAGATTTCCAATTCAAAATAAAACAGGAACTTGTATTTAAATACCGATTGGAAAAAAAAACTGTTTTAAAAATAAGAAATAGAAAGTGGTTTTGAGAAGTGCAGTATCACTCTTAAGGAATCGACAAGGTTCTGATAATCCAATATTAGAAAATACTCAGGCTTGTTGGCATTAAAATAGGAGTAGTAGTAGAAGCAAGACACCACCACCAAAACCGTGAAAATGACTTTTTAGTTTAGTTTAGAAATACAGCCCCTTCGGCCCACCGAGTCCGCACCGCCCCCCACACATTAACACTATCCTACACGTCCTAGGGACAATTTTACATTGATACCAAGCCAATTAATCTACAAACCTGTATGTCCCACTCCAATATGGGAGCAAACCAAAGATCTCGGCGAAAACCCACGCAGGTCATGGGGAGAACGTACAGGAAAGCACCTGCAGTTAGGATCGGACCCAGGTGTCTGGCACTGTAAGGCGGTAGGCTCTACTGCTATGCCACCATGCCGCCTTTACTTGTCATGCAAATAGGCAGACAAATAGAAGGTGAAATCTAACTGTGCCAGACATATGACATGGAGCTGACAATTTGAAGTGTAAAAATAAATGAAGCAAAAAAGTGGCAAGATTGAAAAAAAAAGGGTTCAGCAAAATATTTTTCTGACCAGATAATAGTAAAACAATTCGACCGGGCAATTCACAACCAGACCACATTGTTGACATGAGCCGAGAATTAATTCCCTATTCTTCACCGAGAGTGCCTGCTTCCATCTTTGTAACATGTTCCTCCTGTGCCGTATTGTAAAATAACAGTTTAATATTCTGCTGGCTGCAATAATTCTTTTTTAAGCTTCTATTAGTTTATTTTAGTCTATTGTCTCGCGCATCGAGGTACCGTGAAAAGCTTTCAAAGTTCCTCAATGCATTCTCGTACTAATTCGTACATTTCAGAATTTTCAATGTCCACTTCATTGTCAAAGAATGTTGAATGAAGTGGAGGCACAGAGATTAAAGCAAGATTCTCTTCTGGCAATGGGATACCGTCACTGTTCGTAATTCATTTGACTCACGTTTCATAGAGGCACCATGTTTTAAATGGCAAACCCCCTGTTGTGCCATTTTTCAATTGAGAAGATTTGTGAATGAGTTGCTTTTAAATGTTGTGTTTCAACGAAAATGTATCGCAGCAAAAGATCATAAAACCTGACCAGCACTTATTAATATTTCCCCTTTTAGTAACTAAGAAACCAAATCACCCATGTGTCTTTTTCACATATTCCTATACCGCCCCTTTTCTGTGACCGTCTATTGAAGAGTTATAAATGTTGACAAAATGTTCACAATGTTGTGAAATCCTCCTTCTGTAATTGCCTCCAGCACATGTGCCAGTTACTTTCATCTTCTTGCATCGCCAGTGCACATCGTTCAAAATTCATCTCTCGATATGATCTTCTTCTTCTTACGTGTGGCGTGCACAGCCTAAAGTTGTTGGACAACTTGTTCTATTTGATCTTCCGTTTGTGCACGTCGAGTTGATTGCATTAGTCGAAACAGGGCAGACCACGTGAAGGTTGCAATCTTCCACCCCTCGATATGATACAATAGAACTTTATTCATCCCCGGAGGTAAATTGGTTTGCCAATAGTCACAACACATAACAAGGTACACGAAAACTTGAAATTGATATTAAATTAAAAAGTTAATTTTAATTTTGTTTTCGTGTATGGTCAAGAAAGTAATGATTGTTGTGACTTTAAATGTTATCGTGCTACGGAGCGATTGTCCAAATTAACAGCCATTAATAATCAGAAGCCAATCACGTTCTCCTTGTCACAGGTTAACTATCCTCTCAATAAACTGCGTCATTTTGCAACCCATGAACAGGGCAATGAAGGTCACCTTTACTCAGCTCAATCATACAACTCGTCTGTGTGTAAGATACAGATCAAAACAACCAACATGCTGGACCTCCGTGCATCACAAGGCATCAAGTCTTGCATTCTCCGTCTCCGAATCTGAAACTCGTTTCCTTTTGTACCTTCTGCGTGACTAATCCACTGCCTTTGCTGTCTTTGTCCGGCCTGACATAATCTTATTACATTGCTTATGGTCAGAAAAAGCTATCAAAAACATGCAAGCGAATGCCTAGGATCAGTGATTTCCAAGCAACATAGAACTGGCCCTGCTTGCTCACTGCATGTGGCTGCAGAAACTCACAGCTCGTGGTCCATGTAGCAAGATCCCAATTATTTTTAATCAAACATTGTGTTTGTGAAAATTCAGTCATGCTATGCACACTAATACTGCATTTCATGACTGAAAGTCTCAGCAAAAACATTTTGGGGATACATAATATGCCGCTGTTAATTGTAGAGGAAATCTTGTCAACATTTATAACTCTATTAAATAGATGGTCACTGTAACGGATGGGGGTGGGGGGGAGGAATATGGGAAAGAGAGACATGGGTGATTTGGATTCTTAGTTACTAAAAGGGAAACATTAATAAGGGTTAGTCGGGCTTTATGATCTGTCGCTGTGATACAATTTTGTGGCAACACATTTTCAAATCTACTCGATGGAAAAATGGCACAATAGGGGGCTTGCCATTTAAAACATGGTACTTCTATGTGAAATGGGTTAAATGAACTACAAACAGTGACCCTATCCCATTCCCAGCAGCTAGTCTTGCTTTAATCTGTGCCAGTAGTTCCAGAGTTGTCAGCAGTCAGCTTCCACAGACTTCAGCCTCAGAGCCACTTTAAATCTTGCGGCAAGTAAGATGTATAATACAGGCCAACAGCCGATCTTACTATTGCCAGAAAGGAACTGCGCCTTTAATACATGGTTTAATTGCGATTTCTGGTTCACTGCTCCATTTATGAGTTGTTTATATATATCTACAGGGTAAACAAATCTACATTAACGCTGCAAATGTGATTTTGTTGCCTGAGGTACTTTATGATTAACTGTAAACCGGGATTAAAACTGTCCAACCTTTTACAGAGCCAATAATTGCCATTTAGTTTGGCCAGGGGTCAACCAAAGTTGGATTATACAAAAACAATTATTGAACTGATTACTGATCTACAATTAGAAATGTTTCTCTGATCTAAACAGTTCTCAAATTTTGACAGCATCCATAAACTAATGCATCCTCCCAAATTTCTTCTCATAAAAAGAAAACACTCTAATGGGGTCATTCCCTTTCATAAAGCAAAAATCTTTATGGGAAGATTAGATCTAATGGCCAGTCATTTCAAACCACAGGGGCAAGTTATTTGAAGTGTTCATCTTTAAAAAATATATAGTTACAGCATAAACATTTTAAACAGTTACTCTGCATATTTAGATCAAATTGATTGGCTTTTCTGCATTTTTCTGTCCCACATTGTGGGATCATTGTCTGATCCTTTATATTTTATGCTGCACCCATTAGGCTATTAAACACTACAACCTCATATAAGCTTTGAACTACATACACTATTATTGCATTATTATCATTTGTTTTTTATGTGTACGCCCACATGCATATATTTATTATAAATATATATAATCTGCGTAAATGTGAGTATGTGTGTATATATATATATATATATATATATACACACACACACAGAATTTTCTTTCTCATTTATTATACTGTTTACAGTGTACTATGTTTACATGTTCTGTTGTGCTGCTGAAAGTAAGAATTGCATTGTTCTATTTAGGACATGTGACAATAAAACACTCTTGACTCTGCTATTAGATCTCTCCCTATTTTAGATAACAGCTTTGTTCTTGCTTCCTGTTTGACCCTCCCTTCCTGATCGAGGGTGCTTGGCAGTGCCCGATCTTACCAATGCAATGCACTTCATTAAAGCACCCATTTCATTGTCCAGAGCTGGGTAATACAATATGACACCGGAACTGATGCTGGAGAAGAGGGGGGGGGGGGGGGGGGGGGGGGGGGGGGGGGGGGTGGGGGGGGGGGGGGGGGCAATCCTACATGTTAATTTGACAAATTAAAACCACTTCCCACCAGCAATAGCAGATTCATTGCTTACAGCAGAGGTGTCACTTCCCCCTGGCCAGGTTAATAGTGAAAACTACTCGGTATTTAGTCCTATTTCAGTCAGTGTGCAGAATAACAAAAAGTATCTGCAGGATTGTCCAATTATTGAGTGGAGGTACTACATGTGGGACAGGGACACAAGTCGATAACATTTAGAGACCTGTTATCAATCTCTATGTGTCTCCCTCCAAGACACATGATTGGAAACCCCACAGACAGTTGAGTGCAGCCTACCATTGAGTACCACATGTCCATAATATGGGAGCAGGAGGAAGTCTCTTGTCCTCTCATGCCTGCTGTCTCCGTTTAAATGAATCATGGCAAATTTGATCGTACTTCAACTCCACATTCCCACTTATGTTCAGCGATCGCTTTGCTGAACACCTCCACTCAGTCAGCCTTAACCAACCGGATCTCACGGTTGCTCAGCACTTCAACTCCCCCTTCCATTCCCAATCTGACCTTTCTGCCCTGAGCCTCCTGCATTGTCAGAGTGAGGCCCAGCATAAATTGGAGGAACAGCACCTCATGTTTCACTCGGGTAGTTTACATCCCAGCAGTATGAACATTAACTTCTCTAACTGTCAGCAGGCTCAGAAATGGAAAGGACTCAAATGCAGGCTCACCGAGAAGTACTGAAGAAAACCCAAAGTGCAAACGCGAATGGAACCGAAAGATATAGACCTCGAACCAACAGAACTTAGAACTGCTTTCAAACTGACAGAATGCAGTACTGATTAGTCTGAACCAATTGGTATGTTCTCAAGTATTTATACCAAGTGATAGATTAGGGGAGCAGATTAAATGCAGGTGTAACTCCTAATAACTCAGGGGACAAGTGTGGAAAGATTCTCAAGTGTCTTAAGTGTGACACTAACTTCAAATAGCCCTTGCTTTCCCTCCCTATCCCCTCCCCAGTTGTCCCACCAGTCTTACTGTATCTGACTACATTCTACCTCTGTCCCGCCCACTCCCCTGACTTCAGTCTGAAGCAGGGTCTCGACCCAAAACGTTACCCATTCCTTCTCTCCAGAGATGCTGCCTGTCCCGCTGAGGTACTCCAACATTTTGTGTCTACCTGTCAACTTTCACCTCTTTGCTTATCGAGTATCTGTCTACCTGTACCTTAAAATATTGAAAGACTTTACACTACCACTGAGAGATTCGAAGACATGTCCCTGAAATAGTCACCTCATTTGATTTATTTGGGAAATCATACAATACATGAGTACATCAGGTAGCGCAAACGAGAAAATAAACAGTGTGCAGAATACAACGTTACACCTATGGTGAATGTGCAGATAAAAAGTGCAAGGATTTCAATGAGGTAGGTTGGAAGACCGGGAAGTCATTCTAAGCATATGATAGATCAGTTCAAGTCTGATAACAGTGAGGAAGAAGATGTTCTTGAATCTGGTGATAAGAGATGATTGTCAATGCTCCCAATTCCCCCGACGGTCTGTTTGACCCAAATCTCTCCAATCTTTTCTATCCATGTACAGGTCCAAATGTTGTTTAAAGGTTCGTATGAAATTTAAGCTTTTTATCTTTGTACACCAGATGTTCCTGCCTATCCTGAGATAGGAGTGGTTTCTGCAGCGAAAAAGAGTCGAATAAAATTAGTCCTGCCTTTGACCCTTTCCTCTATCTTCCAAGTCATTCTAAGTTGGAAGTCACATCAGCTAAATTGCTGCCTTCGGCAATCCCCCGATGAAGGGCGCACATTCCCGAGCTGGCCTGAGAGGGAAGAGGCTGTAACAAGAAACAAGCCCCCAAATATTGGTAGAAACTGCAGGTGTTGGTTTAAACCGAAGATGGACACAAAAAGCTGGAGTAACTCGGGGGGACAGGCAGGCAGCATCTCTGGAGAGAAGGAATGGGTGACGTTTCGGGTCGAGACCCTTCTTTAGATTATTATTTGTCTGAAGAAGGGTCTCGACCCGAAACGCCACCCATTTCCTCCCTCCAGAGATGCTGCCTGTCCCATTGAGTTACTCCGGCTTTTTGTGTCCATCCACTAAAGGTATAGCGAGACTGATTGTGGGAGTGGTGTTAGACCCAGGTGTATGTGGAAAACAGCGAGTAAAGTGCATCAGCAAACTTTAACAAGAGCTGGTCTTCAAGAAGCGAGCGTCGGCCAGTTAATGTCGCGCAGTAAAGTGAGGCAGTTTGGTGCTGGACGGCGGGGAAAGTGAGTGTGTGGACTGTGAGCCGCGTTCGCGACCATGCTCTGGAGCCGCTTAGAGAAGTTTAATGTTGATACAAATGAAGGTGTTGGTTCTGCAGTCCGGCCGGGATCCCTCAGGGGGCGCTCTCTGTCTTCACTGAAGGACAAATAATCTTCGCATGGAATGAATTGAGGGTTCTGTAGCGGCAAGGGTTAACTCTCCCCACGCCCCGGACTTATGGCATGCCTGTTCGGGTGAGAGGCCGCCGGGCCAGGGATTCGCCTTGGCCAGTGTGGTCCATCCCTGGCTCTGATAGCGAGCTGCTTCACTTCACAGTAATCTCACAGAGCAAGCTTGTCTTATTTTTTTTAAATCTGGTCATGGTCATGTTATCTAGTTTCCTGATATTGATTTTTGAGAAATCAGACCAATTCTCTTTTTTTTTCAACCCCATTAATTAAATAAATTATGTTATCGGCTATGTGGCCATGAAAATAGCCGCTAGCTTGTCGGATGTGGCAGTGGTGTATTCCTGAGTCTGGGCCTGTTATTCACTGCAGTCCAATAAACTGACAATCAGCGTCTTAAGCGGCCTAGCAAACCTCTCTCTGGGCTGTGATCAGGGAGCTGGGGACGGGCGATAAAGCGCTCGGGAATTAATTTAAACACATTATTAGGAATGCGATTGGGGGGTCACACGAGTGTAAAGCGTGGGATGACTGGCATTCAGTGTTACGTGTTTAAACTTTCACCCAGATCTAAGCGCTGCTCCGAAAGTTCAGAATTCAGTTATAATTGAAAGATAAACCAAATAAATAATTGTTTGAATTTCGATGGAGCCCGTGTTCCGTTGGCGAAATCTACCTGTCAATGTTGTTACACCAAACGAAACGTTGATGAATTATTCAAGGAGCAGAGTTGGACGTTATCATGAGCCCAATTACGGAACACCATATGCGGAACGTGTATTTATCAGGATCCACAGTCAGAAAATTATCACTTCGGAATTACTGTAAATCTTCTAAATGAAAAATAAAGTTTTAGACCAAGCATTCTACCCCCTGGCTGTCCGGCGTTCTTAGGAAATATTCTCCACTGAAGGCCCCATGATTTTGGAAGTTGATGCTTGGGCTAAATTCCGAAAAGTAATGTAATGTAATGTTATATATTTTTTTTTATATAGAGAGGGCAAAACTAGTTTGATTTTTACTGCCTAATGTGTGTGATGGGAGCATGGAAATATTGGCCATTATATTTGAAATCCTAAATGAAGAATAACGAGTGAGGAGGATAACAGAACAGCGGCTCCAAGTAGCGATCAGAGATGGGCTGGACAGTTGCCCGTGCACTCGCGAATCCTTCTCCTTTTACCTGGCACTTACATCAATGAGTTTCAGCTTTTATTGTTTAAATTAGCAGCAAAAATGTATTGTAAAAACAGACCCGAGAGTGCGCTTCCTGGGTGGTTAACGATTAGTGAGGGGGCAAAAACGTTCAATTGTAGGAAGATTAAGTTTCGCCGAATGTTTGCGGCGGCCGCATCTTCAAATCATTTAATCGCGCTGCAACGCGTTCGGAGTAACACCCGGTTCTGAAAGATCACAGTAATTAAAGATCTCTTTAAATTGATTCACCGTGCTTTAAATGGCTTTAATGAGGCTCAGTCAGATGCGGGCACACTGTACAGAGGCTTGGAGCCGACTCTGGAGATTATTTCACCGTAAATAGATCATTTAGAGGCAATTTGTCAGCGAGTCAGTAGTTTATCTTGAGAATATTATAAAGCGATCGAGATTCCAGGTGGAAGGCTGGTTCGCCGGCCTGGGGATGTGTGGGTCTTGTTTTCACGCGTGCCATGTGTTTTTGCCAGGAATGTATGGGGGTGAAGACCAGGAAAGTGGCCACAAAATACTCACAATCCTTTCTGGCACCAATTAGTTCAGGGGTAAGACTAGGATTGACATTACCAGTAACCTACTAGTTTTATTTTGTATTCTAAACTTTTGTGCCGCGACCCCCCCCCCCCCCCACCCCCCTAAAAAACATGTTTTATTAAGTCCCACAGCACTCGATTTTTTAAATTCCAGATAAAGCAGTCGATTCCTCTCATTCTGGGCAAAAACAAAATCCAGAAGGGTCTCGACCCGAAACGTCGCCTATCTCCTTTTTGTGTACTCCCGACAAGGCTGTTGTGAAGAGAGAAATAGTACGTTTGCACTAAAATTGTTTCAGTCTGGGTTCGGTAGGAAAGGTCCGGTCCGACCTTGAGAGAAAGAAACATCGAAATTACTTAATTTCGGGATTGCTCAGGAAAAACAAAAATCATCTTCAGAATTAACAAAAAAATGCGAAGAGTTTGCAGAAGAGGTCCGCAACGAACAGAAAATAAATAGATCGTCGAAACAGCTCGGTGAAGTTGATGTTGTTTCCACGTAGCCCGTCCTTAGATGCAACAGCTAATTGAGAAAGAACACAAGTGAATGACAACTGAGTTATTAAGTCTAGCGTGTTTCTGAGGTGTGGGGAGATTCGTAGAAATGATCATTCGCTCGGAATTAGTTTAGAAAGGAGATGTTTTTGATAAACACCTCTCAGGTTTGTTTGCTCCCGCTGCCAAATTAATTCAGTGACTGTGTGGATGTTGCTGTCCCAGTTAAAACCTGCAACAAATGTCCACTAAATTCTCCTCCAACGTGTGGGTCCAGTCGGCGTGGGTTTGAGAAATCATCCGGCACATTTGATTTATTATTTCACATTTATTGAACTCCCCGAACGGACACTGCAGAAGGGTTGGACCTGACTCTCAGTCTGAAGAAGGGTATCGACCCGAAATGTCACCTGTTCCTTTTCTCCAGAGATGCTGCCTGACCCGCTGAGCTTTTTTTGTGTGCCTACCTTCGGTTTAAACCAGTTCCTTCCTAATCAGCGGAGAAGGGTTTAGTTCTATTGAGACCTGTGTGCAGGTAAAAGGTGGAATACCCTGTCCCAACTCCAGATATTTCATCCAGTTCTCCTGGGGATGGAGTTAACCCTAACATTTGTGATTGGACGGCGAGGATTGATACCCAGCGCACCCGGTTGGATGTTGGGAAGCATCCTTGGGTTAGGATAGGATGGCGGCTGTGACAGGCAGCCGCAGCGGGCTCGTCCCGCCCACGGTCGGTGCTGCGGTTTAAAGTGTAGCGAGCGGTGGCGAGATGCTGCGAGTGTAGAGTGTTTGTACACAGAGCGGGCGCGCACACACACACAGACACACACACACACACACACACACACAGACACACACACACACACACACACACAGCCAGCGGCAGCCATGGCCTCGGGACCCTGCCTCTGGTTCTTACTGTGGAATATCTTCTGCGGATCGCACTGCATCTACTTGCCATCAAACGAAGGTAAGCGGACCATTCTCGCGGCAACATGTAACTGGGATTCACAACAACATAAAAAAAGCTTCTGGCAGCGCAAGGCAGCCAAGCACCGCCGCCTCACGGTGTAAAGGCACGGCCGCTCTTCTTGCCTCATCCTTAAAACAAATGCTGCAGATATTGAGAAGTTTAATTGGTTCTGAAACGGGTCTGGTGTGCGCGGCACGGTGTACGGGGAGGGTGCTTTTAGTGGTGTTAGTGGTGATGGCATCTACTGTGTCCGGTACAGGGTACGGAAGCATCCTCACCTCCCATCTCCACCTCATCTACCCCCCCCCCCTTCCCTGACACCCCCCCCCCCCCCCCCCCCCCACCCCCAAGCCACTAGGCTTTGCTGCGTGCGGTCTGGGGGTGAGAGGGTTGGGGCATCGCTGTCGGCCTCCCTTAGAACAGGCGGCGTGAGAGGACAGCTCGCATCAGCTGTTCGCTTCACCCACGTGAAACTGCAACTCCTGTGTTGACAACAACATGGGGTGTGTTGAAGGTGCCGGCGATCGAAATGCACTCTGCATCCGCGACTGTGTAACTATACACCCCCCCCCCCCACCCCACCCCACCCCCCCCCCCCCACCCCCCCACGAGAAAGCGTGAATTATTGATTATGTGTACGGCACATGTCTAATCACTTACTGCTCTGATTGAGATTGTCAGGAGAGACCGAGTTAGATGAAATGTAACAATATCGCAGATAGACACCAAAATGCTGGAGTAACTCAGCGGGGTCAGGCAGTATCTCTGGAGAACAACGAACAGGTGACGTTTCGGGTCGAGACCCTTCTTCAGACACAATACCGCTACTCTCAGCTCGCAGTTCAAATCTGACATCTTAATGCCTTGTTCCCCTGGCGTTTCACCCGCTTCCTGAAACGATCACCGCCATTTCTATTTTACACAAGTTCACAGAAATAAAGATTGTTGTATGCTGACCACAGTAAGTTGGGTTGGGAAGTTTAATCTCAGAGGTGGTGTTGGCGAGGTGTATGTGTGAGTGAGTGGAAAGGGCTTGGGTGGGTTTCAGGCAAATTATTCTGAACGTGTGGCAGTTGCATTGCTCGTATCTGTTCATAATTAAAACTCCCCCCCCCCCCCTCCTCCCCCCCCCCCCCCCTCCAACTGTATAGTCGTATTTTTTTTAATCAGCAATATAAAAATCAAACTCTTTTAACGATATCAGTTCCGCGCACTTTTCTTGGAGCTTTCTCTTAATTCAATCCTTTATAAATCGGTTGTCAGTGGTGTTAATTTCCTCGGGCTGTGCCTCCTATTTCACCTTCGTTTCTAATATGCAGCTAAAGCGTTTCACGTGTAAAATAAACGTCCTACCTGACAGCACGGAACCCTCCAGTAGTTTAAACAAACGTTCAAGCTTGGCTGTGAAACGTCTGTTTTAATAAAACACAAAACAGCTTCTTGGACAACCAACTACTTCCTACAGGTCAAATTAGAACCAAAACGAAGCTAGTCAGATCAGTTTTGCGGCACCCATAAAATCCGTCCACCCTTTCAAAGCAGCATCCCCGAATCTGACTTTTCCATCCAACTTGAACCTGTGGCGGTTACTCCGCAGTTTCGCCTGAATGTCCCGTTAGTTTATGCAAAACCCACTTTACAGCGTTTCTGCCATTTCCACCCAGACTTTACCGCACTCCTCGACCTATTTATCATCACAGCTTTGAAAAACTGTACACGTTTTATACCCTACCACGTTTTGTGCGGATTACACTTTTATTTCAAGGTCAATGCCTCATTGTACAATGATACACACACACACACGCACAGTAAATGCTGGACCTCTGTCTCTCCACAGATGATGTGTGAGCTGGCGATTACTTGCAACGTTTCCAGTTTCTATTTCAGATTTGCAGCACCGTGATCTTTTACCATATTCCTTTTGTTTTCTCTATTTCTAGACGCGCTCCTCCTGTGAAAGGGAGAGCTGTTTTGACTTGTGGTCCGCCAACTCTTTCTTTACGAGTTCCTTGCCAGTGGACTAGACAGTCCAACCAGGCTGGCGCCAAGATCAAGCCGGGTAGAACAAACCTTGCGCCTTCTCAATTTGCGCCTTATTTTGCCCGTGATGGTATAACACGCGCATCTTAGCTCCGTCCTCGTTCAACGCTGCGAATTGAATTTAAAACTATATATTTTTTCATGTATTCGCCTCAAACATCTCAGTACAGTTGTCAGTTTCCCACACAGGAAATTGCTCAGAACGGGTTCATAAATGTACTGTCTAAATTCTACCAATTTCAGGCGCCCGCTCACCAATACTGTTAATATTCGAATGATTTAAAGACTAATCTATTTAAAAAAACATACAATTTATCAATTACACCTTTCAACTGCACTTTCTGCATTTGTAATAGGGTCGATGTTTGAACATTAGTTTATGTTCACACTACGTTTAATTTCTTAATTTAATTTCCAGTTGTGTCCACGGTCTCATCGGCAATTCCTCTGATGTGTAATTCCTCTCTCCGTTCCCGACCGCCCAATGGTTCCAATCCCCACTCACGCAGCAGAATTTCACAATCTAAACTAGACATGTATAATAATCACGGGAGCGGCGTTTGAACTGGGTCGGGTTGTTAAAGCTATAACTTTTCCAGCAGCGCCTCTCATGCAAACTGGTCTAGAAGTCGGCAAACCAAACCCCGGTGTACTGTGCGTGGAAGTGTTCAGTGGTGGAGCGAGTAACCCTCGCCGCAGCTCCGCGCTTTCAGTTGAACGGCAGATTCATTTTCATAGAAAAGATTCCTTGTAAACGAGTAGGATTCTTAACGGAGACGAAAAGTCAATTTAAAAGGCGCAATTCATGGGAATGGAGGCGCTTAAAAATTACAAACATTAAATTGCAAGGATTATGCATAAAATAATTACCAATTGAGAAAACAGCACCAGGGAAGATCAAATTACTTTAAATTGTCACTAATTACAGGACATATTCTCGGAATGACAGCAAATGGCCATCACATTACACTCGAGCTGTAAAAGCAACGAGGAAGCGCTGATGAGGTGTTACCTCCCGCGGCGTTAACCAGGGGGTGAGTCTGAAGGTGCTTCAGGCCACAGGAAGGTTTGTCCGAAAGATAACGGGTCGCTTCAAAACCCAACTTGTCCGAAAGATAACGGGTCGCTTCAAAACCCACCACGCTTAAAATAAAACACACACAGACATTTCTAACGGCGTGGAAATAAGCATTTCAAATACTCAAATAAATTGAATTGATAACAATTTTGGGGATTCAGAAATAAATATTATCGAATGAAGACAATCGGCCGCTGCCCTATCTCTCCAGATTTCCCGCAAACATTTCTCGTTTTCAGCGCCTCCTTCAAATCGTTGGCTAAATCCGACCGCTGATGTTTTTTTTCGCAACCACTGGAAATCCATCCCTTCTCCCCACTTGCTCTCAAGCGGCGGAACCTGTCGCCCGTTTACTTTGTAAAACTCGCCAGTAATTTTAAAAACATCTGACATTTTCTCTTGATCTTACTTTTACAGCAGCGCCTCTCAAGCGAACCGGTTCACCCAGAGAGTTGTGAATCTGTGGAATTATCTGCCACCGAAGGCAGTGGAGGCCAATTCACTGGATGTTTTCAAGAGAGAGTTTGATTGAGCTCTTAGGACTAAATGAATTAAGGGATATGGGGAAAAAGCAGGAACGGTGTTCTGTTTTTTTTGATGATCAGCCATCATCGTATTGAAGGGCGGCGCTAGCTCGAAGGGCCGAATGGCCGACTCCTGCGCCTATTTTCTATGTTTCTATTTTGCTCCAACAACGAAATAGACATGTGCAGGAAGGAACTGCAGATGCTGGTTTACCACCGAAGATAGACACAAAATACAGGAGTCAGGCGGCATCTCTGGTGAAAATGGAATAGATGGCGTTTCGGGTCGAGACCGTCTGAAGAAGGGTCTCGACCCGAGACGTCACTTATTCCTTTTCTCCAAGTAAAATAAACACCCCGTGTCCTCTAAGGACCTCCGCCTAAGCGGAAATCCCGCAGCCCCGTATCAAGTTTGTAGGAAGGACAGAAATGTCTGAGAGTGGGTTCAACTGAGGAGATCTCGAAAGAGCAGTCAACAACCGAGTGAGGTGGAGGACATTTGTCAATGGCCTATGCTCCCTAGAGGATCAAAGGGCTTAAGGAGAAGAAGAAGTAGGAAGGAACTGCAGATGCTGGTAACACCCAAGATAGACACGGGATGCTGGAGTAACTCAGCGGGTCAGGCGGCATCACTGGGTGGTGGCGTTTCGAGTCAGATCGCTGAGTTACTCCAGCATTTTGTATTTTTTTTCTGGTAAACCAGCATAGGCAGTTCCGTGTGTGAACATCACACGCGCAGTCAAGGTACAACCAGCTATCCACTCGTGTTCAATGTTAATGTGGACAGGAAGTCGATGTCTGTCCCGCTGAGTTACTCCAGCATTTTGTGTCCATCTTTAATGCTAAGTTTGCTTTCTATTTATTTCCATTTTGGGGGGCTTGTTAAAAGATATATATGTATTTGTGAAAAGTAAGGATAAAAAGAAAACAATAACACGTTTTCTGTTTGTGCAGGATGTGTTCTGTGCAGGTGTGAGTGGCGGGGACAGGTGGCGGTTTCGGGTCAAAGCAACAGGCCGGGGCTAAATAAACAAATCAATCTCTGAGCAGGCGAGTGTGCGGGGAAGTGCAGAGAGCGACTCGGCGCATAGGGCAGCAGCAGCGGCCACGGACGCTGCCCAGTCTCATGCAGAAACCTATTTACTTCCGTCCCCAGCACTTACATGACATAGGAGCAGAATTAGACCATTCGGTCCATCGAGTCTATCCCCCCACGATCACAGCTCATCTATTTTTTTCCCTCTCAACCCCATTCTCCTGCCTTCTCACCGTAACCTCTCACGGCTTTACGTTTGGTTCAATTTGCAGTGTATCCGCGCCTGTCAACTTGGAAAAGCGGATAAAAACTTCACAATTTGGGAAGTCTCACTTTTTTTGGTAAATACATCGCTCCGATAACAATCACATGGCAAACGTGATCATTTTCACTTTGAGCCCCGTCCGGCTCGTTCGAGTGCTCAAATACACGCGCTAAACTTTCTGAACGATTTAGAATTACGCCCATGATTGTAATTTAAGCAATCAATTAAATAGACTGAGTAATTAAGCGAAGGTAGACACAAAATGCTGGAGAAACTCAGCGGGTGAGGCAGCATCTATGGCGAGAAGGGATTGGCGACGTTTCGGATCGAGACCCTTCTTCAGACTTAAGTAATTAAGCGAGTTGTGGGAAACCTGTCCACATGAACATTGAACACGGGCGGATAGCTGGCTGTGTGAATTGACGGTGATGTTCACACAAGGAACTGCGTGTGCTGGTTTACTAAAAAAAAAACAAATAAAAACACGAAGTGCTGGAGTAACTCAGCGATCTGAAGAAGAATCGTGACTCGAAACGCCACCTTTCCATGTTCTCCCAGTGAACATGGAAAGGTTCGCCTGACCCGTTTGAGTTACTCCAGAACTTTATGTCTTTTTCACGGAATTGTTCGCATCGCCTGCCCACATTAATTGCCGATTACATTCGCCGCTGAATTGTGAGCGGCGGGGCTCTGCGTGTTTGACCCGCGGAGCGAAAGAAAATCAGTCAGCGGAATCAGATGTGACAGGTTTTTATTCCGAAACATTGGTTGACTTGACCCCGTCAGAGTGACAAATTAACCATAACATTTTACAACCATTTTTTTCTCTCTCCAGACCGTTGTTTATTTTGATTGTTGTGGTTTCTGCTCGAAACAACCCGTAATTTATTCCGTTTTAACGCTGGAAAAAAGTTACAGAAAAACGTAAGGCGCTGTTCTAATCTGAAGAAGGGTCTCGACCCCGAAACATCACCCGTTCCCCTTTTCCTAAAGAGATGCTGCCTGTCCCGCTGAGTTACTCCTGCATTTTGTATCCATCGTCTAATTTAATTTCTCGCACAACAGTGACAGGTCTGACGAGGTGGGAAGAAAGTACAGTAATTGTATTTCCTACTTTGAACCCCTTCCAGTAGATATATAGACACGCTTCTCGCCCGTTATCCGCGACCAGCGAGCGCTCACCGCCGCGTTACCCGATCCCCTTAAAATTACATTCCGCGGAAAAGTTAAAAGTCAAATCACCACACGACTAACACGGGGGGAGCCCCTCGAGTCAGCCAGGCCATTCACTCTAATCACGACCATTCCCAATTCTTCTTGCGAATGAAACATAAATAAACCAAAGGAATAGTTAGATCTCTTGCCGGGTTTGTTGTCTGTGGGTCAATGTCTGCCAGGCCCTGAGCTCCATTTGGCGGGTGGTAGAGCGGGCACTCAAGAGACGAGCCATTCCCAATGTAATCTCAACAGTATTCCGGCCCACTCCATGCTTAACTAGAATCTACAAGCATCTGTCCTAAAATACTCCCACGACTCTTGCTTTGAAGAAAATCATTCTAAATAATTGACTTTCTGAGAGAAAACATTTTGCCACAAATCTTAAAAAAAAAAGGCGTTCCTCTGTTCAAATAGTGACCCCACGGCACACACACGCCCACTTCTAAATTCTCCCACAAGAGGAAATATTTTATTAAAACCGACCCTGCCACGCTCGCTCCGTGTAAATTCGAGCGGACACAGGCCTAACCTGTATAACCTTTCATTAGAAATTAGTCCGTCTGAAGAAGGGCCTCGACCCGAAATGTCACATATTCCTTCTCTCCAGAGATGCTTCTGTCCTTCTGAGTTACTCCAGCATTTTGTCTTTTGTCTTCGGTGTAAACCAGCATCTGCAGTTCCTTTCTACAAATTCGAGGTATTGGTTTGGTAAGTATCTATTTGGATTTGGAGTGCTTCAAATCCAAATTACAATAAGAACCCATTAATACTGCAGGTGACATGTGGAATAATTTATGGACCAGTTTACAATTCCTGTCTTCAATTCGAGAAAGGCTTCGTGAAGGGTGCCTGGTACACTATACTAAGTTATTTGCAGATTATAAAACAGTGCCGTGTATATATATATATATATATATATATATACTATATATACTCTATATACTATCTCTCACTCTCTCTCTCTCTCTCTCTCTATATATATATATATATATATATGAGAGTTGGATCGGGGCATCACACTTGGTGATCACAGGTGGGTCCCAATGCTGTCGTTTGAGGACGTTACGGGGAAGCGGGACTCGAGTGCTTTCATCAGTGTCATTGCGGTTGTACCCTGTATTAGATCCACCCGGACTAACGTGTACAATACCGCTCTCCGCACTGCAGGAAGAGTGCGGTAGCAATAGAGGGAGCGCAGAAAAGATTCTCCAGGAGGAAGAAGGCTCCCGACCTGAAACATCACCTGTCCATGTTCGCCGGCGCTGACGCCTGTCCCGCTGAGTTACTCCAGTACTTTGTGTCTTTTTTTTTTACTAACCGGCATCTGCGGGTCTTTGTTTTTTCACCAGGGGGATGCCTGGGATGCGATAGTTGTCAGGAGAGGATGGAGGACTGCGTTTATTTTCACTGGAATATGTGACGCTGAATGTCGGCGTTGTCGAGGTTTACAACATTATAAGGGAGGAGATAGACACATTTTTTGGGAGACAGAGTCCCGGAGTAGCCCACAGTAGCATCACAGGAGAACATGGACCAGCGATGGTCCAATTCTTTTTCCAATTTTAGACTTTAGACTTTACCATAATCGGGGTGGCGAGTACTCACCGACCGCCGAGAACTGCGGACCAACTATAAGGGAATCCAAAATGCACATTCCTTTTGCAACTATAGGGGAATCTTTGAGGGCACGGATTTGAGGTGAGAGGGGAAATATTTAAAAGGGGACCCGCCCCCCCCCCCCCCCCCACACAAAGGACGGTGGTTATCTTGCAGGGGATGTAGTTGGGGCGTATTCAATTACAATGTTTAAAAATAGTTGGACAGGTGCTTGAATCGGAAAGAGTGGATGATTACGGCGTCACTGCTGCTAAATGGAATTAACGTCGATAAATCAACACGGCCAAGAAAGGGGAGGTGGGGGCTTTTTCTGTTGGACGCCCCTTTATTCTATGTCCTACCAATCTGAAGAAGGGTCTCGACCCGAAACGTTCCCCATCCTTCTCTCTGGAGATGCTGCCTGTCCCGCTGAGTCACTCCAGCATTTTGGGTATACCTTCAGCGAGAACCAGCATCTGCAGTTCCTCCCTTCATATCTATTGACCGCGTCCCATCAGGGAGCGGGTAGATCAACTCTCTGGCAGAGAGTTTAGGAAGGAACCGCAGATGCTGGTTTATACCGAAGCCAGCTACACAATGATGGAGTAACTCAGCGGGCCAGGCATCATCTCAGGAGAAAAGGGATAGGTGACGTTTCGGATCGAGACCCTTCTTCAGACTGAAATATAGAGAAGGGTTCCTTTCTTTCTTTCAGTCCCTATCTGTATATTTCAGTTACAGTTCGCGCCCGGACCTCTGTATTTCAGGCAGTGTTTGCGCTAAAGTGAAGCTGGCGGCTGTCGCGGAAGTTTGGCGGGATTGAAGAGGGAAAGTGGGTCACAGTTAGCGGTAACTTCAGCACCCTCGTGTCTCCGGCTCCAACACCCCCGTGTGAGCGGGCGGCCAATGGACAATAGACAATAGGTGCAGGAGTAGGACATTCGGCCCTTCGAGCCAGCACTCCGGTCCTCCGGTGTATTTGTCACTAGGGAGAACATGTCATGTTACTTAGGGTGAAAGTTACAGCGAATAAGCAGCTCCAAAGCAAGCCGTTCGGCCCAACAGGCCCTCACTGGCACTCTCACAACCCTCCCCTCATTGCGGTTACCTGGTGCTGAATCAAGCGGGCGATGAATTGGCTCCAATCATAAATCAACCAACCTGACCTGTCCTCTGGACCTCAACTCCAACAACTGTGGTCTCCAAAAACCTTCGCCTCCCCAACCCAGAGACCTCCTGAAAGCCCCCTCGCCCCCTGCAGCGACCCACCCGACCTCTCCTCTCTTCCAGCGCACTGCAGACATTCCCAGTTGCCCGACCTTCTCAGTGGTGTTTGTAACTCCAACGCAAGTTGACCCATGGTCCTTAAGAGATACCGTTTAACTTCTAAGCATGCCAGTCTTCACCCTATTTGGTTTCGAAGTCGTATTTGACCAAGAGGGCAGTGGAGTGGGTACTCTGCGAATAGTAGAACAAATATCACACGATCTCCAGCTCTGGGATTAGATGGGACCGCGGGGCGAGGGGCGAGCGAGGTGGGTCGGCACTGTGTGGGGATAATCTATGCCTTGAATAACCCCAGCCTGACCTCTATGAGCCGGTGGGGCTACTGTCGATGGGGCAATGCTGCGTTCGTGGTCTCCAGGGGTGAGAGAGGACTAAGAGAGGTTGCTGACCGATACTGCTGTATAGCCCCCGCTGGGAGATACGATGCGAACTCTGTAGTGTGGTCGAAGATTGGGAGCAAATTCATAAATTATAGGAGCATAATTAGGCCATTCGGACCATTGAGACTATTCCGCAATTCAATCATAGCTCATCTATCTTTCACTCTCAACTCTATCCTCCCCGCCGTCTCCCCATAACCCCTGACACCCGCACTAATCAAGAAACTACTGTCCACAGTTGCCATAAACATATACATTAACTTGGCCTTCACCGCCGTCGGTGGCAATAACTTGTACCCTATCTACAGAAATTTCTCATCATCTCCTTTCTAAAGGAACGTCCTTTTATGCTGAAGCGATGGCCTCTGGTCCTAGACTCTCCTACTAGTGGAAACATCCTCTCTTCATCCACTCTATCGAGGCCTTTCAAGATACGGTAGATTTCAATGAGACCTCCTCCCCATCCCCTCTCATCCAGAACCGACTACAGATTACCCCAGCCGTCAAATGCTCATCATTCCAAATTGCTGGCATTGAATTCCCACGGAGGCCGTTTCTGCTTCTGTTGGAACATATAGTTTGACCTTGAGCACACGAGTAAACTAGTTGAACATTTTTGGCCCTTGATTCCTGTGCTTTCATCATTACGGCATTATCTCCGGAGTTGTTTCCTCCACCGCTATAGGGGGGTTGCACGTAAGGTCACTGGGTCATAGAACTTGGGCGGGCAGGTTACATTTCTGTCCACTTTCTTCATCAGGAAGCTCCCGTTGATCCGACAAGATCGAGCAGCCCACGCCGCCCTTTCACCGGTCCCCGCAGCCAAACCAAGGGTCCCGACCCGAAACGTCGACTGCTCCAGTCACCGACCGCAGATGCTGCCTTGACCCACTGTTCGTTTTTGTAACTCAAGGTTCCAGCATCTGCGATCCCTTGCGTGTCCCCTTTAAACAAAAGTGCAGAGTGACTTTGAAGCACTGGTTAGCTCCAGCTAATGTAAAAACACAGTTAGCACAACACACAGAAAACTTGATTCTCAACAGAGAGTGCAAAGTTAGCACGCTGCCTGCACCAGCACTCCAATGGGTGCACGCTGACTTTGCGTCTGGTGTAAGTAAAAGGGGAGAGGAGGGGAAGGGCATGGGTGGGGTAAATATAGAGGTGAGCAAAATCTATTTTAGTTCGCAACACAAAATGGGCGGCGAATCCAGCGCTGCTTTTGCCCACATGCTCATATAAATTGATGTTGAGAATTTCGGAAATAAAGATGGTATTATATGTTGCACTGTGTGAGAAGTAGACGTGGCTTGTAGAGTACAGACCGCCACATGGTGAATTAGAGGCGCCAGAAAGTGGGGAATTTGCAACGTGTTCAAATGTGTGCACACAGGTGATTTGTGAAGCTTTGCACACTAGGAAATGTTACACACGAGGGGTGTATGAAAAAAAAACCACAGGGGAGCTTGGGATCCATCCCCACAAAAGAGAGATGAATATCAATTAAGGGCCCTAGTTAGGGAAGAATTAAGGGGAATCGTCAAGGAAGAATTAGGGACATTGGAATTTGGTATTAAAATGAATATTGGGGAGGTAGATTTTAGTTGATTGTCACGTGTACCGAGGTACAGTGAAAAGCGTCTGTTGCATGCTAACCAGTCAGCGGAAAGACAATACATGATTATAATGAAGCCATTCACAGAGAATGCATGATAAGGGAATAACGTTTAGTGCAAGGTACCCGATCAGAGGGTCACCAATGAGGTAGATAGTGTAGATGTAAAGGGAGGTACAGTGGCTCCACTACACGGGTACATAGGCTGAGGGAAATAGGGTAATTTGAAGTATCAACAACAGCAAATTAAGGGGTCTGGGAAAAAAATGCAATACAGCATGGAAACAGGCTCTTTGGCCCGATTGTCTTTGCTGACTATTTATATTGAGCCCAACAGTCAGCTATTAACCCAATTAGAAGGGAATAAGAAACACCAGTGAATGTGGAATTGGAGGCACTGAATTTCAGGAGCTGAGCCACCAGTAAGTGGGATGGCAGGGACTGTTTAGTTGTGAAATTAGGGATATCAAAACATGGTGTATTAGGACACTGGTAAGGGACACCAGAGCAACTGCAGCAGGAAAAGGAAATTGTGGGCTTGCACTATTTGCAGAATAAGAGACATTACAAAATGGAGAACCGCACACTATAGCAAATAAGGAAAGGGGGTTGACACAAGTAAATAAGGTGTTGGGTCATTGGAAAACTTGAAATTGTGGGCACCGATATCATAGAACTTGTGGAACTAACAACTGTGGCATTTGGTCATCAGAAACATCACGTCTATCATTGAGGAACATCAGAAAATGGGCATTTGTAAATGTGGAAATAATTATTATAGTAAATGAGATCCCAGAGATCTGTGAGTAAGGAATTTGGGTCCTCAGGAAATGAACAATCCAAGGCAGAAAGGAACTTTTGCACCAGCAAGTGTGGAAAACCAAGGCAGCAGTAAATGAGGTGCCGGTACTGGAGGAACTTGGGGTCATAAATAATTAGACACCAGAGAGATCTTGGTTACTTGAAAATGAGGAAATGCGATTAACACAAATTGGAGGTAATTGTAGTAGTACTATTTGGGGCACCAGTAAATGGTGAAACTGAACACTTGAAATAAAAATAGTTCCTGGAGAGCAGTATATGGGGAATTAATTGTGCCAGTGTTTGGGAAATGAGCAATGACAGTGAAATAGGAATCAGCGGCTTCAGTCAAGATAGACGTGGCCCCAGTAGTTTGAGATTTAGTGAAGTTGTAAATCTGGAATTAGGAGCCAGTAATTTGAGAATCACAACAGCATGGGACTGCGTAAATCAGATGGATAGACACAACATGCTGGAGTAACTCAACGGGTCAAGTAGCATCTCTGGAGGAAGAGGATAGGTGACGTTTCACGTTGGGCCCCTTTTTTCAGACTTGATAAAAAGTCCTGCCCCAAAATGAAACCTATCCTTTTCCTCCAGAGATGTTGTATTACTCCAGCACTTTGTGTCTATCTATGGTATAAACCAGCATCTGCATTTCTTTGTTTCTATAATTTAGCTGGATGTTCAACAGGTGCGTTGTACATTATCCCGTAATATCCTGCAACGACCAGTGTGTCCGTCAGGTCATGTGTGTATTGTCACCACGTCTGGTTTGCTGCATTTGCTAACATTGTGTGGCCTGAATTTCCTGACTGGATCGGAAGCAAAATTAATTCCATTTATAGAAATTAAAGAGAAAAGTAATTATTTTATATCTTTATCTTTTCAATCAAGTTATGTTATTGTTTACACCAGTGATTCCCAACCTGGGACCATATGGCCCCATGGCAAATTTCAGGGGGGGCCACAGAAAAATTTGGGGATTTAGGGGCCCACAGGTTCAATGATGGGGGGCCACTTTTTTCCGCTAATAATGTCGGGGGGGGGCACAGAAAAATTAAAGAGCCCAAGGGAGCCATGAACTGAAAAAGGGTGGGAACCACTGGTGTTTTCATGTCTGGCCTTCAATGAGCAGTGACAATACTTAATATTACAAGAGGTACTTCAGGCTGAAGAATTGTCTCTACCCAAAATGTCAGCCATTCCTTCTCCCCAGAGATGCTGCTTGCCCTGCTGAGTCACTCCAGTATTTTGTGTCTATCTTCAGTGTAAACCAGCATCTACTTTTCTTTCCTACACCTTCCTATAGTCTGTCTACTAATGTACTACTGTCTACTGTATTCTTGCAGTGGCCTTATAAAACACCTTGTTAGGTTGTACCATAACTTCCCTGCTCTGATTCTCTGCCCCAGCTAATGAAGGCAGGTATCCTGTATGCTTTGTGTGTCATGACCTACATTTTTATTCTTTAGTCAGCAAGACTACGGACGTTTTATCAGGTCATATCTTGTTACTGTTGTAGGGTGTTTATACTTGTTACAAAAGTGTCTCCAGAACAAAATGTTTCATTGGCTGTTCTTGTTTTCCTCTTTGGACATGCTGAACGTGTATACGTGCCGTAGTAATGGTAGGCCTATCAACTTCCATTCCTTTACATTGTAATATATTCTACCGCAGCTTCTGCTGTCCAATCCTTTTCCTATTTCCGAACCCAAACACAACTCTTCAAGGTTTGTGCTATCTTTCTAGCAACATCAAACTAGGTATTATGAGCACCCTGTGGAAAAAAAAAAAAATCCTGACATTTCCACCAAAGCGGCCTAGCAACCCATTCCGCAACCCAGGGTGGAACGTGGTGCAGCGGCAGAGTTGCTGCCTTGCAGCGCCAGAGACCTGGGTTTGGTCCTGACTGCGGGTGTTATCTGTACAGAGTTTTGTACAATTTCCCTGTGACTGTGTGGGTTTTCTCCAGGGTCCCCGGTTTCTTCCCACACTCCAAAGATGTACAGGTTTGTAGGTTACTTGGCTTATGTAAATTGTCCCGCGGATACGATACAATAAAACCTTCTTCATCCCCGGAGGAAAATTGGTCTGCCAAGTCATGACACTCAACAGGGTGCACACAACATTGAAATTAAAAGTGAAAAAGACAAGCAACTGTTGGCTACCTGCCGTGTGCACCGCGTCTTGTGTATCGGGTAGTGCTAGTGTAGGGGGTGATCGCTGGTCAGCATGGACTCGGTGTATCTTTAAAGTCTAAACACTTAAGCTAACTTTTCCTGAAGTATCGCTATAGGACACTTTAGTGTTAATAACTAAGTGTCTAACTATCTAACCCACTTATAGAGCCAAACAGTTGCTCTAAATCTCGGCCATTTGTCGCTGGCAGTGTACATATGTCCTCGTCTATTGGAATCCCATCATGCTGCTGTCGTCCAAGGCTGCAGAGGACGGGAAATGTACATGCACGCTGGAAGTAAAATATTAATCAGGCAGATAATTTTTTTTAAAGGGGCATTGTGAATTTTTTAACTTGCTAGAACTTAGTTCTCTTGGCAAAAATATCATCCTACAGTTGCATTTTGAGGCAATTTTTTTTAATAGAATTAATTTATTATTACTGTGTACCAGTCCACAGGCTAGACTGAATCAATTCTTTACTGGTTTTAAAACCTTGCGTACGCTAATAGCTTTCGTTCAAAGATGTTTTGCATTGAGGAGTCAAAAGTGTATTTCATGCAGTAAACATGACAAATATTCCTCCTTCTGTTTCAGTCAATCTGTTGGATACAGCATCAATACAGGGAGATTGGGGGTGGCTGGTGCATCCTCACAATGGGGTAAGTAAAGTTACTCTGCAAAGCCTGCTGACAATTAAATACAGTAATTTTATGAGATGTGTCAATAGTTCGAGTGATGGAAGTTTGGGTTTACTATTTTTACTTAAGTTTGAACTGTGAAGAAATGGTGAGACTGGGAGTTTGGTTGTTGAAGGTATGTTAGCGTTTTTCTGCTTATAGAAACACAAAAATAGGTGCAGGAGTAGGCCATTCGGCCCTTCGAGCTGGCACCGCCATTCAACAAGATCATGGCTGATCATCCAGAATCAGTAACCTGTTCCTGCTTTCTCCCCATATCCCTTGATTCTGTTAGCCTTAAGAACTATCTCCAACTCTCTCCTGAATGCATCCAATGAATTGGCCTCCACTGCCTTTATAAATCATTTCCTTAATTTTTGTCATCACTTCAGGGTGTGAAGTACTTAGGCTGAGTAGTATTCAGTCTAATTTGCATTTGGTAAGTTGTGAATCTCTGCATACAAGCAGTAGACAGGATACTGAGGGAATATGGACCGCCAGTGTGGCTTTGAGGAGGAGACACCCCTAAGGCAAAGGTAACTTGGCAGATGGGGGCGATCTCTTGCTGGAAGGGTCTATCTTTCCAGAATTTTTGGGGAGCAGAGATGTTAGTGCAACTGATGAGGAGCAATATGTCTGGAGTTTAACAATTCCAAGGCAAGATGGGAAAGGGATCACTGTGACCCAGCCAGCTGTAGGGTTCAGAGCTCCATGGTTGAATTGGGACAACTCTACCCAGGGAGAAGGGGCAGGTGTTAGGAAGCCGTAAGGCTTTTGTCTTCTTGAAAATGCATGTAGTGAACGCACAGACCGATAATCACATCCCAGGACGCTTGCATCTCTTCTGTACATCACAGCTTCTATGGTCCCTGCAGTGTACTGTATATGCCTGCTCAGTTTTAGACAACATAAACTGCGTTACTGCACACTTGTCTGAATTAAGTTCCATATGCCGTGGTTCTGCCTTCCCTCCCCAGATGATCTATATTCCCCTGTTCTTGGGCAACAACCTTCACATCAAAAGCTCTACCATCCTCCATGTTGAGAGCAAACTTCCTTGATATTCACGTAGCAAATATCCCAGCACACAATTTGGTTTCAGACTTCCTGGCAGTGAAACAACCCTCCATCACTACTCTTTGGTCCTCATCACCAAGCCAATTTTGGATCCAGTTTGCCAAAATGCCTGACATAGACATGCTGACAACTCCACTCTCAGAATTCTGGGCTCGCTGTTTATCATAAACGTTCCTGGGCCAAACACTTCATGGTGGCTGGGCAATTCGGTTTCCTGCAGCAAGAGAGTTTGGTCAACAATGGAAGGCCTTTTGAATATCAACTTAGCGCAAGCTGGACTGCTCACCGCTTGCTTGATTCCAACAATTGCTCGAGCTGAGCATCTTTCAGGCAAAAGCACGCTCAATAATTAACCTGAGTATTCACTTGCTCTGTAACTGAACCTTCTGAATTTTGTAGTTGGCAGGGCAGTCCTCTGCATATCGCCAACTTGGACAATGTTACATTATTATCAAGCCAATTAACCTACAAACCTGTACGGCTCTCTGTGACCATGGGTGATCTGGTTTCCACCCATGTCCCAGAGATATGCGGGTTTGTAAATTAATTGACCTCTGTAAATTGCCCCGAGAGTGTAGAGAGTGGATGAGAAAGTGGGATAACATAGAAATAGAATGGGTGATCAATGGCTGGTGTGGACTAAGTTTAGTTTAGAGATACAGTGTGGCCCACCAAATCCACGCTGACCAGTGATCACCCAGAAACTAGCACTGTCCTAGACACTAGGCACAATTTACAGAAGCCTACAAACTTGGTGGGCTGAAAGGCCTGTTTCCTTGCTGTATCTGTAAACTAAACTGAGTATGCAAGCATACAATAGTTCTCCTCGGCTGCTTAGATAGATCCTGAAAATTAATCTACTCTGCCTTGTAAAAGAAAAAGGAAAGTAGTTCAAAAAAAATTAAACAAATCGTAATGAGGTGATTCACTTCAAGTTTAATCCCAAGTTTCACGACATCTCAGTGTGGAAGTATCTGTCCTTCTCCTTGTTGCTGGATTAAAATCTTGCAGCGGTCCATTTAATAATGCCGTGGGAACACGTGGAATTCGTTGCCACAGATAGATGTGGAGGCCAAGTTGATGAATGTGTTTTTAAGGCGGAGATTGACAAATTGTTGATTAGTAAGGGTGTCAGGAGTTGTGGGAAGAAGCCAGGAGAATGGGGTTGAGATGGAAAGATGGATCAGCCTGATTGAATTGATAGGCCGAACGGCTTAATTCAGCTACTAAAACTTATGAACTTGTGATCGGCCGAATGGCCTTATTCTGTTCTTATGAACTTATGAACCTTCAACACAAACTGCTACAGATGAAAGGGTTACAATCGTCATTAATCATTAATCGCTGACTGGGTAGTGGGGTGCCCATGTTCCGTGGGTGAATGCAGCACCGTTCTACTTTGAATTGCGCTCCTTATTTGTACCTTCCCTGCTGATGCCAACATTTCAGCTTCCACCTGACCGACCTGCTTATATAGCACAACTTAATCAATATCCCAAACCCTTGTGATACAGTGAATCAAGACAAAGTCAGTCAGCTAATCGGTTCCATGTACGTCCTTAGTGCCTGTCTACCACCTGACAGCAAACTGTGGAGAAGACTGCGAGCTGACAGCTGTGGAGCTGCTCAGAGCTGAGCTGACGGGCTTGAATCTACAACACCTTGCCTTCAGTGGCAGGTGTCCAGTGGGTAACAGAAAGGGTGTTGGTCAAATGGCAGTGGTGGGAAGTTGAAGGCAATGGTTGTGAAGATCAGGAGAGCCTGTTGGAGATCAGATTCAGGCTGACATCTTGGGCGATGACTGTGTTGCCATGGCATTTGATTCTGGAGTGCCCATTACAATAATCTACCTCATTGGTGACCCTCTGACATGTAATAGAGCAACTGAATCTTCCGTTACATCTACACCATCTACCATTTACTATCAACCTCATTGGTGACCCTGCGGCTAGCTTTGATCGGACTTCACTGGCTTGACCTTGCACTAAACATTATACCCTTATATATCTATACACTGTAAATGGCTCGATTGTAATCATGTATTGTCTTTCCGCTGACTGGTTAGCACGCAACAAAAGCTTTTCACCGTAGCAATTCTGGTACATAATTTTCACTCTACCAGCAAACATGTGACAATAAACTAAACTGAACTGATAATGGCGAGCTCTCTCGCCGGATCACTGAGTCACAGACATTGATCGCTGCCAGTTCATTGTTACTGCTGGGGATTGTGTGCCTCTTCATCTGTGAGAAGGTGAGAGCACTGGTCTTACTATGTGACTGTGTGATGCCTGCCATACTTAAAGCCCTTGTGGTTAAATGTATGCTGTAGATGAGATGTGAATATGAATAGTAGTCCTCATATGGATGTGATAGGCTTTGAGTGAGGCTCAATGGAGAATGCCTAACAGAATAACTTTCTGAGTTTCATGACATCTCATGGGTGAGGAGGAGATGAGGAGTTCTCCAAGTCATATACAGCCTCGCTTGCTAAGTTCTTCCAGCAGTTAGTTAATTGCACAAAATTCTTGAATCTGCAATTTCTTGAGTCTCCATCTATTCTCTCACACGCTCCTTCCAATTTCTCCCCAATTCTCCTGCCCCCATTTACATTCAGGAAAAAATAGACTTGAAGCATAATTGGAGCAAGGGAGCATGGAATATCAGAATTGCGTTCCTCTTCTCAGGGCAGTTGAGCAGCAATGAGGGTGACTTGCCTTCACTCCAGTTCCATGGGTTCTGAGGTCAGTGCGGGAAGTGTTGGGCAGGTGGGTGGTGTAGGACCCGGTGCCGCCCTCCCACCACCTTTGCCAGTTAACCAACCAGCACGTCTTTGGGATCTGGGAGGAAGCCGGAGGTCCTGGACGAAACCCATGTGTTGATGAGGAGAACATGCAAAGACCACACAGACTGCACCTACTGTCTGTACTGATCCAGGGCCTCATACACTGTGTGGCAGCAGCACCGTGAGTTGTGTCTGCATGACGCAGGCCACTCAAAATGCAGTAGGAGAAACCATGAAGGAACTGAGATCTTTTCATCCCTCCGGTAGCAGAGTGGCCTCTGCTGCTGAACTGTCCATGTAGAGAGACACAAAATACTGGAGTAACTCAGCAGGACAGGCAGCATCTCTGGAGGCAAGGAATGGGTGACATTTCGGGTCTGGACCCTTCAGACTGCTAACCCAAGTAGAGGGCAGTCCAACACCAATCTGATCCCCAAAACACATGGATATGCAGAGAATGGAGGGGTGTGAATCATGTCCAAGCAGATGAGATTTGTTTATTTTGATGTCAAGTTCAGCACAAACATTGTGGGCCAAAGGGCCCCGTTCCTGCAATGTACTATTCTATGTTCTAAGAGGAACCTTGCTCTAGTTCTCTGGGCTTTCATTGTCTTTGAACCTGTTTTCACCTCAACACAACTCAGAACACAGGGTGGCACACCATAAAGTGTCAGAGACTTTGGTTTGATCCTGACGAAGTTTATAGGCGTAACAGTGTGGGTTTTCTCCGGGTCTCCGGTTTCCTCCCACATTCCAAAGATGTACATTTTGTAGGTTAATTTGCTTCTGTAAATTGTCCCTGTTGTGTAAGATAGTGCTAGTGTAAGGGGTGATCACTTGGTGTTGGCCTGGTGGGCCAAAGAGCCTATTTCCACACTGGATCTCTGAAGTAAAGTCTAACGTAAACTCACTATCTGTACACCCTGTTGCGTAGTGTGGAAGCAGTGATACAATCCCTAGGTCTTTATTGTCCAGTCGCACAGTCCTTCAATCGACAGGGTTGATCTACATCTGCAGGTTCAATAGTTGATTAAAGGGAAGCCTTTACTGCACCAGTTATAAACCAAAAGCTCCTGTCTTATCTACTAAAAATCCCAAAATTAAAAAGATAAAATGTTCAAATTGGTATGGGGTAAAGAATGAAGCATACATTATTCAGGACTCTTGTCCTCTATGTAATTGTGCCGCATATTTGGTCATTCACTGCATTTATGCCAACACCACTGTTAGCAATGAAAATCTTTCAATCACACTGACAAATATTAACATGTCAGTTGTCAAAACAGAAAATGCTGGAAGCGCTCAGTGGGTCAAGTAGCTGCAGTGTGGTGCGGAGCAGGGTTGATCTTTGGTCAAGGGCTCCTCAGCAGAATTGGAAAATGAGAAATTAAATGGGGAATGGAGAAGAGAACTGAGAAAATAAAATGTGATAAGGTCCAGACCAAAAATGATCCCTTCGCTAAGTGGAATCAAAAGGCAGGTTTCTCGTCTAAATGAAAATTAAACTGGGATGGCACTGCGATCAAGTTGCTGCCTTACAGCGCCAGAGACCCAGGTTCGATCCTGACTACGGGTGCTTGTCGATACGGAGTTTGTATGTTCTCCCTGTGACCGCATGCCCCCACACTCGTGCAGATTTGTAGGTTAATTACCTTCTCTGAATTATAAATTGTCCCTACTGTGTAGGATGGTGCTGGTGTGCAGGGTGATTGCTGGTTGGTGCTGACTCACTGGGCCGCAGGGCTTGTTTCCACACTGTATCTCGACAGTTTAAAGCCCAAGATTGAAAATACATGAAGTATGGAGAGATTTAGCTGCATTAGAGGCAGTCCAAAGGAGATTCACTTGGTTAATTTCAAGGGCGCAGTGGCACAGCTGGTCGAGCTGCTGCCTCACAGTGCCAGAGACCAGGGTTCAATCTTGATGTTGGGTGCAGTCTGTGTGGAGTTTGCACGCTCTCCGTGTGGTTTTCCTCCATGTACTCCGGTTTCCTCCCACATCACAAAGACATGCGCGTTTGTAGGTTATTTGCCCAAAGTGTGTAGGGAGTGGATGTGATTGTGGGATAACAGAACTAGTGTGAATGGGTGATCGGTGGTTGGCATGGACCTGGTTAACTAAAGGGCTTGATTCCATGCTGTCTCTTTCAATCAATTCCTGGGATTCCTATCAACAGAGGCTAAAAGGTTGGGGTCTGTGTTTTTTTTTAAATTTTCGCCGAAAATTTGGTATCCTTTGACTAAGTAGAACACCTCCTACGACCTCCTTGGACTATGTAGAGAACCTCCTATGAATATGTAGAAGACCTCCTTCGACCATGTTGAAGACTAGCTTCAACCAGCTTCGATTTAATCGCTGATGCTCTCGGGAAAATTGAACACCCAATAGTGGAGAGTGAAGACGACCATCTTCAACTTCAGACGACTACACCGAGAGCAAACTACGACAAGCTATGAGTGGCTACAGCTCACCTTCGATAACATGCCGACCTACTACGACCTACTTCGACTAAATCTACGAGTAAAAAAAGTATTTTTTTTTTTCCATGTCGACCAATTTTTACTCGCAAGAGAATTTTTCAGCCTGCTGAAAAATTTTCCTTGACCAAACTGAGACCGCGAGTAGTAAGCACTATGCAGGAACCCCTCTCGACCATGAAAAAGATTTACTTGTGACCACCTGCGACCATGTGTCCACCATGCTGCGAGCTTGTGGCGAGAGCAAACTCTCCTAAACTCACAGATAAACTCGCCATAGTGGGACAGGCCCTTAAGGCATGAACCTATTGAACCATTAGATCATGCGGAGACTTGATAGAGCAGATTTTGAGACTTTTCGCTGGTGGGAGAGTTTTGATGGAGGAACATAGTGACAAGAAAAGAGAGGTGGGTGGGGGGTAATTATTTAACACTGAGTGTGAACTTCTTGCAAAGTGTCGAATATCTAGAGTTTTCTGACTCAGAGTTGTGGAGACTAGATCATTAGAAATATTTTAAATGGAGTTGGAAAAAATGTTTGAAAGATCAGGGGAATTGGGAGCTGTGGACATCTGGTACAGAGGAGGAACTGGGCCTGGTGTAGACCAAATATGCCCCTAATGAATGCTGGGGCAGGCTTGAGAGAACAGTGGGCATATCCTTGCTCTTGTTGTCTTTGTCCTTGTGTAGTCATAGTCACACAGTGTGGAACACTTCAGCCCTACCTGACCAACATGTCCCATCTGCACTTGTCCCACTTGCCTGCCTTTCACACATATCCCTGTGAACCTATCCTATCCACGTACCTGTCCAATTGCTACTTAAATGTCACGATAGTCCCTGCCTCGACTACCTCCTCCAGCAGCTCATCCCATACACCCACCACACTCGGTGTGAAAATAATTACTCCAAGAACCGGTAAAAAAGATAAATGAACAAAATGAAAACGAAAATTGCTGTGGAGAGAGGGAAAAATAAAGGAATTTTTTTTCCTGAAAATCTTAAGCTCGGTATTGAGTCTCGGAGGATGCAACCTTCCCAGAAGGCTGACGGGAGCCTCTTCAAGCTCATGTTTGTCTCCGTTATAGTTGGCTAAAAGGTTAGTGGAACACAATGGCTAAGCAACCTCCCGGGTGATGTGATCATGTATCACAATGAGTGCTGCTAGTAATAGATCTGAACGGTGAGTTGAGGTGTTTCAAATCTTTCTTATTGGAGCCTAAAGCTTAACAGACACAGTTTGGTCTGCTCGAAACCTGTTGTTCCTCTGGTTTAAGAAAATGCAAGCAAGTTGATTCTGCTGAGTAGCACATTCCAGGGTGCTGAAGTGCGTGCTGAGAGAAATACTGGTGCATTTTTCTGTTTTTATGTAGTTTTTGAAAATAATTTTTCAGGCTCTTTAACCCAACAAGTTTTCACACCAGAAGTTGAGCTTCGCTTTAGCCTCCTGCTACCTTCCCATGACTGCTCCCTTAACTTCTATTAATATTTCATGGATCTGGATGGATTGTAGGGACATGTATCACATGCAGGCAGAGGCGATTAGTGTAACTTGGCATCATGTTAGCCATGGAAATTGTGGACCGAAGGGCTGTTTCTGTACTGTAGTGTTCAATTTTCTATGTTTATCATGCATTTATTTATGTTTTTAGTACTAGCATCAATGTACCAAAGGAAAATGCATCATATTAAGTGGTGAATCGATGGGTTAGTTACTAATAATCTTTTTTCCCCTTGGTAGAGGTGTCTAAACCAAGGGAACTTTGGTTTAAAATGAGTGATAGGAGTCTTAGAGAAGATCAAAGGAGGATTTTCCCCGCACGAATCAGCAGCACAGCGTGAAGGGATGGTGCAGGCAGAGATTCTCACAACACTTATGAAGCATCTAGACATGCACTTGTGCCACCAAGGCCTAGAATATGCTGGACCTAATGTGGGTAAATGGGATTTACATAGGTGAGCACAATTGTTGGAATGGACATGTTTGGCCGAAGGACTTGGTTCATGCTCGACTACTTTATGCTTCTGGCAATTGGCGACAAATATCCTAGCAGCATGTTTCATGTTCTTGTTCCTCTCTAGGCAGGGATAGGAAGACTTTGCAATGATTCTCCTATATTGATGATTTCTTCTTATCGAGTGCACAGACCAAGATTAGAAGTTGTTCAGCCAGAGCTGAACACGCTTCTCGGCATCTGCATACGATGGTGTGTGTCTTGGCTTCTTGTGCGTGGTGGTGGAAAGATTGGTGGAATCGGGGACGTGACGTGAACGCTCTTTCCTTGACCCCCATTGATGACTGATAGCTGTGTTCTGATTAATAAGTGCAAAAGCTCTGTCTTTGTACAATCAAAATTATAAAATCATTAAATTATTATTCAACTGTGTTATTCAAGTGATAAGGGTCCCAGCCTATTCATCCCGTTATAACCATCCATGTAAATTTCTTTTGTATCCTCTGCAGTGTCTCTGAGTGTCATTATAATTTGACCATTGGCATTGTATAAATTGATATCATTGAGGTTTTTGCATTTCTTTTCAGTTCTCTCACTCTAAAACACTCGTGTGTGGCTTGGTTTTGTACGGCTGCTTTATAGATTTCTGTTTTAATCTCCAAGATCTTTTAGACCCTTGACTCCAATCTGGATGTATTTTCTAATTGTTTCCTCTTGTTTCTTTCTTATCAAAATGCAGTGTCTGTCTTCACTGAAAATCAATCAGCATAAATGTCAATTTTGTAAATTTATGAATGTTTTGTAATTTGTTATGGTTCTCTTTATTGACAGTCTCATCCAGTTTAATGCCATCGGTAAATTATTAATTGGTTTGTTAATTCCAGAATCTTAATTATTCATAAAAATTGTAAACATTAATAATGACTCGATTCCCATTTGTTTATTGAATAACCATTGGTACATGCTCTTCTAATTTCCTGATCTATATACTGACTAGTACTATGATCACTATTAAATGGTCCATAAATTACTCTTTATTGCGTTTTCTGCCTTTTTTTATATATTGTCTTTTAACCATAATAGTTCCACATCTATACATTTTCAGGCCAACCTCCTTGTTGTCTTTATTTCGGATCCTTTTACATTTTGCCGAGCTTTTCTGAAATTTTCAGGAGCATTTTATTTCTAGCTTTGCTCAAGGAATCCACGGCCTTGGAAAGTGTAATAGCTCAATTCAGTTTATTATTATGTTTGGTATTAGTTCAAATACCTTGTCGTAAATGCTCCATGCATTCTAGGTTAATGACTACATTTTCATCATTCTATCATTTTTTACCTCCTAGCCTTTGAATTACTGTTATATCCACTTTCCGTGCCTGAAGCGACACGATTTAACCCTATTCATGAATGTTCTCTCCATCTCGTCAGATATATAGACACACCTTTGCTATTCCGAAATATATCCTAACTTAAAATCATGTAAAGCCATATCAGAAAATGCAATTTGTTTCAGAAAGATAAACATTGCTTAGAATTTATTACTGGCTAATCTCTAGAAATAATTGATTGACTGGATTCTTAATTGTTGTGCATCCTTCATCTGTATTCGTGCTGTTTATTCTGGATTAATTATTCTGGATTCTTGTGACCTGTTAAATGCATCCGACTAAAATCCTGCTGGATTTCAGGTGCTTCACTTACCACTGGAAACTGATCGAGTACCTTGCATTATTTAAAGTCTTAGCCTTCCAGCTACAATTCATCTTAAAGTAACAATCTAAATTTACCTCTTTACCAATTTCAATATCATTTACTATCTTGATTAGTTCTACAGATTCACCTCTCGCATATTTCATTTCCAGTTTAGAACTCCAAGACATTGCTCTTTCCCAGTAGCTGACGTCAGTGTCTTTCCTCTGTTCATGTCACGCACATTGCGTGTTTCTACATTCTCTTGCTTTTATTGCTTGCATTTCCTCTGGTTTCATGCCACATCACAAAAGATATGCTGATAGCAAACTGGCTGCTGTAAGTTCTCATTTAGTGTGGGTTAACGGCATAAAGGATCAAAGGGAAATGTTGAACCTTCATTAGGAAGAATGGATTGTAAAGGGAAAGTTGCTCCTCCTCACATCAAGAGCAGCACAGTGTCAGAGTCCCAGGTTCGATTCTGACCACGTGTGATGTCTGTACGGAGTTTGCACAATCTCGCTGTGACGAAGTGGGTTTTCTCCAGGCGCCCCAGTTCCCGCCAACATTCCAAAGACATGCAGGTTTGGAGGCTAATTGGGTTCTGTAAATTGTCCTTGGTGTGTAGGATGGGTGTAGGATGGGTGATTGCTGGTTGGTGTAGATTCGGTGGCTTGAAGGGCCTTTTCCATGCTGTATCTCTAAACTAAACTCTCAGCTTTGCCCCTCTCAGTTTTAAGGTGAGAGTGGCAAAGTTTAAAGGAGATATGCGAGGTGATTTAAAAAAAAAAAAAAAAAAAAAAAAAATTTGCGCAGAGATTGGTCGGTGAGTGCCTGGAATGCACTGCCAGGGTTGGTGGTTGAGGCCGATACCATAGTGGGATTTAAGACACTTTTGGATGGGCAGAGAATGGAGGGAAATAGATTATGCACAGGTAAGGTAGATAATAATCTTCTGTGTTGGTATGAGATTTTAATAGGAAAACAGCTTGGAGAATGTTAGATAAATTCCAACTTGTTCTCTATGGCAAGACCCTTTGTGGTAAAAGACTGACTGCTCTGGGGATGTCTGCAATTTAATGAAAATAAATGGAAATCTATCACTAACATTGTAACGGCCTAAGAATTTTTCATCGGGGCAGTATAATGAATTGGGTGACAACAGCATTTGGTTCCAATCCTGACTCTCCTTGAGAAGGAGGTGATGACCTGCTGGCCTGAAGCTCGCTGGAGAAAATGTAGAATCTTCTCATCAGAATCTTACTAACAAATAAATATTGAACCCAAATAAAAAAAATAAAAAAATCTGCAGGCACAAGGAACTGCAGATGCTGGAATGCCGAGTACAACACAAACTGCTGAAATAACTCAGCGGGTCAGGTAATATCTCTGGAGGACATGGATAGGTGACATTTTGGGTTGGAATCCTTCTTCACACAGGAGCTCCATATCTGAAATTGAAAAACAGATACACAATCAGTAGGTGAGACTGGGAGAGTAGAAACAAGGATCTGTAGATGCTGGTTTACAAATACAGATACAACGTGTTAGAGTAACTCAGCTGGTCAGGCAGCTTCTCTGGAGAAGATGGAAAGGTAACGTTTTCTGGCCAATACTCTCTACTGACCTGCTGAGTAGCTTCAGCACTTTCTGACATTATTTGACCCCTTCCTGCCTTTAGACGGCTTGCAGCACACACAGCACCCAAAGATTGATTTAAAAAAAAAACACAAAATCGTAGATAAATAGAAAAAAACAAACGCTTTGGTTTAGCGATGCAGCACGTAAACAGGCCCTTCGGCCCACCAAGTCCGTGCTGAGCAGCGATCCCCGCACATTAACACTATCCTACACATTTGCACATACACCAAGCCAATTAACCTACATACCTGTGTGTCTTTGGAGTGTGGGAGGAAACTGAAGATCTCGGAGAAAACCCACGCGGTCACGGGGAGAACGTACAAACTCCGCACAGACAGCACCCGTAAACATAGAAACATAGAAAATAGGTGCAGGAGTAGGCCATTCGGCCCTGAACCGCCATTCAATATGATCATGGCTGATTGTCCCCAATCAATATCCTGTACCTGCCTTCTCTCCATACCCCCTGATCCCCTTAGCCACAAGGGCCACATCTAGCTCCACCGGGATCAAGCCAGCGTCTCCCGTGCTGCAAGTGCTGAAAGGCAGCAACTGTGCTGCTGCTGCTTCCACGCCGCCCTGCAGTCCACTGCAGTACCTGCACTGCAGTGTCCGAGGACGCCTGGCCTGCAGACCAACAGGAAGAATGAACACTCAATCGGTTACAAATAAAACGCAGCCCTTGTGCAAGCAGTCAGCCGGCAATGTACTGACATATTGTTTAATACAAAATGCTATACCTATACAGACAGTAACCAAATAAAATGCAAAACAAACAGATATTTCACAATGTCAGTAATTCAAATAACACAAACTGCATGCAGTCAGTACATTGAAACAGAGGCTCGAGTGCCTCCAATAGAAGCAAGTAAACGCTAAAACTCTGAGAAACAGCAGCAGACAAAAAATACAAAGATAATATTAGAAATATAGAAAATAGGTGCAGGAGGAGGCCATTCAGCCCTTCGAGCCAGCACCGCCATTCATTGTAATCATGGCTGATCGTCCTTAATCAATAACCTGTGCCTGCCTTCTCCCCATATCCCTTGATTCCACTAGCCCCTAGAGCTCTATCTAACTCTCTCTTAAATCCATCCAGTGATTTGGCCTCCACTGCCCTCTGTGGCAGGGAATTCCACAATTTCACAACTCTCTGGGTGAAAAAGTTTTTTCTCACCTCAGTCTTAAATGGCCTCCCTTTTATTCTAAGACTGTGGCCCCTGGTTATGGACTCGCCCAACATTGGGATCATTTTTCCTGCATCTAGCTTGTCCAGTCCTTTTAGAATTGTATATGTTTCTATAAGACCCCCCCCCCCATTATCCTTCTAAACACCAGTGAGTACAAGCCTAGTCTTTTCAATCTTTCCTCATATGACAGTCCCGCCATCCCAGGGATCAATCTCGTGAACCTACGCTGCACTGCCTCAATCACAAGGATGTCCTTCCTCAAATTAGGAGACCAAAACTGTACACAATACTCCAGATGTGGTCTTACCAGAGCCCCATACAACTGCAGAAGAACCTCTTTACTCCTATACTGAAATCCTCTTGTTATGAAGGCCAACATTCCATTAGCTTTCTTCACTGCCTGCTGTACCTGCACGCCAACTTTCAGTGACTGGTGTACAAGGACACCCAGGTCTCGCTTCACCTCCCCAATATTGTCAATAACAAACACCGTACACACTGCACATTGTCTGTATCAGAAGTCACAGAGTTGTATTGGGTGTAGTAGTGGATGTGCATTACTCTGGACGCGCCCTCCTGTGTGCCCTCTCTAGGTGTCCCTGATAGTTCCTCCACCTCTTTTTTCCTCCCTCGTGATCATGGCTGAAACATCGAAATATTGAGCTGCCTCGTTGTGTCCATCTGGCATCCATGTTTCTGCAATGGCCACAACATCATAGTCCCAAGCACTGATCCAGGCTCTAAGTACATCTACTTTCTCCTCAATACTTCTCACATTGAAATAAAACACACGTTGGCTCATCAGCGTCACCACATTCCTTCACCTCTCCCTCCTTTGATTTCATATGTGATAGGCTGAATGTCCTAATTCTGCTCCTATCAATTCTCTGCCATTCAATCATGGCTGATCTATCTTTCCCTCTCAACCCCTCTCCTGCCTTCTCCCCATAACCCCTGATACCCGTACCAATCCTAAATCTATCTTTCTCTGTCTTAATATCCATTGACTTGGCATCCACAGCCTTCGGTGGCAATATATTCCTCGGATTCGCCACCCTCTGACCTAAAGAAATTCCTTCTCATCTCCTTTCTAAAGGTACGTCCTTTTATTCAGAGGCTGTGGCCACGTCCCGAACTCTCGCACTTGTGGAAACATCCTCTCCACATCCACTTTATCAAGGTCTTTCACTATTTGGTAGGTTTCAATGTGGTCTCCCCTCATTGAGGTCCCCTCCACTCATTGTCAATTCCAGTAAATACACAATGCTCACTGTAGCAGTGACCCAAAGCTTCACACTGGTGATAAAAGATGAAACAATGGCACTGATGTTACCACAAGGCTAATTGCTGTGTGTCAACCTGTAAAATGCATCCATTTCCTTGTTACTTGCACAGTAACCAGAGCATTTGCATTCTGAGTGGAAGACTAAATGCTGAGCTCACTGTCCCAGCGGCAGGAGAAAGATAGATGTCGCACTGTCGGTAATCCAATAAAATCCAGATCTCAGGAACTTAATAAAATCCTGACTTCACAATGCCAATAACAGTAAAGACACACAGCTCCTCTTGTCATTAACTCAATCAATGAGAGTAAAAGGTAAATCGTTTCAATAATAAAAGCTAATACACACTCCACATCTTGTCTTTAACGCAATAAAACATAGACCGCCCGCTGTTGGTTACAGAGAAAGCGCAAACCTTCCACTGTCCATAGCAGTGTTTTTGTACGGTGGCACAGTTATAGAGTTGCTGCCTTTCAGCACCAGAAACCCGGCTTCACTACTGATCTGTACGGAGTTTGCACATTGGCCTTGTGGCCACGTGAGCTTTCTCCGAGTGCTCCGGTTCCCTCCCACATTCCATCGAAGTACAGGTTGGTTGGCTAATTGGCTTCTGTAGGTTGCCCCAGGAGTGCAAGATAGCACTGATCTACGGGGTGATCTCTGGTCGTCGTGGACTCGGGTGGGGTGGGGGGGCGCGAAGGTCCTGTTTCTGTACTGTGTCCCTGAAGTCTGAAATTTGAAGAAGTGCCAGCAATGGAAAGAATACAAAGCTCTCTCTCAGTAGCTGGGAAACAATAGATTACATGTAGCCAGTCACCAGAAAGGTAGGGTGGTAAGGTAGCATCACTACCGTGCCGCCCGTCTGCTGGGCGTTTCCAAGCATTGCTCTGCCTTTGTTATCTTAAAACACAAAGGTGCCTAAAGATTACCAGTATATGTCAGCATGCCCAGCAGGAATGGAGGGAGGATATCTGAGTTTTCAATGGCATCAGGTTTACAAAGATTAGAACAGGGTAGGTAGGCCAGAAGCCTGCTGGAACGAAGATTAGCAACAGTTATCAGTATTAGAAGGCACAGACTTTACCCAGTCAGCTGTGGGCAAAAAATAAGACCAGTGATGCAGATAATACACAATTTGCAATGACACAATTGTACAGTTGATAAAGGTGCTGCCCCACAGCTCCAGTGACCCAGGATCAATCTCAACCTCTGGTGCTGTCTGTGTGGAGTTTGCATGCTCTCCGTGACCATGAGTTTCCTGTGGGTGCACATTTCCCACTGGTGTCCCTAGGAGGTGTGTTGTTGGATTAATTGGACGCAATAAATCGCCCCTAGTGAGTGGTAGAATCTAGGAAGAGTTGATGGGAGTGTGAGGGGAATAAAATAGGCCAGTGTAGGATTTGTGCACTTGGGCGTTTGATGGTTGGCTCAGAAGGACCCATTTCAATGCTCTTTCCCTTTGCGCCTCTCTAATCCCAAAGACACTGGAAAGCAACACTTAATAGTCAAAGACTGCATATGTTCAATAATACTGAAAGCACTGGTCGTGGTTTGATAACAACTCAAAAGACTAGTTACTTTATACTTCAGTGGCACTGACCCCAGAGACAGTGGCTCTGTTACTCACAACCAGGTATTATACTGCTACTGAAACGCAACACTCAATTGCACAGTCACTTAGTTAAGTTTCAATAATATTTTTGCTTGAATGTAATGTAATGTCAATGCTAATAACTTTCTTGGGAATTCGCTGCGATCTTATATCTTTGCATGTTCATTGGGATCTTGGATCATAGCAGGACAGAACCAGCCTAAATAAAAATATTGCAGTGAGAATAGAAAATGTTGGAAACATTCAGCAGATTTGCCTCTGTGGGGGAAAAAAAACAGTTTAAGTTTCAGGTTGAAGACCCTTCATCAAAGCTCAGTAGGTGAGAAAGAGACCTTTGTGTTAGGTTGCAGAAAAGATGGGGAAGGAATGGCTTCCAAGTTTGCATCTATCCAATATCATGAGATCTTGATGCTCACCATCCACCGTCGATGGGTGCGTGGAGATAGTTGGTGGGCAATGCTAACATTGTTGGTTCATTCGTAACACGATACCAACTCCCTGACCTCTGCAATTAATCCACATCTCCAGGGATGCTGCTTGACCCGTTGGGTTACACCAGCACTTTATGACCTTTTTCACCCAAATCTGCATCGGGGCTCATTAGGCTTTGGAGATACAGCGAGGAAACAGGCCCTTCGACCCACCGAGTCTGTGCCGACAAGCGATCGCCCCACACACTAGTACTATCCTGCACACTAGGGAGCATTTACAATTTTTGCCAGAGTCAATTAACCTACAAACCTGTACATCTTTGGAATGGTCATTGGAATAATGAAGGATACCTCAGTCAGATTGGTCTTGGTAGGAATAGGGAAAATGTATTTGATTGCATTGCATCCCAGAATACCCAAAATATTTTCCTTACTCGAGAAAGTATGTATTTGGAATTTATTGCCACAAGGATGCCAGCAGAGAATGTATTGATATATCTTAGAGGGAACATGAATGCAGAAGGGTGTGCAGAGATATGGAACAAGTATTCAGTGTGGGCATGGTTCATATGGGGAATAAACATGGGAATAGACCCACAGGGAGCAATAGGACCTACCTCTGTTGTAGATTCCATCCTGGGGCATCTTTGTGGCTGCTCCTGCAAATCCTCTCCTTTCATCTACCGTAACATGATATATTACATTCCAAACCTTTTCTCTTTTTCCCCACTAGATGTATCAAATTATACCAAGTACCATGTATCATGGATCGAACCAAACCCTAGAGGGCATAGCATTAATGTAAGAGGGGTGAAGTTTAAAGGAGATGTGCAGGGCAATGTTTTTTTTACACAGAGTGTCGTGAGTGCCTGGAAAGCCTTGCCAGGGTTGGTGGTTGAGGCAGATATGATAGTGGCGTTTAAGTGGTTTTTGGACAGGTACATGGATATGCAGGGAATGGAGGGATGTGGATTATGAGCAGGTAGATACGAGATGGTCTTGGCATCATGTTTGGTACAGACATTGTGGGCTGAAGGGCCTGTTCTAATGCTGTACTATTCTGTGTTCATATGTACTTATGGTATGATCTGCGTGATGGAACTTTTTTCCCTGTGTCCCAAAATGTGTGACAAATATAATAAACTAGACGGAACTAAAGGAGACACCAGGAACTGCAGATGGGCCCCACATCAATGTTTTAGTTTAGTTTAGAGATACAGCGTTGAAACAGGCCCTTTGGCCCACCGAGTCCGCGCTGACCAGCGATCCCCGTACACTAACACTATCCTACATACCAGGGACAATTTACAATTTTACCAAGCCAGCTAACCTACAAACCTGTATGTTTTTAGTCTATGGGAGGAAACCAGAGCACCTCGAGGAAACCCATGCAGGTCACGGGGAGAACGTACAAACTTCGTACAGACAGCACCCGTAGTCACGATCGAACCCGGGTCTCTGGCGCTGTAAGGCAGCAACTCTACCCTTCACAGATGCTGCCTGACCCGCTGAGTTACCCCAGCACTGTGTGTTGAACTGAAATAAACTTCCACCTTACAAGTGGGAGTAAACACTGGCTTTAAAATGGGGACATGTTTGTGGGTGTACGTGGAATAGGAGGGGAGCAGCCAAACGATGAACAATTAGCCCCTTGTACCTGTGAAACACCTCGCTCATCGCAACAAGTACAGCTCCACTGCTGCTGGAGGTTGGAAGGATAGCAGAGGAAGGCTTCCTTTGGTGATGATTGAAGGCTACGATTCTTGTAAGATACAAACAGCATTTTTAGGTTGGCCATTTTTCAAGTTAATCCAGGCTAAAAATAGGACTCTCAATACCAGGCTGAATTATGTGGCAAAATCGGGATGGTTTGAACACTGTAAATGACAGTCAAATGTAAATGTGCTGAGGTGAGGCTGGCTATACGACATAGTCCATAAAAGCCTCATTCTGAAAGGAAAATTTACGATATGTGTAACTGCTTGTCCCTTTAATTGTTTGCTTTGTAAAGAATGAGGTGCTTTTATCCGTAAATTGATACCCTTTCTAAATCTGATTCTCTGAGTGTTGCAGTGATTGGTAGCAGGGATATCTGCAGGTTTACACACTGCAAATGACCACATAATTCTTCAAGCACAGCAGGGAACTATACCCTCACCGCCAGGAAGATTAATCTAAACTGACGGAGGTGTAGAAACAAAGAACTGCAGATGCTGGTGAATGCATAAAAGGGCACAAAATGCTGGAGTCACTCAGCAGGCCGGGCAGCATCTTCGGAGAACATGGATAGGTGATGTTTCTGGTCGAGACCTTTCTTCAGACTGATTGGGGGGGATGGGGGGGGAGAAGAAAGTTGGGAAAGGGGGGAGGCAGGACAAAGCACTGCAGGTAATAGGTCAACAAAATAGAAGGGGGGGGGGGGGGTTGATAGACAGGTGGATGGAACACAGGGCAGAGATAAGAGGAGAAGATGTGAGACAGGTTTGAAGAGTTGAGGCCAGAGGGAGGAAAGCAGCAGGAGGGATGCAGCGGGGAGAGGGAAGATGAACGTGGGAGTCCAGGTGGGGCACAGGGGAGAGAAAGGTGGGGTAGTGAGTTAGAGGGTACCTAAAATTGGAGAATTCTGTGTTTGTACTGTTGGATGGTAAGCTACCCAGGTGGAATATGAGGTGCCGTTCCTTAAGTTTGCATGTTGCCTCATTCTGGCAATGGGAGAGGCCCAGGACAGAAAGGTCAGAGTGGGAATGAGAAGGGAAGTTAAAACGGTTGTCAACCAAGAGATCCAGTAGGCCTTGGCGGACCGAGCACAAGTGTTCAGCAAAAAGGTAGTTGAGTCTACACTTGATGCTGCCGATACACAGAAGGCCACATTGGGAACAGCAGATGCAGTAGATGAGATTGGAGGAGGTGCATATGAACCTCTGTCTCACCTGGAAGAACTGCTGGGGTCCCTGGATGCAGGCATGAGGGGAGAGGGGTGGGGGGCATATGGGGAAAGGTGTTACCTCTCCTGCCTTTGCAGAGGAAATACCTGGGGAGGGGATAGTCTGAGTGGGAAGGGATGGAGAACCAAGGTGTTATGGAGGGAGCAGTCGCTGCAGAATACAGAAAGGGATGGTGATGGGAAGATGTGACTCGTGGTGGGATCACATTGGAGGTGCCGGAAACGTTAGAGTATGATGTGCTGGATACAGCACTCCAATACTGACAGCACAAGGACGCAAGCAGTGACCAAAGGCCTGAGTCTCATTCTGGTGAGAATTGGGAGCTGGGGTAGATGCTGCAGGATTTAGTCAGCGTGAGTACTGCACTGGTCGAAGTTTAACTTCAAAACCCCATTTACGTTCCCATGCGATCAGCTTTGATTGTTGGGCTTTGGAGTACTGTGGTTTGACAGCAGGGAAGCAGACCCTTCAGCCCATTGGCCCTATACTATCCAACAACTACCAACCTACATTAATACTTCCTGAAGGGAAGTGAAAAAGAGAGTCCTGGTGACCTAAAGTGTAGGCTGTTTCTCCTCTGCAGATGCTGCCTGACCTGTTGAGTGTTTGCAGCATTTTAAAAAATTTTATTGCAGATTTCCAGCATTTGAATTAAAAAAAAATAAAATTTACTGTCCTCTTTGAGCTTAATTCATCAAGGTGGGACAAATAAAGACCTCGAACAGGACGACCCAGTTAATTCTTGTGAGGATTGGTGAGGCCCATTGTGAACGTATCGCATTTAAAATCTTAATTATTGTGGGTTTGTATGTCTAGGATGGTGCAACGGTACAGCAGGTGGTGCTGCTGCTGCACCATCATCTCCAATGCTGTTTGTGTGGAGTTTGTATGTTCTCCTTATGACTCAAAAAGAGTTTCACCCGGGTGCTCTGCCCCCACCCCCACCCCCCACATCTCAAAGCCGTGCTGCTCGGAAGTGGAATTGCCTGCTCCAGGTTCTGCCTTGTGTAGACGAGGGTGGGGGAGAAGACAAAGTTGGGGAATTTATGGACAAGTAAATGAGAATAGGTTACAGGGAAATAAGTGGGACAATGGGATTGATATGACTGCTATGACAGCCAGTATATTTGATGGGCCAAATAACTTGCTGCTACGTCAGCAGACAGCGAATAAAGTATATACAGTTAGAGATTGCAGCAACCCATAGAATTTGCTGCCATTTATGTATTTGTGTGCCCCTTAAATTGGCCTCTAGTTATGCTAGTGTGTGCATGCTTGGGTATTGGATGAATGGGTGTTTTCATATTTTCCTTATGTGGAAATAAAGAAAAGAGAGAACGAACTGCAACATCTAACAACAACCGAAAAGCCAGATAGTTCAGTTAATCATCTTATTCTGGTAACTATTCCATCACTAATTAGAGTCATAGAGAGGTACAGCACAGAAACAGGACCTTCGGCCCACTGACCTTGCCAACCATCAACCACCCAGTTACACTAATCGTACATTAATCCCATATTTTAATTCTCCTTCACATTCCCATCCACTCTCCCCAGATTCTATCACTCGCTTATACACTGGAGCAGTTTACAGCAGCCAGCTCATTTTAGCAACCTTAGAACGATGGAGGAAACTGGAGCACATGGGGAAATTGCATGTGATCACAAGGAGTATGTGCAAACTCCACAGAGACAGCACACGAGGACAGGATTGAAGCAGGGTCACCATATCCATGAGACGGAGGCTCTTCTTGTGGCTCCACTCATGCGAAATCTCCATTGTCTGCTTAGTTTCACCACCACGGTCCCAAAGAAAATTGTCTGCGATTTAAGGAGGCGAGGTTTACTGCAGGTAAAAGTGTAATATAGCTAGTAGCAAATATAATTTCTTGTAGTCTCTAGAAACAAGATACCAAAAACCTTAGATAGACACACAAAAAGCTGGATTAACTCAGCAGTTCAGGCAGCATCTCTTGAGAAAATGAGTAGGCGATGTTTCGGGTCGAGACCCTTCTTCAGATTGAGAGTCAGGGGAAAGGAAAGGGATATAGATGGCGATATTGAGAGATATAGAAGAAATGAATGAAAGATGTGCAAATAGTAATGATGGTCAAGGAAAGGTGGCGCCTACAATTGTCCATTGGTGGCTGTGGGCTTGGTGCTAACGAGTTATTAAGACAGTGAAACTCAACAGGATGACAGTGAAACTAGTACAATGGCGCGGGTGGGGGAGGGAAGGAGATCTTTTGTCCTTCGCTCTTTGATGCTTCATTTGCTGCACTTCCTGAGTTTGTTGGATTACATGAATAGCAAACCCTGCACTGCAAACTAAAGAGACTTTGTTCTACTTTATTGAAAGCTAATTTCTGATTCTATTTTTTTGGGGAATAAGTGTTTGTCTTGGAATTTTAAATCCCAAAGGAGCTCATAAGTAATCTGTCGTTTTTTTTTCCTTTTTTTTGTCAAAATTTCCCCTATCAGTAAAAAGAGGATTTGACATCAGTTCCACTGACCATTTTTGGTCAGAGCTGCAGGCACAGATGTTAAGATCCTTCCCAATTCTACCCTGTGCCAACCATTAGTTAAATAAGGGGATGTTTGCTCTCTGTGAGAATATCGCACTATATAGAAAAAACAGGCATAGAAGTTCATTTAAAGAACAAGATTTTCATGAAATGAAACGTCTTGGTTTTTGCTGTGTAGACTTGCCTTAAGCTTACAGCAGTAAATCCTTGCAGGTTCTCATTTCCGCATTTCCCCATATTAATGTTCTTCCCCCCCAGCCCCCACCCCCACCCCCACCTCATCTTGGCATTCTCCTTGCCAACATGTCCTCGAACTCCCACCCTCAACAGTGCTCTATCCTCGCCTGGAATCCTACCTCTGAGCCCTCTCTGACTGGCGCTAGGCAGTGATTGATGACGTTCTCTGCAGAGAGCTGGGGTTCTCTTCCTCGCGTGTGTCCCCGTGTGCACTGTGTAAAAAAAAAAACCCTGTCAGTGGCAGGAGGGAACAGCAGCAAAGAGGAGCTCGGTCAATGCACCTTGGAAGAGACTAATCTGTGGAATGATTGTATTTCAGATTGGGCTTTAGAGAAAGCAAGGAGAGCCATGGGGCAAGGTTTTAAATTTAAGTAAGCCACGAGAATAAAATCACTGCACTGAAGTGCTGAGAGGAAGCCATCCATTGAGAGGCAGTCAAAGTGTTTGACACGCTGTAAAGCTTCTAAATCACAAAGGCACGGCCAGTGCGGTGGGACGACTGTGAGCAGCAAGTGACGGACAAAGCTCAGAAGGAAAGCAGAATGCAGCAAACCCGGAAAGCTATAAAAATCATAAAAGTATAAAAAATGACAGAGACGATGCACGAGGGAACAGTTCCATGTAAACAAATCTCAATAAGTCGTTGTCTATCAGGAAAAGGTAGTAAGAGCAATGTAGCAGGAACGTTGACCTTTCTGATAAGGTTAGGTGCAGAGCTGTGCTGTAGTTGCGTCACGGGCCTCTTCGGGAACTTCTTTCCTCTCCGCCATTTAAATTCGGGACGGATGCATTGGCCTTGGAGAGTGGACAGCGGATTTCAAAGGATCACGATTAAAAGTCTTGGACCTAAAGTGCTAACTGTTTCTTTTTCCGCAGATGCAGCCTGACCTGCTGAAAGCATTCCAGAATTTTTCTGATCTTATTGCAGATTTTTGGCAGTTGTGTTTCATTTTGAGTTTCATTTACACTGGTGTTTGTCAGATTGATACATATGGTTAAATTGTGAAGTCTGAGTCCATGACCTTGCTTGACGTTTTCATTAGTTTGGAAGTTTGACCTCTTCAAAGTCTTTAAAAAGATTTATTATGATGGACTTTGATAGAGGAATCCAGAAGTTGGGGAGGTAATCTTAAAATTGAAGGTCAACTAGATAGATGCCCAGATCAGCAAGCAATTTCTTACACAAAAAAGTAAAGCTGGAGCCTGGTCCATCAAAGTATGGATCGACTCAGCTTATATTCACTGGAATTTAAAAGGATGAGAGGGGATCTTGTAGAAACATATAACATTCTTAAGGGGTTGGACAGGCTAGATGCAGGAAAAATGTTCCCGATCATGGGGGAATCCAGAACCAGAGGTCACAGTTTAAGAATAAGGGGTAGGCTATTTGGGACTGAGATGAGGAAAAACGTTTTTAACCAGAGATTTGTGAGCCTGTGGAAATCTCTGCCACAGAAAGCAGCAGAGGCCAATTCACTGGATGTTTTCAAGAGAGAGTTAGATATAGCTGCTCCAGATGCCAGATGATCTATATCGGTGAGACCAAGCGGAGTCTTGGCGATCGTTTCGCCGAACACCTCCGCTCGGTCCGCAATAACCAACCCGACCTCCCGGTCAACACTTCAACTCCCCCTCCCATTCCGTATCCGACCTCTCGGTCCTGGGCCTCCTCCACGGCCAGAGTGAGCAACACCGCAAGTTGGAGGAACAGCACCTCATATTCCGCTTGGGGAGTCTGCATCCTCTGGGCGTGAACATTGAATTTTCTCAATTCTGTTAACCCTTGCTGTCTCCTCCCCTTCCCACCTCTCCCTCAGCCCTCGGGCCCTGGCATTCCCTCTCTCTCTATCTCTCTCCACCACCCTAGTTGCACTAGCTTCTCATTTTCACACTACAAACAGCTTACAATGGCTTGTTCCCTTTATCATCGATACTTTTTTGCATATCTTTCATTCATTGTTCTTTATCTCTCCACATCACCGTCTATATCTCTCGTTTCCCTGATCCCTGACCAGTCTGAAGAAGGGTCTCGACCCGAAATGTCGCCTATCTCCTTCGCTCCTTAGATGCTGCTGCACCCGCTGAGTTTCTCCAGCTTTTTGTGTACCTTAGATATAGCTCTTACGGCTAACAGAATCAAGGGATATGGAGAGAAAGAAGGGAACGGTACTGATTTAGGATGATCAGCCATGATCATATTGAATGGTGGTGCTGGCTCGAAAGACGGAATGGTCTACTCCTGCACCTATTTTCTATGTTTCTAAAGTGTTGGCGCTATTTAGGATGAACAATGAATTTAAGAGATATTTATTTGGTAAAAATGAGTCGCGAATGGGCTAAATTATTTCAGCTGCGGAGTACAGTAAAAGTCCGTTAATCTGGATCTTTCAGGTTTTGGTGGTGATTCAATGCCAGAGGTTTTGGGGTATTGAATGCTAAGCAACATACATTTAATAAATTTCTTTGAGATGGTAGGCAGTATTATTATTTTTCAGTGAACCAGGTAAGTTCAAAGGGAGCATGGAAACTGGGGTCCTAGCGAGGGGGAAGGGAGCGCGAGAACAGGGGCGGCAAGGTGGCGCAGCGGTAGAGTTGCTGCCTTGCAGCACTTGCAGCTCCAGAGACCCGGGTTCGATCCTGACTACGGGTTCTCTGTGCGCGGAGTTTGTTCCTTCTCCCCGTGACCCCGTGGGTTTTCTCCGAGATCTTCGGTTTTCTCCAACACTCCAAAGATGTACAGGTTTGTAGGTTAATTGGGTTTGGGTTTGTATACCTGGTGTAAGTGTAAAATTGTCCCCGGTGTGCGTAGGGTAGTGTTAATGAGCGGGGATCACTGGTCGGTGCAGACTCTATGGGCCGAAGGGCCTGTTTCCGTGCTGTATCGCTAAAGAAATACAGGGTTCTGGCGAGGTGAAAGGGTGTGTGGGAACTGGGGCTCTAGTCATGGGCAGGGAATAGCAGGAACCGGGTCCCTGGCGAGGATGAAAAGGGAGTGGGAACGGAGGAAGGGACCACTGCAAATATTACCCAATGAACCTGTTTCTGAATCATCAGCAAATTGTCAGATCGTGGATTTCCGGAGTTTTACTGTAAGGCCATTGTTTCTCCCATACATAAGTAAATCTCAGACTCCACATGGATCGTTGTAGGTTGGAGATACCCGACAGATACTTCTACAGCCATGCCTCTGATCCTGCTGGACACGACGGAGTCTCACCAGCAGAGAGAGGCCTGTTGTGCTGGTGCTCAGTAATACTACATGGGAATCTACCTCTCCCATCCTAAACCAGTCAGTCTTAGTATTAATAAGGGATCAGAGAAAAACTCATTTATTTCACTGGGGATTGCTGGCCCAGGGAATTGGATGAAAATGGAAAGTAATTTCATCCAGTTTTTCATTATTTCTGATTGTTTGAGTGCAGGTGATCTTATGAGATAATTCGATTCTAATGCACATTTCCTCTTGTGTGAGAATTAGAACGGGGGTGAACTGTTTAAAAAATAAGGAGTTGCTCATTTTAAGATGGAGCAAGACAAAAAAAGCTGGAGTGACTCAGCGGGACAGGCTGCATCTCTTGAGAGAAGGAATGGGTGACGTTTTGGGTCGAGACCCTTCTTCAGACTTGTTAGGGATAAGGGAAACGAGAGATATAGACGATGATGTAGAGAGATAAAGAACAATTAATTAAAGATATGCAAAAAAGTAACGATGATAAAGGAAAGAGGCCATTGTTAGCTGTTTGTTGGGTGAAAATAAGAAGCTGGTGTGACTTGGGTGGGTGACGGATAGAGAGCGAGAGAGAGAGAGAGATGGAATGTTGGGGTTACTTGAAGCTCGAGAAATCAATATTCATACCACTGGGCTGTAAGCTGCCCAAGTAAAATATGAGATGCTGTTCCACCAATTTGTGTTTAGCCTCACTCTGACAATGGAGGAGACCTAGGACAGAACCTTTATCTCTCCACAACATCATCTATATCTCTTGTTTCCCTTATCCCTAACTAGTCTGAAGAAGGGTCTCGACCAGAAACATCACCCATTCCTTCTTTCCAGAGATGCTGCCTGTCCCGCTGAGTTACTCCAGCTTTTTGTGTCCATCTTCAGTTAAAACCAGCATCTACGGTTCCTTCCTGCACATTAAGATGGAGCATCTTGCTTTCTCTCAGAGAATCATGAATCCTCCTCAAAGGCTGGTGGAAGCAAAGCTTGGCTGTGTTTTTTGGGCAGTGGTAGATAGCTGTTCGATAAACAAAACAATGCAAGGTTACCTAGGGTAGGCAGAAATACAGAATTAAGGTTACAATCTGGTCAGCAGATCAGGCTTGAGGGGCCGAGTGGCCATCTGCTCCGATGTGGTATTTTCATTTGAACGCAGTGACCTCTATGTGTCGTCTTGTCTATCGACCCTGTATTTTAAGGCCCAGGGTTGTTGTTAGTCGAGGGATTTTAAATATAGATAATCATATCCATGGGAGATCAGGCTATCAGGTATAGCTGATGTGATTATGTTGGAGTCAATTTCGCTGATCATTGAAGCTGAAATACTCATAAGAGTCCTGTGGAGAGAAAACTACTTGTTTTATGGGAGTTTTTAATTCATTGTCGAAATTCATTGACGGGGTATATATTTTGATAACATTAACACCAGGTTTTGTCGCGCTAGATGATAATACATCAAATGACTCTGAAATTGTGCAAATCACCGAACAAGACTATGGAACATTTGTACTTCCAAAATTAAAAATAAATGATTTTTTTTTTAAACATTGAAACTAGTTATATATTCCAGAGTTTGAACAAATAACTCTGTACATGTTTGACAATCTACAACGTGCAGAAATATTTAATGGGTTTAGAAAAATAGCATTAATTTTGCCGTAATTATCCTTCCCTTCAGCTGTTTAAATATCCAGCAGCTGTTGAGGGAAGCAGCAACACTTCAGTTTACTCCAGAACGCAAGACTAATTATGAAGCGAGATGTATTAGAGATGGTGACTATCACGTAGAAAATAATCTGATGAGCTGTAGTCGGGCTGACAAGCCCAAACAACAACAGCGATGAAAGTCGACAGTAATCTATTAATTGTTAAATGCTCTGAGACATCCTCAGGACATGATAAGGTGGTGGGTGTCTTGTCAGCTCGCCCTGTGGTCGCACTGCAGCCTGAGTCAGGAAGTTATCTCCGCTCTATGTCAGTGCAGTATTGAGGGCATGCCATCTTTTAAGTGAATGCAAAAGATCAATTGTCACAGCTTAAAAGACAGGGCGATCCTCCTATTGCAAGAAATTGAGATTCTTCTGACAGCTCTGCGGGCACTTAGAGCTCCAAATTTACATCTGCTGTGCAGTCGTTTCATAGAATTGTTTCAGCATAGCAGGCTATTTGTTTGATCATCCATGCCAGTTCTTTTCAGAAGGAACTGTTTTGTTCCATCCCCCTGCTCTTTCCCCAAATTCCAGTAATTCTACGCTGCATTTTATTGTCACCTGTGCGAAGTGGAAACACAGTGAAATTATTTTCTTACTGTCCAGCAGAGTATTGCCATACTTAATTACATCCCCGATTAGCAAATTGTACAGAAAATTCATCTTCTCACAAGTGTCTGCCCAATTACCTTCAGATTATCTCTGTTTCCACCATTCTCTCTCCAACCCCTGGCACTGAGTTCTGGATTATCACCATGAAAAATTTGCTCCTCGCCTGCCTTTCTCTTTTGGATAATTGCACTTGGACCATCTACTAATGGGAACACCTTCTCTCTCTTTACCTCACTTAAACTTATCATGATATTTTACGCCTCTATCAAATCTTCTCTGGCCCATCTTTGCACCAAGGGGAACACCTTCAGCTTTTAGAGTCTAGCCCCGCAGTTCCAGTTGCCACACCCCTGGAATCATTCCAATGCATCCTCTACGCGCTTCCTCAAGGACCTTCACACCCTTATTACAAGCAGTGATCAAAATTAGATGCGATTCTCTTGTTGGGGCCTGAATGAATCCAACAGGACCAATTTGGATGCGGCAAGACAGATAACTCAGAGGAGACAGATCAAGTTGTGAATCAACTCATTCACCCAAGACTACTGTCTTGGAGCTCAGGTCTCCAACCAAACATCTCTCAGGCACACATGGCTAAATGTGGTGGGAAGAACCTCAACAAGTGCCATTTGTAGAACTACTGCATTCTTCTAGCTTGGATTAAGTCCAATTGGCCTACCAAGTGCATACTGACTTAATGCAGGAGTAATCCAGCTAGTCCTACCCCACTGCTCACTGTAAATTGATGATGGTTTATTATTATTTTGTGTACTGAGTTACAGTGAAAAGCTTTGTTTGCATGCTGTCCAGTTGAATCAAACTGTTCATGAATACTATTAAGCCATGCACAAGTACAACAGATAGTGGAACGATCAAACACCAGAGTACTGAATATTGTGTTACAGTGTTTATAACATTACAGTTACAGGTAAAAAGTGCTAGGTCCATGATGCGGTAGGTTGGAAGATCGAGACTACACTCCAGTTTAAGGGAGGACCGTTCAGTAGTCTGATATAACAATGGGTAGGAAACTGTCCCTGAATCTGGTGGTACGTGCTTTCAAGCTTTTGTATCTTGTGCTTGATGAGAGAGTGGAGAAGAGGGATTGACAGGATGAAAATGGTCCTTGATTATGTTGGCTGTTTTCCCAAGGCAGCATGAAGTGCAGGCAGAGTCAATGTTGGAGAGGAGTTTGGCCTTTCAAAAAGTTTTAAAGAGATATGGGACAAATGTTGACAAAATGGATTAGCTTAGATGGACATCCTGGTTGCCATGTGTAAATTGGGTCGAAGGGCTTGTGTCTGTGCTGCATGTTTCTGTGTCTTTTAGTCTATCACCCTCTTTCATGGTGTGCCAGGTTTTCCACTCAAAAGAAGCCGCCTACACTTCATTGCTCATTCCCACCTGCCACCTACCATATAGCTTGCTGCACTGAAGTCAGATGGAGACTGTTCAGCAGGGCCTGGTGGTATCTACGTTATCTTTCTATGACTGCAGATCCCTTGAGCCCGATGTTCCACTAATCTCAGTATTGCCCTCCAAATTGTGAGGCGTGCTGGCGTTTGAGTTGGTGCTTTGTGTGTCAAGTGCTGTGTATTCACAGGCAATATCTAGTTGTCAACTTTCCTGTCCCCCCAGTTAACTCCAGCTGTATGGAGCCTTTTCCTGTAAGTGTGTCAATGAATGTGGCATCTGATGAGGCAGCATCTATGGAGCGAAGGAAATAGGCGACAAAATAGGTGAAGAAAAAATATCTTCCCCCCACCCCCCACCCCACATCAGTCTGAAGAAGGGTCTCGACCCGAAACGTCGCCTATTTCCTTCGCTCCATAGATGCTGCCTCACCCGCTGAGTTTCTCCAGCTGTTTTGTCTACCTTCATCTGATGATGTGACCGTATGGGTTGGTCGTTAACTGCCCGTGTGAGAGCTGTGAAATGTGATACGAGGGTTGAAGCCAGGCATTGTGTGTGTGTGGAAAACGAGGCATAAAAATCCTGGCGTGCAGAGGTTAGCGGACGGCACTAACGTTGCGCGGGGTCAGAGGCTGGTGATGCAGTTAGGAGGATGTGGACTTTGAAGATACATTCACGGGCATTGATTGAATGTGAAAGGCCGTCAAAACTCTTGTCACACTGCATACATCTGTGTCCTTGTTACCTCCAACTGGACAATTCCATCGGGCTCCTGGACAACCTTCCGCCTTTTACCATCTGTAGCCCAATGCAAACTTGAGATAAGCCAGCACTTTGCCTGCCAATTAGGAAACTTAATTTAGTGAAATTAAGTTTAGTTTATTCTCACGGGTACCAATGTGCAGTGATAAGCATTTGTTGCGTGCTAACCAATCAGTGGGAAGACTATGGATGATTACAATCTAGCCATTGACTGCGTACAGGTACATGATAAAGGGAATAACGCTTCGTGCAAGGTGAAGTCCAGTAAAGTCCGATTAAAGATAGTCCTAAAGATAGTACTACATACCTCCAATGAGGTAGATAGTAGCTCAGGGCAGCTCTCTAGATGTTTCATATAACGGCTGGGAAGAAACTGCCACTGAATCTGGACTTGATATTCAATTTTACTAATGCAGATAACCAGCCTTTCACAGTTTCTCATGATGTATCTCATTTGCCATATTTTTGGCCATTCACTTAACCGACCTATATACCTCTATAATTTCCCTATATTCCCTTCACAGTTTAATTTCCGACCCATCTTTTAGCCTTCAGCAAATTTAACAACCATCCCTTTGGTCCCTCCATCCAAGTCATTTGTATAAACTGTAAGAAGTTCAATAAGCTGGTCAAACTATTTATTTTGCACAGAACTCCATGGCCTATCCTGGATTGCACTAATTGCTTTGTAAGTGCCCCGCAATGACACCATTAACAATAACTTTAATATTAAGTGAACTGGCCTGGAGTTTCCTACTTTCTGGCATCCCTTTTGAAGGGAGAAATTACCATTTTACTATTTTTCAAACTAATGGAAACTTTCAAAGAATTTCGGGAGTCTTGGAAAATTTAAACCTCAGCACCAACAGTCTTATTAGACATTCCTTTTAAAGTCCTCGGATGAAGTTTACCAGGACCGACAGATCGTCAGCAGTTGGACCAGTACCATGTCCCTGGGGGCACCCCACACTCGCTTTCCATCATCACTTCCACTCTCCACACGTAATATCCATGGAAACCTCAGTGTGCTTGTGACTGTATTTCCATAATTTAGAGCCATTTCCTTTTTCTGCGCTGGCAAAAGGATCCTTTTAAATCTTACTGCAGTCTTTTTGTTGGTTTATTATTGTCAATTATATGAAGATACGGTGAAAAACGTAGTTCTGTGTGCGCTATCTTGACAAATTGTACTATTCATGAGCACAATCAAATTGTATACAAGTGCAACAAGAGACAGGAAACAGAGCTCAGAATATTCATGTTAAGGGAGTAGATTTAAGTCATTCAGGTCATCAAGTCTACTCCGCCACTCAATCATGGTTAATTTATCTTTCCCTCTCAAACTCATTCACCTGCCTTCTCCCCATAACCCCTAACACCTGTACTAATCTATTAATCCCCACCTTAAAAGTATCCATTGACCTGGCCTCCACAGACTAATGTGGCAATGAATTCCACAGATTCACCACCCTCTGACTAAAGAATTTCCTCCTCATTTCCTTTCTAACGGTGCGTCCTTTACGTTTGAGGCTGTGGCGTCTGGTCCTAGACTCTCCCACCAGTGGAAATGTGTTATAGTATTGTGTTACCGAGAAAGTGCCGCTAGGAACAGCGCAGGGGCCACATTGAGGTGAACTGTGAGAACGGATAACTTGCCTCCGTGATCTCCATCACCTCATCTGGCAAACCCAGGATGGAATGCTCCCGCGATCACCACAACTTGGCGAACACCCAGAAAGCTCAAGAATGAATGCAAACTGAACAAAATATATCGTTCTGATGAAGGGTCTCGACCCGAAACGTCGCCTATCTCCTTCGCTCCTTAGATGCTGCTGCACCCGCTGAGTTTCTCCAGCCTTTTTGTGTACCCTCGATTCTCCAGCATCTGCAGTTCCTTCTTTAACAAAATATATCGTTGTCTGTATCTGTATCTAACAGGGTCTGCAGCTTGCGAGATGTGCTGGCACACAATGTGCCATTATCTCTGAAGGGATACCTTACCATCCTTGGTGAAATTAAGTTCACCAACAGTTCTGTAGTTTGTGTCCTCATTGTAATCAAATCCCAATCACCGATCACTTGAAGTTGCCTGCTCACTGTTGATTGATGATGCATTTCCTTCTTTATTCATGATTTTTAAAAAAATGCTTGTCTCAAATCCAACGCTTCCATTGTGAAGAAAAATTCTTCATGTCAACAGCATGACTATTTAGACATAAATGTATTTTAAAATATTCACATAATTTGAATTTCCTATTAGTTTATGTTCTACCCCATGTGGTGTATTGTGTGGAATGCACACGTGATCAACTGAATGAGTGAGATTGTCTGGGCAAAGTGGAACTTCAAAGAGTGGATGGTGTCAGCCCTACGCTTTCCCCTGGCTGGGTTTAGTTCAGAGATACAGCGTGGAAACAGGCACTTCAGCACACCGAGTCCATGCTGACAAGCAGTTCCCTGTATGCTCAAACTATCCTACACGCATTAGGGACAACTTACAGTTATACAAAGCCAATTAACCTACAAATCCGTTTGTCTTTGGAGTGTGGGAGGAAACCGGAGATCCCGGAGTGAACCCACGCAGGTCAAGGGGAGAATGTACAGACAGCACCCGTCGTCAGGATCTAGCCTGGGTCTCTGGCGCTGTCAGGCGGCAACTCTCACTGCTGCGCCACCGTGCCGCCCTCAAACGGGGCTATTGCTGGGCATCGGACAATCTTTAGAATTAGTAGTTCCAGTTGCTCCACTTCACCAGACAAGAAACTTCTGCCAAGTTATCTGGAGCAGAATCTTTGGATAGAGGGATTGAACCCACTGCAATTTTGCAATTATGTGCTCAGCAGGTATCTGACTAAACATAAGGCTTTAATGCAATGCCTCCTTGCAATGTTTAATTAGTAAATTAAAGCTTTGTTGCAAAGGTCTGGTCACAAGCCTCATTACTCCTGAAGGGACTAACTTGATTAGAAACATCTTTCTGGTTGGTTGATTTTTGACGCTGAAGGCAGTTGGTGAAAAAAAAAAAGCAATATAGAAAGAGCCTGAATTGTAATAAATATCTGATCCTGAGATGCTTTCTGTTGACCGTGGATGGAAGAAACATCCTCCAATATGGACACCCACTCCCTCCAGTTTGGGGATAAGTTTCAAATATTCCATGCCCTCCAAAAATAAAAGCAATCCACTGGGGAAAAACACAACCTTTTTGTAGCCTTTTGGGCAGCTTATACCCCAAGCAGTATCAATACTGACTTCTCTAACTTTAAGTAATCCTTGCTTTCCCTCCCTCTCCATCCCTCCCCCCTTCCCAGTTCTCCAACCAGTCTGACTGTCCTGTTTGCTTTGTTGTTACCTTCTCCTAACTAACGGTGATCTATTCTACATGTTCCTTGATCTCTATCCCCTTTGACACATTTTCACACCTTGCACATCCTTATCCCTGTATCTCCCCCTCCCCTGACTCGGTCTGAAGAAGGGTCTCGACCCGAAACATCACCCATTCCTTCTATCCAGAGACACTGCCTGCCCCGCTGAATTACTCCATTCTGTGTCTATCCTCGGGTTACACTTTGTAGATTGTCAGCATTTCTGAGTTGCATGGCAGGCAGTAACTCATTCACGCTCAGCTGACATATTATACAATGTCCAGAAGCTGTATTTCATTCCAACTTTACTGCTGGGGAAAGTGTTGGGTGCAGACCCACGCAGGTCAGGGTGAGAATGTACAGGCAAGCACCCGTAATCAGGATCAAACCCAGGTCTACTGCTACGCCACCATGCCTCTTATGGAACTATCACAATTTGAGCCTTCAATTATAATTAAGCTTATAGCTTACTGAAATAAATCCTCACATTACAGTAATAAAAATACACGATGACACACTTAGTTCCAACATTGTAATGTTCATCATAAATGATGGAATGCAAGAGCAAAAATATTGCTATAAGTAGAAATAATTTAACTTATATCTATCAGACCACCTTGTGCTTAACACTGTGCTATGTATTTACAATATTTACTCCTGGTGGAGTAGGTCAATTAATAACTAATGGGTTGAGGAAAATCCACAGACACCCCAGTGTGGTGGAGTAAGGACGCCTGCCATCCTGACCAATCCTTGTCTCTTTTCTATCTTCTGGGAGAAGATACAGGAACTTGAAAGCTCGGGCATCAGGTCTTAAAAATAGCCTCTTCCCAGCAGAGTCAACCAATCACCACTTTCCTGGAGGTGCTTCTATGTAATCGTACCTGTAGCTTATAAAATTACTCCACTTCACTTTTTTTGCACTTCTTCAGACTGCACTATAATCTTGTCCCATTCTGCATTATCATTGCACCGTGGCCCCCATGTTTACCATTCACCAAATGCATTGCAGATGCTCGCCTTGGCAACTCCAATAGCACCTCCCAAGCACACAACCTCCACTAGGGAGGACAAAGCAACGCATGTATAGGAGCACTACTCCCCACATGACAAAGCAACGCATGTATAGGAGCACTACTCCCCACATGTTCCCTTCCAATCCTCACAAAGCTCTGACTTAGAAATCAGTGCATTATCATTCCCTTTCGTGTCCCAGGGATTAAATCTTGGAACTTCAACAATGTTGTGGGAGTATCTTAATCAGAAGGAATGCAGTGGCTCAACCCCATCCCCTCCTCAAGAAAATATAGATACAGGCAGTAAATGCCAGAAACAACCATGTCCAGAGAATGAACAAACCTAAAACAAAATAAACTTTGGAAGGTAGACATAACACCTTAGGGGAGGGGAAATATTTTGCGATGTAGTAATTGCCCATTAAGTGATGGAACGGCAGATTGGAAATTGAAGCATTTCTCGAGCTTGATTGCTCCTTAGGAGGAAAGAATGTAATTTCCTTATTTTGAACCCTCTATTTATGAAGCTCAAGATCCAATATGCTTCATTAACTTTACTCCAACATATTCTGCCACTTTAAAGATTTATGCACTTTTATACCTGGGTCCATCTGTTCCAATATACACTGCAAAATGGTATAATTTAACCTACACTGTTACTCATCCTTCTTCCTGTCAAAATATGTCACTTGACATTCTCGCTATTAGATTCCAATTGCCATATTTCTGCCTGACATGCCAATCTATGTTCTAGTCTGGTCCTTTAACTGCCCTCCTCACTATTTAACACATCTCCCCATCACTAACATACAGTAAAGCCCCCAAGTTGGTCTCAGAACACAAGGACACAAGTAATCAAGAGCAGCAATAGGCCAGCACGACCACCATTGAATATAATCTTGGTTGATCTGCTTAATTCTTCTACCATGTCAGAATACATTGCTCTCTGTCCACAGATCTTTCAAAACTGTATCAATCTCCTCTTTAAATAATTCTCATCACCCAGCCTCCATTACTTTCTGCAGCAGAGAACTCCAGAGATTCTGAGAAGACATTTCTACATACCTTAGTTTTAAGTGACTGCCCTCGTCCCTTGAAACCATGTCTCCTTCAAGACTCTCGCACAAGAGAACATATCTTGACATCTTCCCTTTCGAGCCCTCTTGGGATGGTAGAGGTTTCAATAAGATTGCAGTGCTGTCAGTGGAGTTTGCTCATTCTCCCTGCGACCACTTGTGTTTGCCCCAGTTGCTCCGGTCTCCTCCACATCCCAAAGATGGGCAGGTAGCAGGTGAATAGGCTGCAGTTAATTGTACCTGCTGAACACCGTTTGGCCTATCAAATTTATGCTGGCTCTTCTTCCACTTAATTCTTTGTAAACTGTGCTATCCCACGCCCCATCTACTCCACCCTTATTCTTCTATCGCCAGTGTACTTTATGGTAACTAATTGATCTACCAGCCCATATCAATAGGACATTGGAGGATCATAAGTGATAGGAGCAGAATTTGGCCATTGTCTACTCAGCGATCCAATCATGGCTGATCTAGCTTTCCCTCCTAACCCTATTTTCCTGCCTTCTACCCACAATCCCTGACACCCCTACTAATCAAGATTCTAACTATTTCTTAAATATATCGACTGACTTTGCCCCCACAACCTTTCGTAGCAAAGAATTGCAGATTCATAACCCTCTGACTAAAGGAATGCGTCCTCATCTTCTTCATAAAATAACCTTTAATTCTGAGGCTATGCCCTCTAGTCCTAGACTCTCCCACCCGTGGAAACATCCTCTCCACATTCACTCTATCCAAGCCTTTCACTATTCTGTACGTTTCAATGAGGTCCCCCCTGCCCCTCATTCTTCTAAACTCCAGCGAGTATAGGCTTGGTGCCGTCTAACGTTCATTGTATGTTAACCCTACTCATTCCTGGGATCATTCTTGTAAATTGTCCCATATCCCTCTAAGCCTAGAATAAACTGTAGTATGTAGGGGAAACCCACAAGGTGACAGGGAGAATGTGTAAATTCTACATAACGTTGGATGGTCAGATTCAAATGTGGGTTGTTGGAGCTGTGAAGCAACAGCATTACCTTCTGGTAGACAAAAGTACTGGAGAAACTCAGCGGGTGCAGCAGCATCTATGGAGCGAAGGAAATAGGCAACGTTTTGGGCCAAAACCCTTCTTCGGATTGATCTAATGAAGGAAATAGGCTTTTCGATTTTCCAGCATCTGCAGTTCCTTCTTAAGCACTACCCTCTGAATCATTGCCCGATCTTTGTTCAGTCACTGTGCCATCCTTAGGAATGTAATTAGCTTGTATTTGAAATGCCCCAATTTTAAGAGTGTACCCTATTGTGACTGGCAGCCAGTTGATTTGCTACTGTTGCATATTAGCATGTTCAGGTTTTACTTATTCAGTGCATGAAGACATTTATTGCCAAATTTCTATCTCAAAACCCATAGTCTTATTCAATCAACCAATTCCCCGTTGGAAGTAGACAATGGCAGTTATGACTGAACAAAAGAAAACTTCATCAAATTTTAACAGTAAGCTTTCTGCACTTAAAATGTTAGCAGTGGCATGAAATGAAAATTTCATTGTCAGTCAAAAGATATTGCTCTAATTTGCTGAACTCCTGTATAAAATGGAATTGGTGTGAGATTCTGAACAGTGAAGTAAGCAGGAGTTTCAAGAGTTGTAGTTTCAATCTTGCTGAAGAAGCATTTCACTATCGTTGTATTGACACGAGATTCATCACAAGGACTGAGGCAACTTTGGCATTTACTCATAACTTGACAGAAATGATTAATTTCTTTGGGTTCTTCACTGCAGAGAAACATCGAACAGATGTTTTTTTTTTGAAGCTTCCTGACCCCAAGTACTTGTATAAATTAATTTAGCCCACTGGTATATATTATACATACAGATATGTACGTACATACATACGCTCACAGTGGTGTGTTAAGTGAGTTATATTTTTCTGCTTCATCATTGTTAATATTCAGAAATGTTAGTTATGCATTTTCACAAATATTTCAACGTGTACAAATACATGTTTTCCAGAAGTTTCTTTCGTTTTAAAATAGGCCAATTTAGAGATATTATTGTGTAAATGTGACTATGGTCTGTTAACTGCGACTGTACACATTTATCAAACGGTGTTATGAAGGGACGGACCGACACCGCAGAATGATGGATTAGGTGCATTTTTTTGTCTCTCTCTGCTCTGTTCCAATCTTTGTTTGAATCACTCACTGAGGGCTAGTAGGCATTCTGCTTGCTATCCTCTACTCATTTGTTCTATGGGCAGAATAAGGCCATTTGGCCCATCGTCCACTCCGTCATTCAGCCAAGGCTGATCTAGCACGTCCTCTAAACACCATTTTCCTGCCATCTCCCCATAACCCCTGGCACCAGTACTAATCAAGAATCTATCTATCTCTGGCTTAAAAATATCCATTGACTTGGCCTCCACAGCAGTCTGTGGCAATGAATTCCACATATTCGCCACCTTGAAGTTTCCTTGAAAGAAGAGCTAAGAAACTAGCTTGCTCACCTAGGAGCAAGTGGGTCTTAGCTGAGAGCCTCTCAGTGAATGAGATGAGAAACATTCCGCACACTTGGCTTATGTCATTATCTTTTTATCCTTCTGCTTCGGAGAAATGTGTGCCTTCTGAAACTCTTTACCTTGAGTTCAGACAGGTTCTTTTCTACCCGGTCTCCCTGCGGGAAAAAAAGTTTGAAAATGTTTGTGCTTTTTTGAGCTACAATGAGCTAGATTCTGCTGAACCTTGTTCGAAATTAAGTAGCAGTAGAAAAGGATGAAAAATTCAGCTCTTTACATCTGATGTGTGAATTGCAGCTCTTCACGTAAAACTGTTTTTCTCTCCCTACACCCATGCCCTGGATTATTGCTTCTTGTCTTTTCTCCTGTCCAGGATGTCATTTCACTGATGCTTTGTAGACCCACAAATGTGTCGGGTCAATGACCTCGGTCACATGAAAGGTCTTTGACCAGAAAGGTTAACTCTGTTCTCCCTCCATAGATGCTGGCAGATCTGCTAAGTTTTCCCTGTTTGGCCTGTAATGATCTTGTGGCTTGTTAAAGTGACATCTTCTGCCCAAGATTCTGGGTGGTGGCAAAGTCCTGTCAAAGGTACATTTGGATACAAGTGGAGGATGGACATATGAACCCATAGACTGTTTCTAGCACCTGAAGAAGCTATAAATATGCACCATGAAGGGTGTTGCTGAACTCTCGTCGGAGAGTAGACATACTTCAAAGTAGACATACCTTGAGGAGATTTTGCAGGGCAGCAGACGGAATGTGTAGGAAGGAACTGCAGATGCTGGTTTAAACTGAAGATGGAGTCCGAAGAAGGGTCTCGACCCGAAACATCACCCATTCCTTCTCTCCAAAGATGCTGCCTGCCCCGCTGAGTTACTCCAGCTTTTTGTCTCTTTCTTCGGTTTAAACCAGCATCTGCCGTTCCTTCCTATACTATAAATATGCATTGTGCATTAACTTGCTCAATGTTCACGAAGGGCGGCATAGAAACATAGAAACATAGAAATTAGGTGCAGGAGTAGGCCATTCAGCCCTTCGAGCCTGCACCGCCATTCAATATGATCATGGCTGATCATCCAACTCAGTATCCCGTACCTGCCTTCTCTCCATACCCTCTGATCCCCTTAGCCACAAGGGCCACATCCAACTCACTCTTAAATATAGCCAATGAACTGGCCTCAACTACCCTCTGTGGCAGAGAGTTCCAGAGACTCACCACTCTCTGTGTGAAAAAAGTCTTTCTCATCTCGGTCTTAAAGGATTTCCCCCTTATCCTCAAGCTGTGGCGGCATGTGGTGCAGCAGTAGATTTTGCTGCCTTACAGCACGAGAGACACGGGTTCGATCCTAACCACAGCTGCTGTCTGTACAGGGTTTGCATGTTCTCTGTGCTACCATGCGGGTTTCCTCGGGGTGCACGCACCATTTCCCGGTTTCCTCCCACATTTCAAAGATATACAGATTTGTTGGTTAATTGGCTGCTGTAAAATTGCCCCTAGTGTGTAGGGAGTGGATGCGAAACTGGGATAACATACAACTAGTGAATGGGTGATCGTTGATCGGCGAGAGCTCGGTGGGCTGAAGGGCCTGTTTCCACCCTGTATTTCGAAGCTCATACTCCTCTCCTGTTGTCCTTTGGCATTTTTCCTGGGAGACTTTATGGATATAAAGTGTCTCCTCTACTCTGAGCATGATGAGTATGAGACGGGTTTGATAGGCTAGTTGGTCTCTCTGCCTACCATTTTAATCTGTTAATATGCAGAAGCCAATTGTGAATCACAAATGAGTCCCAACCTAAGTTCTTGAGTTTGCTGTTTTAGATGACCAACTCCCATCTCTAGGAACTTGTTGTAAATGATCTGAATAGTGTGTCATGTCATAAGGGATAGGAGCAGAATTAGGTCATTCGGCCCAGCAAGTCTTCTCCGCCATTTAATCATGGTTGATCTATCTCTCCCTCCTAACCCCATTCTCCTGCTTTCTCCCCATAACCCCTGACACTCGTACTAATCAAAGCCAGATATTTCTTGTACATCTCAGAGCCAAATATTTGGAATGAGTTCAGTGTAAGAAATTATAGTTTGCTGGCTGTATTTTACCACTCATTGTACTGTATTAACATACCCATCACAGCAGAAAATCTCAAGGCTAAAGGGGAAGTGGTGTTCCTTATAGAAATTGGATACCACACATAAAACAAAGACCATAGCAGGGCTCCCTGGTCTTATGGTTAACGAGCCACAGAATGTCAGGTGCTAGATTTGCCTCCCTTTTATTGCCACATCATATTATTTGCTTCTCATCTGTCAGCTCCAGCCTCGTACAAAATGGACGGCTGTGCACCGCAGAGTGTTTGGTTATCCCATTTATATCTTTCACTCCAACCTTCAGTATATTTCGCAGCCAACTAGTTATTCTTCTATTTATATATTCTTCTATTTATAGAACAAACTAATTGATAAGAACACCCTTTCGCTTTGACGTTCTTCCATTTCATGTGCCTGCATGACAAATCTCCACTTTTCAAAAAAAGGTTGTTAAATGACAATAAAACTGGAAATATTAACCCTGCAGTACTTCTGGTCAACGAATGCAATAGAATTCATAAGTCCCAAAACACGAGTGCCAGGAAAATGCGATCTCAGCCACTGATATCAACAGTTCAACAGTGCAACTGCAACTGCACAGTTGTCACAACTGCAACTCCACCATGAAATTCTTTTTGCATATATCACACATGCAGGTGCCGCCATTTTTGGCGCCATTTCTGAGACAATAGAACCCACACATTGTCCTCTGTTCCCTGAATGACAGGATCTTACAAAGCCCCTCAACTCCTCTGATCTTCTCTGTTGTACAGTTAAAACCATGGGTAGTTGATACTTCGGGAATATTATGCAGCATTCTTAATGCGTTAGGATTCAGTAGAGATTCAAGAGTGTTTTATTGTCATGTGTCCCACAACAGAACAATAGACAACACAACGAACAAACAAACAAAAAATCAATAAATAAAAAGACCAATATAATGCAAAACCAAAACACAGGCCAAAGTCCCTTCCTTGTACAATCCAAGCAATTCGTAGATCTTCATCAACATACCTCTCATTGGTTGACCTTTAATATCACTTTGTCCTCTTCTGTTTGACTTCCCAGTAGATGAACTTCATATGAATCCTATTCCCTTCAATAATTCTACCCAATATCTTAATGTTCATCCTCTTAACCACCCTACCACCCCTCTATGTTGGTGCTTCAGCACTCTCCTCAGCCACTATGGGATATGGGCCACTTAATACTAGAATTTTGCTTTCAGGCAGAAGAGCTCTCAAAGCAAGTCACTTTATGTGGAAGACACAAAAAGGTGGAGAGCTCAGCGGGCCAGGCATCATTCCTGGTGAGAAAAAAAAGGTCACGTCTTAAGTCAGAATCCTTCTTCAGATTGAATCGTCACCCATTCTATTTCTCCAGAGATGCAGGCTGTCCCGCTGAGTTATTCCAGCATTTTGTGTCTATCTTCACTATCAACCAGCATCTGCAGTTCCTTCCTACTCACTTCATGTGGTGATGCTTTTTGATGACATTGGCTGCAAAACTAAAGTTTTACAACATGAAAACAGGCCTTTTGGCCCACTCTACCTGTGCTGTCCATTTGGGGAACCCAAGTATGCTGATCTCGTTTTCCAGCACTTGGTGATCAAACGTTAATCAGATGCTTCAGAAATGTTGTGAGGGTTTCTGCCTCCGCCACTTTCTCAGGATGGCGACCACCCTGTGGGTGGGGAGAAAAATCTCCCTCCGATCCACTTTAACACACTCCTCACATTCAACACATTTACTGTGGTCTGTGATGCACCTTCAATGGGGACCAGTTTTTTGCTATCTACTCTATGCCACGGTTAATGAAGGCAAATATCCCATCTGCCTTAATTACCTTTCTTTTTCACATTTGGACTGGCTCAGCACAGGGACAGTATAGAATCAACTGCTAGCTGTTTCACTAAGCTGGTTCTGAGGAATTAAACCTTCGTCTGAAGAAGGGTTTCGGCCCGAAACGTTGCCTATTTCCTTCGCTCCATAGATGCTGCTGCACCCGCTGAGTTTCTCCAGCATTTTTGTCTCCCTTTAATTAAATTTCCACTGTAGATAAACTCCAGTACTCTGTGTAGGAAAGAATAAAATAAAAGTGGTGAATCTCTGCCTCACCTGTTGCGGTCCTTGGACGGAGTTGAGGGGGTGGTAAACGGACAGGTGTTGCATCTCCTGCGGTTGCAGGGGGAAATACCTGGGGAGGGGGTGGTTTGGGTGGGAAGGGACGAGTTGACCAGGCAGTTGCAGAAGGAATGGTCTCTGCTGAAAACAGAAAGGGGTGGAGATGGGAAGATGTGGCTAGTTTGTGTATTTTGTGTCTTTTTTTTGTAAACCAAATCGTAATAATTTGGAAAATATCAGGCAGTGGGCCAAGCTGCCATTTTGCTCTGGTGTGATATTTGTGCTGGTGGTTTAGCATCAGTCTTATGCGGAGCGAAAATCTGAATGGTGAAATGAAAGCCAATCAAATGTGGAATTCTCTTTGATCTTTTATCTATAATTTATCTAGAACTGGAATGTAACATCACTGTAGATTCGTACATAATGGATCAATTTATTTGCTGCCTTTGTATGCTGCCGTTTCATATGGGTACCACGCTCCAGATTTTGCAATGTTCTGTTAAAGCGAGACTCTCACTTAGAATTATGCTGACACAGAAAGAAGCCATTCGGTCCACTGGGACCGGGCTCCCATTGGACAAATTCCATCCCCCTATCTTTATTTCCCTGTAGCTCTGCAACATATTCTCTTTCCTCCAGGCCTGTCAGCTCCCCTTTGATACATTGTGCCATTGACTAAGAGGATACTTACAGTTAACCTACCAACATGACTCTAAATATAGGAGAAAAACTGGGCTCACAGGGAGAATGTGTGAACACCACATACGCAACACCGGAGGTCAGGACCGAACCAGGACGGGGAGCGATGGAGCAGCAGGACGAACTATTGCACCACTGTGCTATGAGAATAATTCTGTTAATTTTGTCATTGTCACCTGGTACATTTTGACTTTCCTTTCTGTTCCCTCCACAAAAAATGGAAATCACTTGGTTCTATGGAAGGTAGATAGATGCCTGCAAAGATAGCGTTGAGTTAACAAGATTACTCGACATTCAGTATCAGGAAGGCCTGGACAAGTTGAAACTCCCAAGTGCAAGTCCAATCGCCTCGGAAAGGAGAGGTAACTACTGAGTGCAAGAGCTGCTGATTGTTACCATGCAGCAGACTGTTGTCATGCTCAAGGGGCTTAACAAGGACTGGTATGAACTGATATGTCTGAAGAAGGGTTTCGGCCCGAAACGTTACCTATCTCCTTCGCTCCATAGATGCTGCTGCACCCGCTGAGGTTTCTCCAGCATTTTGTGTACCCACCATTTAATTCTCCTCCGTCGGGGTCTTCAGAATCAATGTAATGTGATGGACTCTAATTCCCATGTGTTTCTTGGGGTGTGAACCTGAGTGATGTTACCTGAAAGCAAATGTTATTTAAAAAATATATAATTTTCAACCAAAGAGCATTGCCCTGACCATTGACTTTAAAGGTTCACATTAGTGAAGTGCTGACATTAAAATGGGGGTGCACATGTGATAAGGTGGAATTCCTATTAAAGAGTTTCACTGGGAAATCATACCACTGTCTTAAATATAACTTGGACCCTGAAATCTCTGAGAGATTCTCCCAACTCTCATCTCCCACCTCGCATGGAAGCTAAGAAAGCGAAGCAGGATTTGGACGTCCAGCCTCTCGTGCTTGCACTAATGTTCATAAGTGATAGGAGCAGAATTAGGCCATTCGGCCGATCAAGTCTGCTCCGCCTTTCAATCATAGTTGATCGATCTCTATCTCCTAATCCCATTCTCCTGCCTTCTCCCCCTAACCCCTGACACCTGTACTAATCAAGAACGTACTAATGTCACGGCTCATCTTCCACTTCAGTTCCAGCTTCTCCAATTTTCTTAATATCCTTAAAATCTATTGATCACGCAACCAGGGAGGACCAAAGCATTGTCGCCAGATCCTGCACAATTCATAATTTGCATCTGCAGGGCGTACTTCATTCTGGGCCAGAATGTTTATCAACTTTCAAAGGTGATGAGCTCATTGGTACTTTCCCGTTTGCTCTGCTTGTCCCATTCAATATTTAACTCCCCCACACTGGCTTTGCAACTTCAAATCCCCTGCACTCTTTACTGAAGACAGCTGCTAAGTATTCATTAGAAATGTTACCCACATCTTCTGCCTCCACACAATAGTTAACTCCGTGATCCTCTGAAAGGCCCTATCATTTTCTTGTCCTCTGCCTAGTTATGCACCTCGAAAACATTTTTGAATTTCTTTTGACTTTCCTGGGATTTTCAGTCCATCTTTTTAATGACCTAATTTCGTTCAATTCATTCAATTGGATTCCTATGCTTCTATGATTCTGTTTCTTGATATGCTGTTTGTTTCCAGTCTTTTCTGTTCTAACTCCAGTTAAGCTTACTTCTACATAAAAGGCACTATATAAATGCAAAATGCTGTTGCAGCTGTTATCCATGATTTCAACCTATCTACAATGACACTGGGATTAATGGTATTCATAAGGTTTATGCAGCTTTCCTGGTGTCGGTCTCGAGTGTCGGCTGTGGGAGGATGAGAGAAAAGGACTGCAATTCTAGTTTGTGTTAATGCTCTGCACAATTAGATCATAAGATCATGTGATAGGAGCAGAATTAGGCCATTCGGCCCATCAACTCTACTCTGCCATTCAATCAGGGCTAATCCATCGCACCCTCCTAACCCCATTCTCCTGCCTTCTCCCCATAACCTCTGACACCCGTACTAATCAAGAATCTATCTATCTCTGCCTTAAATAGATTCCCTGACTTGGCCCTCTGTGGGAAAAAATTCCACAGATTCACAACCCTCTGACTAAAGAAATTCCTCTTCATCTCCTTCCCAAAAGAACGTCCTTTAATTCTGAGGCTATGATCTCTTGTCCTAGACTCTCCCACTAGTGGAAACATCCTTTCCACATCCACCCTATATAAGCCTTTCACTATTCTGTACGTTTCAATGAGGTCTTCCCTCACTCTTCCAAACTCCAGCGAGTACAGACCCAGAGCCTGCAAATACTCTGTGCCATTAGAAGCAGGGAGAAGGTGCACAGTGATGAGCAAGTCCGCTGGAACGGTTCCAATTCAACAGGCCCAATAGAAGTTTATTGGGACGTAATCTTCCTGCCTCAGTCTCCCAGGACACACAGGACCACCTGATATCTGTGACTGGGGTCAAGCTAAAACCGAGTCTCAAGTCCCGTGGAGGAGCAGGGACCACCTGGGTTGACTATTTCGTAGGTGGTCTGTTGGCCAATTGGTCACTGAGAAATTCCAGTGGGCAGAAGACCCAAAGGTCAGCAGTCAGGATCCTCACAGCTGTGAACACATTCCACTTCCCTCCTCTTTCCACGATGCAAGGCCCAGGTTGGGAACAGGCTTGCATCGACCAGGGTGACCCCTCATCTACATGGACACAGTGCAAACATGTCTGGCAGAAAAAAATTCCCTGTTTGACCCACGCGTAGAATCTACTCATGGGTCAAACAGGGAATTTTTTTATTGCTGTTGGTTTTATTCTTCCCACCATCTGCTGCAGTGGAGGAAGGGAAGTGTTGATCTATCCTGGATCGTGCCCCTGTATAATAGAGCTATCTACCGCAATCTAAATTCAAAACACTTGTGCTGTTTTACTTGGCACCCCAGAGGTGCATTGTTAATTCAATCGTCATGCTCAAGGACACATTTAATTTATTAGATAAAGACTGTTATGTACATTTGTTCGTTCAGACCATATAACCTTCTATCATTATGGAAAACAAGGTAGACACAAAATGCTGGAGTAACTCAGCGGGACAGGCAGCATCTCTGGAGAGAAGGAATGGGTGACGTTTTGGGTCGAGACCCGTCTTCAGTCGGAGAGTTACTCCAGCATTTTGAGTCTATCTTCAGTTTAAACCAGCATTTGCAGTTCCTTCCTACATATTATGGAAAACAAGCTTTGGAAAGCACCAGTGGGACTCCTTGTTGAATGGCACAGTTCCTGATCCAAAGGCTCGGTGACAGTGGTGGTGTAGTTTAGAACAGACGTAATGTATTGATGATCTATTGTTGATCTTAGAAAATCTATGATCCTGTCACCAGAGAGTCTTAATTGGCAATGCATTTTCTACTTTGAATCGTGAAAGGCCTGGAAAGAGTGGATGTGGAGAGGTTGTTTCCACTACTGGGAGAGTCTAGAACCAGAGGTCATAGCCTCAGAATAAAAGGACAGACCTTTACGAAGGAGTTGAGGAGGAATTTCTTTAGGACAGAGGGCGGTAAATCTGTAGAATTCATTACCACAGAAGGCTGTGGTGGCCAAGTCAATGGATATTTTTAAGGCAGAGATTGATGGATTCTGGATTGTTACCAGTGTCAGATGTTATGGGGAGAAAACAGGAGTGGGGTTGAGAGGGAAAGGTAGATCAACCATGATTGAAAGGCAGAGTAGACTTGATGGGCCGAATGGCCTAATTCTGCTCCAATCGCTTATGAACCTGGGTGAGGAAAGATGCTGAATGTGATTTAATTCTTCTCGGATACAGTACGCTGGCGTTTTGTGCAGTAGGAGCTGGACTGGGCGATCAGTCGGTGGATGCAAGAGCGTCACACAGCTCCAGCAGCCCTGGTTCAATTCTGACATCTGGCGCTGTCTGTGTGGAGTTTGCAAGTTCTCCCTTTGACCACAGGGGGTCTAAAAGATGTGCGGGTTCAGTTAATTGGCTGTAAATTGTATTGGTGAGTGATGGAATTTGGGGGGAGGAGGTGGGAATATGGGGAGAATGAAGTAGGATTTAGTGGGAGCTTGATAGTCAGCATGGACGTTGTGGGCTGAAGGACCTGCTCCCATTTTTATGACACTATGAAAGCACTAACACTGCATGCATCCATCTTGATTGGGTCTTTACAAGTTCAAACTAACTTATTGCCTCTCCTGGCACACAATTCCATCTGGCACAAGTCACAACCGACAGAGATTGAAGATTTCAGCGTTTTTGTTTCCAGTAACGGATTCATTATATCAAGATGTGCGATAGGTTCTCGTCACAGCTGCTGCATGCCATAACTTCTGTAAAATGAGGAAACTGCCGCTGTTTTCGTGGATTGTCAGGAGTTGGCTTCCTTTTACACGTATCAACTTTTCACTCGGGTTGAATACAAAGAAAATGTAAGTTTTTGTGATTTTGTGGAAATGAAAGATCTGGTGGAAATCCATGAAAATATTGGGAATTACATTGGGAACTACAAAAAGAAGTAGACCCTGACGGGAGTGTTTCTCTTTAGTTCACCCAAACCATGATCATTTCAAGGATGAATTGTCATAAAGAAATTTAGTGTGAAAACAGGCCTTTCGGCCCAATTTGCCCATGTCAACCAATGCTAGTCCCACATGCCCATGCTTGGCCCATAAACCTCTAAACCTATCCTGTTCCATTGTCTCTTAAAAGTTATGATAGTACCCGCCTCAACTATCTCCTCCAGTAGCTCATTCCATATACCCACCACCCTTTGCATAAATGTACAAAAAGTTATCACTGAGGTTCCTATTAAATCTTTCCACCCTCACCTTAAATCTATGTCCTCTGGTTTTCGATTCCCCTACTCTGGGCTAAAGACTGTTCATTTATCAGATCTATTCCCCTCATGATTTTGTACACCTCTGCAAGATCACCCCTCATCCTCCTGAGCTCCAAGGCGTTCACAGAGGCTTTACAAATTTTGTGGAATGGCTCAAATTATGATATCGATTCCTCTTATGAAGAAATAGTCAATTTCAAGAAGCTGGTAACATCTGGATGAATTGGACCAGGGCAGTGGATCTGGGTGGAGTAGATAGAGATTTCCCCATTGTCTGAAGGATCTGTGAGCAAAGGACACAGCATTAATGCATGAAAAACAAACGGAAAGCAGGCTTATTTTTAGAGGGAGGTTTGAATGCAGTTTTCTCAGGAATTTGAATGCACTTTCTGAAGTGTAATGCAAGAGGAGTGATTTCAAGAAGAAATTTAAAAAAAGCTGCATCATTGGGATGGAACAATTGGATTGTTCATTCAAAGAATCATCTCGAGCATCATGGATGGACAAACCAGCACATCCAAAAAGCCTCTTTGCAAGATATAATCACCCATCACTCCGATGCAAAGTGAATCAAGCAGAAACCTCTTCTTCCAGGTCTCCACAGAATAGCAAATGATGACGGCACAGTTTCTAAATGTACCTTTAGTTGTGTCGATGTCTACCACTGCAGGTGACAAGCAAGCCTCCTCGTGACAGTGGTAAGTTACAGGGTGTCACGTGTGGAGGTTCCTCCTCAACTATATTTCAATGTAAGCGCTGAAGTCCATCCTACTGTGCATGTCTGGGGCCAGATGCTTTGCTACATCCACAGAGAAGGTTGCAAGGTGCCTTAATATGCCCCATGGATGATGTAAACTTTATAACACTGGACCAGTGAATTCCTGGGCACTGAAATGCCTCCACCTGGTTTACAGCAAGATTCCATGCACATTGATCCTGACACACACGTTGAAAGGGTGCACAGGGGCGCAGCGGTAGAGTTGCTGCCTTACTGGGCCAAAGACCTGGTTCCATCCTGACTATGGGTGTTGTCGGTATGGAGTTTGTACGTTCTCCCAGTGACCATGTGTGTTTTCTCAGGGCGCTTCAGTTTCCTCCCACACTCCAAAGACATACAGGTTTGTAGACTAATTAACTTTGATACAATTGTAAATTGTTCCCTCGTGTGTAGGATAGGATTAGTGTATGGGGTGAACGTAGACTCGGTGGGCCGAAGGGCCTGTTTCTGTGCTGTATCTATAAAGTCTAAAGAAATGAAAAGTGAAAGAAGGTTTGAGTTTATTTGGCACCACAGGGCATTTTACCACCTTGGCCATACGATACTCCCAACACAAAGGGACAAGGAGGTATCTTCCCAGAAGAAGGCATTGGGCCTGCTAATCCTCAGCTGGTTGCGTTGGGTGGACCATGTTGATCACAACACTGACCTCTGAAACAAAAATTTTAATCCAAACTCAGTCAGAGGAAGAGATTATCAACTGGACAGAGGAAAAGATTGAACGATATATTGAAAACCTCCCTGAAGAAATGCATCATCCCCAGCAGTTGCAGGAACTCTGAGGCCCACACCCATTGTAGTGAAGGAGCATTCAGGATGGTATTAAAAACCTCAATCCGGCCCATTCTGTGGAAAAGTCCATAGTTCCTATATCTGCCGCATTAGTCACATCAGAAACTACAGAACCAAAATGGAAGCAGGTCATGTTTGATCCCGAAGAACCGTTTCAAAAGGTGGTGAAGATGACAGCAAAAGGAGTATCGACACGTTGAAGAGATGTTACTGTTTACTTTAGAGATACAGCATGGAAACAGGCCCTTCGGCCCACCGAGTCTGCGCAGACCAGCCATTCCCCCACACTAACACTATCCCACTAACACTGCGGCCAATTTGCAAACTTTTCCAATGCCAATTAACCTACATTCCTACTGTCTTTGGAGTGTGGGAGGAAACCAGAGCACCCGGGGAAAAGCCACATGATCACAGGTAGAACGTATAAACTCCGTACAGACACCACTTGTAGTCAGGATCGAACCGGGCTCTCTGATGCTGTAAGGCAGCAACTCTACCGTTGCGCCACCCTCACGAAAGGTCCGTGCAGACCTTTTGCCCGTTTCAAGTTCACTCAAATGAATTGTCCTTTGGTTAGTTAAGAAATACAGTGGAGGGAATCTTGCTTGCTCCTCCTGCCACCTCTTTTCGTTGCCAGCTTTTTGTTGAATAGTGTTGTGGGATCTTTTAGGTCTACCCAAGGAAGCAGACAGTTTAATATCTCAGCGACAAGGTGAGTTGAAGCTTTTCTGTCATTGGGTGGCATCCAAAGCTGATTTGCGCTTGTGTCAGAACTGGAGCACCGTCGTTGAGTTCCAGTCCAAGCTCGGCAGGGTGATACAGAGGTGAAGGGGAACTATGTGCCAGGGAGCCCCACCGTAAGATCATAAGGTGATGATAGGAGCAGAATTAGGCCATTTGGCCCATCAAGTCTACTCCACCATTCAATCGTGGCTGATTTACCTCACCCCTGTAACCCTTGTGAGCTCGACAAAATAATTCTATTGACAGATCTGTGAAGATGGTTGTGAGCTACCATCTGTGTCCCGTTGGAATTGATGGTATGTAAATGTGAAACAGGAGCAAAAACAAAGAAAATCCCCCATTGCTTGAGATGAGACGCCCGTGGAGACTCAAGAGACTGCAAACGCTGGAGTCTTGAGCACAAAACAGACGGCTGGAGGAACTCAGTGGGTCAGCAGGAGGCAGGAGGGAAATGGATAGAAGAGGTTTCAGGTCAGGACCTTTCTTCAGGACTGAGATGCCAAGGGATTAGACTGTGATCAAGTGATATTGAAATTGCTCCCTCTGTGAATGTTGTTGCTGAAGTCCCTTATCCTGGTTCAATGTACTTTAATAGACAGAAAGATAGATGTTGCATCAGATCTCACGGGAGCTCTTTGATCAAACATTGCAGTCGTTAGATTCAAAATACACTTGTTTCAAACTGCTAAATAAATGTGCCAGGCTGTGGCACAACTGAATTCTCCCAACGCAGATGCATTGCAGAAAAACAGATTACAATGAAGACCGTGCACTTAAGCAAGTCGAAGAGATTGAATATAGCAGCAGGAAGAAAAAATCTAATGACAAAATAAATATGGGCCTGTAAATTTGTTCTCGCAATACTGAAAAGCAGCGCCATGAAGCCGAGCGTTGCTTTTGTGCAAAGAGAGTAAAATTGTAGCCATGTAGAAAATGCTACTCAATAATGTCGGGTGGCATCACAGACACAGGTACCATGGGTTCATTCCTAATTTCAGGTGCTGTCCGCATGGAGTCCGCATGTTTTGTTTTGTTTGGAGATACAGCATTGGAACAGGCCCTTTGGCTCTCCAAGTCCACGTCGATCAGCGATCGCCCCCTAAACGACGCTACACTACACAATATATGACTTTTACAGAAGCTAATTAACCTACAAACCTGTATGTCTTTGTTGTTATGGGAGGATACTGGAGCCCCCGGGGAAAACCCATACAGTCACAGGGAGAACAGTGTAAACTCTGTATAGGCAGCACCTGTGGTCAGGGTCAAACGCAGATCTCTGGCGCTGTAAGGCAGCATCTTCACCGCTATGTTACCATGCCACCCACGTTCCCCCCATGACCAGGTGGGTTTAAGCCCAGGTACTCTGATTTCATATTACACCCTGTTAAATTGCTGGCTGGTTAATTGGCCACTGTACATCATCCTTTTTCTTCACTTTTCAGATTTTAAACATTTGAAATCTCATTTAATTTTGATCAATGAGTAAAGACATTTATTTTTCCACTGTTTCACAGGAGCAAGGAGTGTGGGCAAGGGAATTTGCCATCATTTGACGTTCCCCAAACTGTAGTCCCTGGTGTAGTATTATTCCTTATTGGCAAACTGCTGTTAAGAGCATTTGACTCGTTTGGGTAATAACCTCTAATTGCCTGACCAGCTTTGAACCTGACACCTTCTAAACAAGCCCTGGCATCTCTCTCATCATCATCATCATCACCATTGAAGAAGCAGCGCACTCCAGCACTTGGAAGAGTACTGCTAATATATTCTACATGTGTCTCTTCAACTTCTGGCTCTCCAGTTTGCAACCGCAAGGTTAAATGCAGGCAGCTGTACACTCTTGCTATACATCAACAGGGAGCACACACTGAATCCAAGAAGCATAATATAACAAGCAAATATAAGTAGGGTTTCGGCCCGAAACATTGCCTATTTCCTTCGCTCCATAGATGCTGCTGCACCCGCTGAGTTTCTCCAGCATTTTTGTGTATCTTCGATTTTCCAGCATCTGCAGTTCCTTCTTAAGCAAATATAACATATTGTTATACTTGGGAGGCTAACAACTCTGCTTTATAAACCTCTTGATGCAAGACCAGGATCTTTATGTAATAATATTTTTATTAAAAGTAATCCATCATAACTACGGTATAACAACTTTTCAAATACACAACCAACTTATTTCAATAAGTATACGAATGTTACGAATAATTCTTATAAACTTCTATTTTTTTTTTTAGAAAGTAGAAAAAGAAAAGAATAGATTTTAATCAATAAGAATAGTGATTAAATAATAATTTTGATTATATAGAAAGAGAAAGAGAAGAGAGAGAGAAAAAAAACTATGTATACATTCTTGTTATATGTATTCTTGTTATATGTATTTAATTAAAACAAAGTATTATATATATATAAATTTTAAAAAAAGAGATTATAGTATACATCTTAATAGTAAATAACACAATTTCAAATAGTGATATCAATAGAGACATGTATAAAAATCAAAAAGAAAAACAGAGAGTTATTTTCATCTAATCCTGCCGGGTACCCATTGAGTTGTGATGCCAAGAACAGCTACCCCTTCAAATATTCTGTATATGGAGACCATATCTGTTCAAAGAGTTTGTATTTGTCCATTAGGACAAATCTGATTCTTTCCAAATGGCAAGACCAGGATCTTGATGGTACTTTTTACAACTGCGTGGGTGCAATGTCCAGCCTTATTTCAGCCCATTTTAAATGTAGAAGCAGAATATTTCAGGCCAGGAGCATATCCATGAATAGCGGCTGGTGGATTGCTACATAGTCCTTTTATGGGATGCCACATTAAATAATTCAAGATAAATACTTAAGAAATTTTGGGCAATCCCTTTTTGAAAATGGAACCCTTTAAATTAATATCCAGAAATCTCTTGAAGTCTGTAATGAATTCAGTCCATAACTGAAGCTCCAGTGCTCCCCAAAGCTTCATCACTCTCTGAGGGAAAAAATATCTCTTCTCTATTTGAGTTTGATTTTAGTGCTAAAATGGCAACCCCCCTTTTTTTTTCAAGGTGAACTTTATACTAGTCTTCTCTGCCAGGGAAACATGGTTCCCATAGCTACCTTACCAATTCTCTAAGAATTTTATACATCTCAATGGTCATTGGTGCTTTATTGTCACATGTGCAAACGCACAGTGAAATTATTTTTGAATACACTTGATATTCCCAATTACTCAGCTCGTACATCGCCCCGTGAAGCTTTTCGTGTTTAGTTTCGCTTCGAGATGCAGCGTGGAAACAGGCCCTTTGACCCACTGAGTCTGCACCAACCAACAATCATTCCAAAGACTAGTTCTATCCTATGCACCAGGGACAATTTACAGGAGCCAATTAACTTACAAACCTGTACATCTTTGAGGTGTGGGAGGAAACCGGAGCACCCAGAGAAAACCCACATGGAGAACGCACAGACTCCACACAGACAGCACCTGTATTCTCTGTCACTGTCACTGCAAGGCAGCGACTCTGCCACTGCGCCACCATGCGTCATCAAGCTTCATTGCTACTCTCATTTCCATTTAGTTTTGTGTCATCAGCAAACTGGGATTTTTTTGTATTTGATTCTCTCAGTCAAATCCTTGATACAGCCAGTGAACAGTGGAGATCCAAGCACCATTGCCAGTGGTACCTGAGTATCACAGCCTGTCAATCTGAGTTTTCTGTCTGTTCACCAACTCAAAATCCACATTAGCATGTAACTCCTAATACTCGGTAAGTCATCAGAAATTTCCAGTAGATTAATCAAATAGGATCTTCCTTTCATAAATCCATACTGACTCTGCTAAGCCATATTATTATTTTCTAAGTGTCTCGAGAGTGCATCTTTAATTATAGATTCCAACATTTTCCCAGTTCTCAGCGTTTGGATAACTTTTAGGTAGTTCTCCAATTTTTCTCGCTCCTTCCTTTCGTAAATAGTAGGTCACATTTGCCCACCTCCAAATGTCGGAACCATTTCAGAATATATATGTTGATAACCAGAGGATCAACAATCTTTGTGTGTGGGAATGACCTGCAGGTGCTGGTTTACACTGAAGATGGACACAAAATGCTGGAGTAACTCACGAGGTCAGTCGGCATCTCTGGCCAAAAGGAATAAGTGACATTTTGGGTCAAAGCCATCATGAACAATCTTCATTGCTCTCTCTTTTAAAACTCTGGGATGTAGATCATTGGCCCTTGACATTTATGAGGTTTAGGCCAATTAACTTCTCGACTAATATTTTTCTAACACTGATTTATTTTGGCTCTCCATGTGCACTGGAATCTCCAGTGTGCTGGTTCTCCAGCATTTCTGACGGTTTTATTTCAAGACAAGGGATTTGTTCAATTTCTCTGCCACATTTTTATCTCCCATTACAAATATTCTAGTCTCTGTGTTAGACAGAAATATTTGCCCTTACCCATCCCTTCCACTTTACGAACCTATTGAAGCTCTTCACAACTCTGTAAGTTTTAAGATTTAATTTCTCCTGTAATAGATCTCTTTTCCAGTTGTGCCTTTGTGTATTTAACAGTGAATATAAATTGTTTTTGTTATTGCTAGCTGCTGCCTGTCCACTGTCATCCCTTTAATGTAAGTTCCCAAATTGCCCCAACCGAACTGCTCCTCACAACCTTCATAGTTTGGTTTCACATTGAACTGCAGAATACAGTGGTACAGTCACGGCCTTACAGCGCTTGCAGCGCCGGAGACACGGGTTCGATCCTGACTAACGGATGCGGTCTGTACGCTGGTAGATTTTCTGTAGGGAGATACATTGTAGGCAGTTTGTAGATTCTCCCTGTGACCTGCGTGGATTTTCTCCAAAATGTTCGTTTTTAAAGACGTACAGGTTTGTAGGCTAATTGGCTTGGGCTTGTAAGTGTAAGTGTAAATTGTCCCTAGTGTGTGTAAGATAGTATAAATGTGTGGGGATCGCTGGTCGGTGTGGACTCGGGCCAAAGGGCCTGTTCCGCACTGTATCTCCAAACTAAACTAAACTAAACTAAACTTTCAAAGTTCATGGCCATTTACGTTGTTGTGAATATTGAGGCTCCAAATGTGGCCTTGTGATATTTCCCCTACTCTGGTTCTGTCTGCTTCTTCTCTTTTCCTTATGCCTGTGTATTTTGTTTACTACGATTCTAACATCCACTTCCAGCTCCGTTTCTCCCTCCTCAGGCTCCTATCCCCCTGCCACGCCAGTTGGAGGGATTTGAAAAAAAAATGTGAATTACAAAACCAGATATCTGAGGACTGTGAGGAGTTTGATTGTCGCCAAGGGCAGCCAGTTGATGGAATCAGGGTTTTGGCTGCATGGCGCAACAGCCAACAGAAGCTGAGTCTGTAATGTAATCATGCAGAAAGTTCCAGCAAATGAATCACCAAAGTCTCTAATACTATATATTTTTTATTAGTTTGTGGAATGTGGATGATGGGGACAAAACATGTTTTTCCCTAATTGTTCTCCCCTGTCTGGTGCACATCCAATTCTCCCCCCCCCCCCCCCCCCCCCCCCCCCCCCCCCCACTGCACCCTCCACCCACACCCTCCACCAACAGTTTATCCCTCCCTCTGCATTTCTCCCCTCTTCCCTCCTTATCCGTTGACGGACTCCACAACTTCACCACCCTCTGCCTAAAGAAATTCCTCCTCATCTCCTTTCTAAATATATGTCATTTTATTCTGAGGCTCCTGTCGTTGAATTGGTGTCCCAAACATCTGTATGTAGGCCCAGTAATTTAACCATTGTAATGCAACCAATTCTTCTGCACTGAATTTTGTAGACACATTTTAGTCTGAATTTACAAGCTGTGTTTTTGGCATTCTGATTTCATTGTTGCCCTTTATGGAACATCTTGACATGAATAAAGACCGCATCTCCAAATGCTGGTTTGGCTTACTGGTTGGAGAGCTCCCATACTGGTAGAACAGATTGCATCTATTTTCTACTACAACGAGTCATCCTAATTCATGGTTCGACTAGGAACCCGAGAAGGTCAGGCATGACAGGGAGACAATTAGTCATTCGGCAAAGCGGAGGGGCGCATGCTGCAAAGAATGATAAGAGCGGATGTATTAACACTCCATTACCGTGAGGGAAATTCAAACTCTACCCTGCAACATGTACTAAGTGAAATCTAGTTGTTAGTGCTTCGGGGCACTTCCCACCACAACACTTGGTTCACTATCTTCAAAAGAATTTAGGACATTTTGAAGATAGCTTGAAGTCAAATTGTCTGAATGGTGTAGGAATATAAAGGAGTAATGTTTCCCAAACGGTGCCCAACATCATGACCAAACTGGTTGTGGTGACCATGAAACAGAGCCCCAATGGCAAAGGATATTTCATTTTGGCAGCAAAATTTATCTTATTATATATATATATATATTTTATTATATATATATATATATTAAAAAAAAATCTTTAAATAAAGTGGATATAAAAAGGATGTTTCCAGTAATGAGAGGGTTTGGAACCAGAGGGCACAGCCTCAGCATAAAAGGATGTACTTTTAAAACGGTGATGAGGAGGAATTTCTTTATCCGGTGGGAAGACATTGGGTATTTTTAAAGTGGGGATTGACAGGTTCTTGATTAGTAAGGGCGTCAAAGGATATGGGTAGACAATAGGAGCATGGCTTTGAGAGGGAATAATATAACAGCCATGAATGAATGGCGGAGTACACTCAATGGGCCGAATGGCCTGATTTTTCTCCTATGTGTTATGGTTTTAAATGCATATTAAAATGGAATTACTAGTTAAATTGGATTTCGGAAGACATTTCTCATGAGTGAAGCCCCAGCGTGTACTACTGCCCAGTCTACGGGAAGGTAACCATTAATCAGAGTTTTTGCAGTTGATCTGACAATAGCCAGGTTCATGGTTTGCCTCTGGGCTTCAGTAATGGCATCAGATTGACTTTGCACCTCAGACATTCACATCACAAAGAAGCACCTGGAAGCATTAAAATGTGACAGAACCATAATTAACTACGTAATTATTGTAACTGTTTCATAAAGCGCCTTATTTTAGATGCTGCATTTAACAATGAAAGAGGCCAATTAAGTTAAATATATGGAAATCATATTTCCTACCCTTGGCAGCAGGTGATTTCCTTGCATCACAGCATCTGAGCTACAGCACGACGCGGGATAGGTTACACGCCGAACGTTACAGGTCGTCGACTTAGTGTCGGCTCTGGCTCAGCAGAAAGGGTGTTCGCCTCTAAGTCAGAAGACTAATGGGTTTAAATCACACTTTAAACTTGAGCCTGTAATCTAGTCTGGTTCTTTGTTGAGCTTCAGGGAGTTCTGCCACCTGGTGACCAGGTGCCTTCCCATCTGGGAATAAAAGTCCCCTAAACTAGTATTTAAAGATGAGCAGGGAGAATTCCTCCATTAACCCCTCAAGCAACACAACCTGAACAGATTGGTTGTTGAACCTTCTATCTTGTTGGTAAACCTTTATTTCCTACATTATAATGATGCAGAACTTCACAAAAGAGACACAGAGTCATACAGCAGAGAAACTTGTCCTTTGTCCCATGCTGGCCAAGATGCCCCATCTATGCAAGTCCCACCTACCCACGTTAGGCCCATATCCCAAATAAAATAAAGAGCATCTTTGGACATTGGTTAGGAAGATTTAGGTTGAGACCCTCCTTCTGGCTGCTTGAATAGTGTATGTGCTACAATGCAGGTACACTTTGCAAGGGCAAAAATTGTATTAACAGATAGAAGAGAAGGCAGAGTAAGGGATACTGAGTTGGATTTACATGAGTCAGCTATGATCATATGGAATGGCGGTAAGGGGAAGTCAGGACTCGAAGGGCCGAATGGCCTACTCCTGCACCTATTTTCTATGTTTCTATGTTTCTATCAATGGTTGACATGGACTTGATGGGCATTCATGAAAGTGGGCAAACCTTTCCATGTCATAAGCCAAGGAGTTGGGAAACAACTGGATGCCTTACTGGGCAACCATTGAGAAGACGTTTTCTCGCAGGCGTGTAGTGACATGTTCTGTGATAAGTGCTGAATTTATTACAGCGAATAATGGATGCAAAGGTTTGCTGATAAAGTGTCATTTAATTTTGTATATCTGTTTTGTATTTTTGTATTTCTGTATATCTGTACATTGCAAATAGATACAAGTACATTTTACCCAGACAGTTTTTGACTCTGCTGAATGTTTCTCTGAGATCACCAGAGGCTGAGAATCGTTATCCCCTACACCACGAGCCACTATTCAATATATAACAGCTTGATGAACATTTCCTAGTGGTGCCCATGGCAATGTTTTGATGGGTGGGAGGCGAGTGAACTTCCGAACTTGGCCCGACTGAAAGCAAAGATGCAGGCCGGAATACCTTAGCCAAAGAGCACGTGTTTCTATGGTGATCCTAAACAAGCTTCTTTCTTAAATGTGCCCGTTTGTCACACGGCTTCTTGACATGAGCCATGCAAATGAGCACTTTGAGGGCCATTCCACAAAGTGTCGGGAGAAAGGAGGAGGCAGAACAATGTAAAACGAGGTCTCGAGAGAAGTCTAGGTCGTGTGGAGGCACAATGTCCTCTTATTGTGAGATATATTGGATATTGTAAGCTTGTTGCGCTAACAACTGGCTAATTTTGTGCCGTCAATTGTAAAGGGAAACAACACTGTTTAAAGTATAAAGATCCCTCGCTAATAGCTAGAATTAAATTCTCAACTGTTAAAGCCTATTTCTTAGAAATTCAGTCATATTATGCTGCTTCTTTCAGGGTTATGCAATTAAAAATCGACCCCCAACCCCGAGTGAATCTCAAAAATTACTATTTTTGGGTCAGAATTTTTCGACCAAACAGATTTCATTGGTGCATGCTGGCAGGAGTGTGATAGTAATATGCTAAATATATCAGACCAGTACTTAAGTAATAGGAGCATAATTAGGCCATTTGGCCCATCAAGTCTATTCCGCCATTCAATCATGGCTGATCTATCTCTCCCTCTTAACCCCATTCTCCTGCCTGTTCCCATAACCCCTGACTCCCGTACTAATCAAGAATCTATCTGTCTCTGCCTTAAAAATATCAATCGACGGCCTCCACAGCCTTCTGTGGCAATGAATACCACAGACTAAAGGAATTCCTCCTCATCTCCTTCCTAAAGGAAAACCCATGTATCCAGAGGCTATGACCTCTGATCCTAGACTTTCCCACTCTCCACCCACAGTAGCCAGAGTCCAGCACCATTTTTCCAGAGATGCGAGTTTGATTGCCAATACACCCAACAGTTCCCACCACATCCTCCAATAGTCCTGCTGATCCCTATTTCATTCCCAAGATCCTCAACAAAGCCTGCCTTTCCACCATCCCTATTACACATCAGCTTTTGATCCAGCCCATCCCCAGCACTCTGCAGTCACTTTTGTCTTGGATATTTTAGATGTCCTGGAGTCAAAAGCATTTTCTTGAGAGCAGATATCGGACAGTAGATTTGGAGAAAGAGATGGCATCCTTATATGAAAAGGTATGGGAAGAGGTGAAGTCAACATGGCTGTGGGAATCGGTGCGTTTATGGAAATGTCTGTGGATAGTTTATCTCCTGAGATGGAGAGGTCCAGAAAAACATGAGTAGTGTCAGAAATGGTCTAAGTGAATCTGAGGACGGGGTTGCTGATGGCTTTTGATAGAGGCCAATGAATCAGCTAGTGTGCTGGTTGAGATGATCTTTCCAGCCTTCCCCAAGTCTCTGGATTGTACTTTCGACCCGAAACACAATGTTGGACCTGGAAAGAGAGGGAGGTGTTGAGAACTCCAGTCCAGCAGAGGCCAGCAGACAGCTCTTTCCCCATTCTCTCTTGTACCCACCATACACCATATAACCATATAACAATTACAGCACGGAAACAGGCCCTCTCGGCCCTTCCAGTCCGTGCCGACCATTTGTTTTCCCCTAGTCCCATCTACCTGCACTCAGACCATGCCCCTCCATTCCCTTCACGTCCATATACCTATCCACTTTACTCTTAAATGTTAAAATCGATCCTGCCTCCACCACTTCTGCTGGAAGCTCATTCCACACAGCCACCACCCTCTGAGTAAAGAAGTTCCCCCTCACGTTACCCCGAAACCTCTGTCCCTTAATTCTCATGTCATGCCTTGAACAATGATTGGATGATACTTTAGTATCATGTATATGTCACAGTGAAATTCTTTGTTTTGCATACCATGCACAAAGTATGCAAAGAGGAGCCACGTATTGGACATATCTTCCCTGGCATATCTTCCTCACCTTTCACTTATGTTTGCATCTTATGTTTTCCAAAATGTTTAGCTCCAATATCTTGTCTGATAGATTATGCAATATATTTAAGATTATTTGCGATGAAAAATGAGATCCATTATACATTTTCATTTCCTCTACTTAAATATAGCCCTTTAGGCCTGACTTATCTTGCATTGATTGCTTATGACTTTACCTCATTATTTTCTGTAACTTGATAGTGGTTCACCGCTAGTACTCTGTAGAATTTAGAAAAGCTTTGTTGCAGCTCTCTGCCTTTATGCATGGGGCCAATCTTGTTATTCCATCTCTTCCTCTTTACTCGCGTTTATGCAAACTTAATAAAGCCCTGAGATCTATCTAATGGAATCTAATGCTTCAGTATAGTCTTTGGAGAAATATTAGAACCTTCTGTCTTTGTACCTGTTTTGTTTCCTAACTGCTGTGATATTGAAAGTGACAAGTTTCTGACATTTGTAAGTCCCTCTCTGGGTCTCATGGTGTTGCGTTTTATCGCCCACAATTAGGGGAGAGCGTGATGTACAAATTCCTGTTCCTGGAGTCCTATGAACATTTTTTTATTCAGCCTGGACGTTAATATTTTTTTCATCACAGTACACGATGCATTTGCATTTGTCAGTTTAAATTTGTGATAATTCCAACAGATTTAACAAGGTGAAAACGCAGAGATATTTTTAGGCTTTCAAGCACGCAGGGAAAAATGATAGAAAACGGAGTGTTGGCAAATGAGAGGCAGGATCTGCAGCATCCAGGCAGGCAAAGTCTGAAGCCTGAAAGAATCAGCCAGGCTGCTCACGTCAGAGCTGTTCACAGAGATCCGATTTCATTTAATTCAATTTAGTTTTTATGACTTTAAATGACAATTTTGTCTTAAATTTAGATTTGTCAAAGGAGACTGTGCAAAGGTACCGCAGGGAAATGCATGGCACATTTGTCACTGTGCTCTCTGAAACAGACCATGAAATTTCACAATTAACTGTCTGGTGTTATGCTCTAAATTGCAAGTGGTCACATTGGAAATAAACCTGTATCAAATGACTTTCTTATTGCAACTACACGGCAGTTTACACTTGGCTTTACTTATCTTTCAGGTAGTACACACCAACACCATGTCGGCATTAAAGATGAGAAACAACTTGGAAGCACTTTCCTTCTATGTTGAGCTCCAGGCTTGTTATTTAGCTGTCAGATCCTTAGAATGGCATAATTTCTCACGCTGTAGGTGTGCTTGTAATCAGCAAGAACACTCTTATATTTTCAGGTATACTGTGATTAGTATGCCTGGGAGGCACTGTGGTGAAATCAGGAAACCCCCTGAGAGCTGAAGCTTCTTCTTACTAGATAACTGGCGTAACTCAGCGGAACAGGCAGCATCTCTGGAGAGAAGGAATTGGGTGAATTTTCGGGTCGAGACCCTTCTTCAGACTTGCAGAAAAGAACAGCAGATGCTGGTTTAATGTAGGAAAGTAAAATGTAGAATCAGCATCTGCAAGTTCTTTCCTGCAAGTCTGAAGAAGGGCAGATGCTGTTTCTACAGTTGAACTGAGCTGAGAATATAGAATAATTTCACTGGGGAACCCCAGTTAGCGGTTGATCACAACCTGCAAAGTGTACAATACTTTCACTCCTCAATTCAAATAACCGAGCTTGGAATCCCAAAATACATCCCTGCTCCTGGTCACATGTACATTCGTTTATTGTGGTGTAGTTGGGGTGTGACTGTAGGCCCAAGAAAGGAACGTTAAAAATCCAAGTGCAGGAAGATGTCTTCTGGTGCTTTCCCCTCCTTTAGATAAAACTTAGTTGGTCATTGAGTCACTGAGAGATAAGATGGAAACTGGCCCTTCGGCCTAGCAACCTCCATTTTACACTAAGCCTACATTAATCCAATTATTACTTTTTCCCACATTCTATTTAACTCCACCCAGATTACATCAGCGATCAACTCACTGATGGTCAAGTTACAATGGTCAATTAATCTTTGGGATGTGGGAGGAAACTGAAATGTTGTTACAAGGAGAACATGGGAGCTCCACTCAGACAGCACCCAGGGTCAGGATAGAACCTGGGTCTCGGCACAGTGAGCCAGTGGTTCTCTGAGCTGCTGCATCTTCCAATTTTTGAGGTCTGCGTCTTATGGTTCTCTCCTTCATACCCTTCAGCAGAATTTTGTTAATGCCTCCCTTAGGCCCTTTAATAGGAATGTTACCAGAGGTCCGTGGACATAGTAAATCAGCCAATAGTCAGCAGTTAGATAGAGTCTTCGATAAATACAGCATGGAAACAGGCCCTTCAGCCCAACTAGCCCATACTGTCCAACATAACCCAGCTCCACTAGTCCCACCTGCCTGCGTTTGGTCCATATCCTTCCAAAATCTGTCCTATCCATGTACCTGCCCAACTGTTTATTAAACTTTGCGATAATCCCTGGCTCAACTACCTCCTCAGGCAACTCGTTCCATACACCCACCACCCTTTGTGTGAAAAAGTTATCTCTCAGATTCCTATTACATCTTTTTCCCTTCACCTTAAACCTTTGTCCTCTGGTCCTTGAGTTAGAGATAAAATGGAAAGAAGGTGAAGGTTTCTCTTCAGAGAGTGGGTCAAAGAAAGGACAAGGGGCTTGGGATGTGCGGAGGTGACTTTTTTTTGCTGATATTGCTTTGTCCTAAAATACATAAGCAGTTAAAGAGGAGTTGGAAAATTGCACCGTGGATGTAATGGGTAATGGAAGGTGATCCACTGATTGATGTTGGGAGCATAGGATTCAAATCCAAAGGATGGTCAGGTTACCTGTCCCTTGAAGCTCTGAGCTGCAAATGTTTCAGCTGTGCAATTGCCCCATGTCTGGAAATAGATTTTGAGAACCTTTCCCCTTTGCAGTTGTAAAATGCAAGAGCTGTTTCACATTCAGACTTCCTTTAGATAGGTAGAGCCCAAGGTTATATGGCATCCCCAGCATTAACCCCTGCTTGGATAATATGCAGCAACTGTGCATAACGCCTTTATTACTATTTTTGCATGTTAACGTTATTTCAAAAGCAAACAAAAATCAACTAAAAGCCAGATTTAGATCAGTTGATAAGGAAACAAAGTTGATAGCTTAATTAGTTTTATAATTTTAGTTTTGGAGAGATACAGCATGGAAACAGTTCCTCCAGCCCACCGAAAGTCCACGTTAGTTCTATGTAATCATCGATCACGTTAGTTCTATGTAATGTTCTTGTAATGTTGTGTTGAATGTATGTATTTTTGGGTCCTGCCTTGATGTCTTAATGCATGACTTATCAAATCTCTTTTATCTTTTATGTGATGCTGTAAATAGAGCTGCTGCGATGCAAAACAAATTTCAGACCTTGTTCTGACAAAGTAATATCGTATCAAATCGTATCGTATGTTATACCACTTTCTCATCCACTCTCTACACGCCTGGGACATTTTCTTTTTACAAAAGCATCTTCACATCTTGGGGATATGGGAGGAAACTGGAGCACCAGGAGGAAGCCCACATGGTCACAGGGAGGACGTGCAAACTCCACACAGCACTCGAGCTCAGGATTGGATCCAGTCTCTGGAGCGCTGAGGCAGCAACTCTACCAGTTGTGCCACTCTGCCGCTCCTTCAGTCTTTTGGAACTGAGAAAAGTTAACAAATAATCCTTGATACATTTATTTTATATCAATCACAAGAATCATGTGCAGGTTACAATCCCTAAATTTATAATTTTTGCAAAAACTATAATCTCCATTCCCTTCAGAAAGCCATACTTGAAGAAGCCCATCCACAAGCTTAAACTTCAAACACAGTGTTTGAAAAAAAGCAAAATTAATATTTATCACATATTTTAAACTTAGCAGAAGACAACTCTATTAATTTATCTTATATGTTTTTATGTTTCAAGCCTGATTATCCACAATTGCTTCCCTCGACTGTTTCCAGACATTTGCCCTTCTGGCTCCCCCAGTGATGGTTTAGTGATCTTGTAATCATTGCATGCTGTGTACGTGGCTAAATGCAAATAGTTTACAGCGCAGGTACAGGCCATTCGGCCCAACCAGCCCATGCCAACCTTCACTCTCCATCGGAGCGCATCCCACCTTACCTCCCTTCATTATCTTTTGCCTTTCTTACAATATCTTCCTCTCCCATGTGGAGATTTAGCGCAAGCCCATTTTGTAAATCCAATTAATGGATGCCAAGTGGGAAATGATGCATCTCTGGCAGTTGGAGGTGAAGTGCTTCTTGGTCTGTCACAGTTACAACTCCACTTTGGGTCATTAGGCAACTTCTTGTGAAATAAGGGGTCATGTTCTTAAGACATTGGAGCAGAATTAGGCCATTCGGCCCATCCAGTCTGCTCTGTCATTTGATCATGGCTGATCTATTTTTCCTTGTCAAGTCCATTTTCCTGCCTTCTCCCCGAACCCTTTGATGCCCTTACAAATCAAGAACCTATCATTTTCTGCTTTATAAAAAAAAAATGACATGGCCTCCACTGCCATCTACTGCAATTAATTACACAGATTCACCACCCTGTGTCTAAAGAAATTCCTCCTCCTCTCCATTCTAAAGTTACGTCATTTTATTCTGAGGCTGTGCCCTCTGGTACTCGACTCTCCCACATCCATTCTATCTAGGCCTCTGATTATGCGGTAAGTTTCATTGAGATCCTCTTCATCCTTCTAAACTCAATGGCATATCTGACCCATGAGGATTCTGTTCAGGGCTGCCCACCATCAAAGAGTCAGAGCCAGAGACCTCTAATGTAGTAATAAACACAGTAAAATAAATTAAACTTTAAAATTTGACATTTAAAAAATATCCGATCTTTCCTATTTTCTTGACATTAAGTCAAAACCTATAGTTTCTGATGCCCTTTTTTTTAAATACAGACATTTTACGCTATTCCACTTGCAAAAAATTTGCATAAACATAAAACAGTCCCTGGATATCTTCCTCAACTTCTTTAGATAGATTGTCATTTTTGCCTTTTTAAATGTTACCAGTCATCACCAGATAAGCAGCTTGAAGAAACTTAATTTCAATGAGTTGAAAAATAACCTGGCCCAGGGGGATTGGAAATACACATTGGCAAGTTAATGTGAATCATCAATTACGCAGTGTCGATTCTGATGTGAAACGTTCACTATTGAGGATGAAAGGTAGAAAAAGTCCAAAGCTGGAGCTCGGTAAAACTAAAGGCATTGAAATGAAACGACACAAAGCGGAAGATGTGGGATAAATGCCAGGTTGATAGTACTGCGATGAAGCAAGGTGAATGCAGAAAGTACAGACAAGTTAGCAAGGAGTAGCAAGGTGAAGAGTGTCCTTGAGAGAGGATTAGCAGATAATGTAGAAGGGAAGTCTAAGGTCGACAGGGTCGCAGTAGCTTCAGGAAGAGATTGGCAGACTGATGAGATGGGCAAATTCAAGGTGACAGACTTCAGTGCAGGGAAGGGTGATGATATATTTTGGATGAAAGAACGAGAAGTGACAAGTTGCTAGTTTTAATAGTGGTGTAAAGATGCAGAGATCCAGTGATTCACATGTATAAATTAAAAAAAAAAAACACTTGCTTACAACAAGTATAATATAAGCTATTATTGTGCCCAGGCTGTGCCTTTGCAGAGGACATGGTTTCTATTGATGTACTGTAACTGTGCACCATTGACCCATTATAATCCTGATGCCAACTCAATCTAAACCCTGAGGTCTATTTGAACCATGGAGGTTTTTGGTGTGTAATTGAGACTGAGCCATGTTCAAGGACGTGGATAGACACAAAGTGCTGGAGTAACTCAGCGGGTCAGGCAGCATCTGTGGTGAAAAAGGATGGGTGACATTTCTTCAGACTGTTGACAAAGTCTGAAGAAGGGTTCCGACCCGAAACGTCACCCAACCTTTTTACCCCAGAGATGCCGCCTGACCCGCTGCATTTTGTGTCTTTCTTCGACATCTGCAGTCTTTAGGTACGTGGATCCTGGGTCAGTTTATCAGTCAGCACTTGGGACCTAGAATTGACCTCCCAGGCAGGATCATTCTGACAAAGCCTCCACATTCACATTCAAGGTCTGCATGATGAGAGTTTGCAACATCCTTGCATGATTTTCTTAATGGCTAATGATATTAATTTGCACAAATTATCCATGGAACTGGGTCCAATGTAGAAACTGTCAATGTAGAAACAATGCAGAAATGTGTAGGGAGGAACTGCAGATGCTGGGTTAAACCGAAGATAGACACAAAATGCTGGAGTAACTCAGTGGACAGGCAGTATCTCTGGATGGAAGGAATGGGTGACGTTTCGGGTCGAGACCCTTCTTCAGTCTGAAGAAGGGTCTCGACCCAAAACGTCCATCCAGAGATGCTGCCTTTCCCCGCTGTGTTACTCCAGTATTTTGTGTCTTAACAATGCAGAAATGGAGAATGGTCCCAACCCAAAACGTCACCTATCCTTTTCCTCCAGAGGTGCTGCCTGATCTGCTTAGTTATTCTACCACTTTGTGTCTGTAGCTGGGTTCAATGTTCACATCAAGCTCGGATCCGTGCAGTACGTTCACCACTGCCCTTGTGTGAAGCAGGTGTACCCAATCTGTAGATACTGCCTGATGCGCTGAGTACCACATTTCTAGTTTTTGTGTTTCATAACCAATTTTTATTCCCGAAAGGGCAATACATGATTAAATCCATTTGTTTTCCTTTGCAGTGGGATGCCATCAGTGAGATGGACGAGTTCTTCACTCCGATCCACACCTACCAAGTCTGCAACGTCATGTCCCCAAACCAAAACAACTGGCTGAGGACTAATTGGCTCCAGCGGAACGGGGCACATCGAATGTACATCGAAGTTAAGTTCACCCTCCGAGACTGCAACAGCATGCCGGGCGTCGTGGGGACTTGCAAGGAGACCTTCAACCTCTATTACTTTGAGTCGGACAGAGATATCGGCCCCAATGTCTTGGAGAACCAGTTTGTCAAGATCGACACAGTGGCGGCTGATGAAAGCTTCACCAGTGTCGACCTGGGAGTGCGGAAGCTGAAGTTAAACACTGAGGTCCGCGGGGTGGGCCCACTCAACAAAAAGGGAATCTACCTGGCCTTCCAAGACATCGGAGCTTGCATCGCCATAGTGTCAGTGAGGGTCTACTATAAGAAATGCCCGGCCATGATTCGGAACTTGGCCGTCTTTCCGGATGCAGTGACTGGCGCAGACTCCTCGTCCCTGGTTGAAGTTCAAGGTCAATGCGTGGACCACAGTGAAGAGAGAGATACACCCAAGATGTATTGCAGTGCAGAGGGAGAGTGGCTCGTTCCCATCGGGAAATGCGTCTGCAGTGCCGGCTACGAGGAGCAAAGAGACAGTTGCCAAGGTAAGACATCCTTCATCTGTGAAATCCCTTCTTCATGGGAATCGGATGACATAGCAGCAGATCATTCTTTGCACCTGTCTTTCTCAAATCTTCCCAGTAGTGGGAAAGTCTCACCTTTTGGATCAGTTGCAGACTACTTGATTGAGATTAATCGCTATGGCTGGTGAGGTACTCCATTATCACTGCATTGCCTGTCTTCCAGGAATGTAGAAGGTCTACCTGATGAATCGTGATCTATTTCACTCTGCATTCCCCTATTTCTTTGACAGGGGCCAAACAGAAATTTGCTGCCAGTTCTTCTTAAGCATCACCATCTGAAGTATACCACAAGCTTAACATTTAATACGGAGAGCTGTTACTGCTAACAGGACTTGAATGGTATCTTTTGGGGTTTGCAGGTTGTAGGATTTATCAGTGTTTTGGGATTACTGGCTAAAGCTCACTGCTGCTGGTGAAGGTGGATGTTGAGTAATGAAGTGATGAGGTGCAAATACTGGGGAAACACGCCGAAACAGGAGCTTGTCATTGATACTGCGATAGTGTGCGACATGTCACCGGTTCCATAAAGGAGAAGGCTTACCATCACTTATTGCATTAGATTTAAATATTTCCGAAGGGACTGTGAGGTGTTGAAGGAGCTGCAAAATATTATTTGTTTTTATCGGGGTGAAAGATTGATTGTTGCGTTGTAGACCTTCCAAGTCAGGATGAGGACGTGGTGCGGCTGTGAAAAAATGTACAGTGTATTACAGGAGTGGCCAGGGAACAACATTCAGTCGCAACCTTTATCCATATGTTTGACAAAGACTTTGAATAAAATAATTGGCCATGCCAAGCCCTGCTTTGCTTCTCTTTTGCCAGGTGCACTTTAGATAGGTTTCGGTTAGGCTGCCCTTCCACAGATCTTTGAGCAGGGATATATCTGCCCAATGGATTGCAAGAAGCCCCACTGACGGTTAGCACCCAGAAATGACCATTGCATCTCCACTGGCGATGTACACAAACACCATGACTTTTAGCCTCATTGCCTCTTCCTTTACCAGTATCGATTTCAAAGGAACCTTAATTACTGAATAGAACAGGGGAAAACTGAAATCAAGATGGGCATTGCAGGACACACTCAACAGGTTAGGCGGCATCTGTGGAAAGGGAAAAATTATTGATTTACATGGTCAAAATCACTTCACCGGAGATTTAATTACTATATGTGCCGGAGTACAACCTTCTAGCAACATTCTGCACAAAGTATTCTCCTTTTTTTCCCGTATTCTCTGATGACAGTTTTTTTTAACTGATAACCCATTTTCAACTGACTCCATTCACTCCCCTACGGCAACCATTGTAACTTAAAAATAAGGCGCAGTGTTCCTGTTGGAATATGGAGTCGAAACGTGATTCATCTGATCAGTTTTTTTCCTGTGCCCATCAACATTTATCTCTCAACAATTAAAAAAAACCAAAAAACAATAACATGTTCACCTGCCACTGCTGAATACTCATTAATATTAAAGCACGGAGTTGAATGTTTGTGAAAACACATTCTGCATAAACTCTTTGGATGAATTAACTTTGTCGGTGCCCTTTTTGTGGCCTCCCTTTGCATAGAAACATAGAAACATGCAAACATAGAAAATAGGTTCCTCACATTCAACTCCGTGCTTTAATATCAATGAATATTCTGCAGTGGCAGGTGAAGATGTATTGTTTGCATATGTTTGCATACCTTGGGTGTGCAAAATTTTCACTGTGACACGTCACGTGATAATAAAGTCACTCATTCATTCAAGTGTATTATTTCTCAAGAAAAACTTACAAGTCCGTAGCTGGGATAAAACTCATTTGAAAGGAATGTAAAATTGATTGCCAAAGGGGAAGAGATTAGTGCTGATGGCAAAAAAAAATCTTGGTCAGCTCGGTGGAGTGGAAAAGTGTGCTAAGTCCCAAGATGTTGGGGCAAGAGGCATACTCACAAATCTGGCGTGAATCTCTTGGATGTGGCCTTGGTTGAAGCATCTTCAGCCTTCTAGATATCCTGGAGGATCTGTACAAAGAGGAAGTGGACATTTCACACAGTTCAGCAATTGATTCTGGTAGTTGTTGGCTAAGTGTATGTTAAAAACACGCCATCACTTCTTAAAGAGAAGACCCTCCACATGATGTCAATAAAATATTATTCTAGCCAAAGGTGTATGTTAAAAGTGAGAGTTCAGTGAGTTTTCAGATGGTACAGATGAATACAGTATGTTCTGAACATCTGCCTATAGTTTGATTAGATTTTTATTAGACTTTAACAGGTTAAAGCAGAAATCAATTAAAAACGAGGCATATGTTATTAAACTAAGTGCCAGTAATCTCATCCTATGATTATATTATGATGAATACTGGCAAATGGAGCAGGTGAGATAGTTTAAAATGTAATTTCCTATCATCTAATGAGCTGTGAATTTTGATCTGTGCAGTCCATTTTTTTTTGCAGAGCTTTAATGCAATCTCGGTGTTTCCAAGAGTAATAAATTGGTGTATGATACACTTGACTTTATAATCCATTCATACACTTGCTCTTGTGTTGGTTTTTAACCCTAGCCTCAGAGTCTGATTTTATAATTTGGATAATTTAGTTCCTTCACTTTGTTCACCTTTGGTTAAGGCTTTCTATACTTGGATTGAGTCTATAGTGGAAGACTTCCATTAGTATACTAGGTATGCGTGTCTCTCCAATTAGCTCCTAAACATGCTGCCTTACAGTGCTAGAGACGGAGTTTGATCCTGACCAAGGGTGCTGTCCGTTTGTACGTTCTTTCCTTGACCTGCGTGTATTTTCTCCAGGAACTCCGGTTTCCTCCCACGCTACAAAGACGTATAGGTTTGTAGGTAAATTGGCTTGGTAAAAATTGTAAATTGCCCCTAGTGTGTGTAGGATAGTGTTAGTGTGCGGGGATCGCTGGTTGGTGCGAACACGGTGGGCCGAAGGGTCTTTTTCCGTGCTGTTTCTCTAAACTAAACGTAAACTTAAACGTGGATAGGCTGATATTGTGTGTGTGACATTGCCTTAAGCAGGCAGGATTACACTGCAATGGCATCTTGCTAACATTGTATGGGTGTGATGAGGAATGCAAGTACAAGCAATTGGAAGCGATGGTCATACAGTCAGTAGGGCATCTGCCAACCAGAGTGCAAAAACGAGTCGATGGGCCAAATGGCTAAATTCTGCTCCCGTGTCTTATGGTTTTAAGATCTTATCCCCTTGAAAAGCACTTGCTTTGATCTCCCTACCTATCTCTTTTGGGAGTGTATCTGACCTGTATCTGAAGCACCTCTTTAAAGATGTCATGATATTAAAAGGAGTAAATCTCCGAGTCTGGAAAACTTCTCTGGCCGGCACTTCCAAATCACAAAGGTGCAGGATGAACGGAATATTACTGTCCTGACTATGGGTGGTTTGGTTCTGTGTATGCGGCAGTCTGTTGCACTCCTGACACTCCTTACCTGTGCCATCAACCTGGCGATCTCATTAATTCAACTTAAACGCTCCCCATCCCTTCCCAAGAACCACTCGGAAGGACATTGGTCTCAGTCCTATTAAGTTACAATGGCCCCTCATGTAAAGAAATAGTCTCAGTGCCCTTGGAACCTGAAGCTCTCCCTCCCAAACCATGTCTCTGTGCATACAAGAATCTACCTGATTTGCCATGTCTCTTCTCATTGTGACTAGTCTGGAGATTATACCCTCCTCACCTGCCAAAAATCTGGCTGCTGCGATTTAAATAGTTAATTTGCAAAAAAACAAAATATACACAACAGGCAATTTTCACAAAAAAGGTTCTGGAGTCTATTTAATCATCACATGCTCCTGGTCCATGTTCGAAAAGGGTCAGGACTTGATATGTATTCTTGCCACCTGTTTGAATGTACCGGTTGCTCTATTTCTGACATAATGTCACAAACTGCACTACCATCATTAGAGAGAGAAGAGAGGGAATTTCCATAAACCATTCAAAGGGCAGAACATTTGACAGTGCGCCGTTCCCTCAGAACTAAATTGGAAATTTTTTATTTGATGCAGTGAGAAAATGATGGGGACAAGCATTAATCTCGATCCCCCCGGTATTTGATCGCCACTGATCTGGCTATGTCAAATACTGCACTGTTTTGTAGTCCTGGTCAAGTGATACAAACTCGTGGGGTGAGGAATCCCAGGAAGAAGCCATGAATGTGGCGACTATGCAATGATTAACTACCCATTGTATAGATGCATCTGCTTAGATCTGTCCACCACTTAAATTATTTCATGCAAACCCACTAGCCTAGCATCCCTTCCACAGTACAATTCCCTCCAATCTCACACAGTCATGACTCCGATATCACAATCAGATGGCCAGTAAAACAACTATTGGTGTTGATGTTGGATTTGAAGAAGGGTCTCCAATTCCTTCTCTCCAGAGATGATGCCTGGCCCGTTGAGTTACTCCAGCATTTTCTGTCTGCCTGGTTTAAACTAGCATCTGCAGTTCGTTCCTACACAACTGTTGATGTTTGCCAAATGTGAGAATCGCAAAATGCTGGTTGCATCAAAGCTTTCTCACTTACATGAGATATGTGTCACATTCTATTCAGTTGATCTACTCCACGGCAGCACTTATACCCCACTCAATCCTCCTCCTATCTTTCCCCAAATTCATTTTAATCAGCAAGTCTCATCTCCCTCATTTCTTCATGGAGCCTCCCTGTAAAGGTACCTAAACTATTGACTCAACCACTTCCTCATCCAGAGAGCACACATTCTCTCCGTTCTGTGAGTAAAGGGGTTTCTTCTTGTCCCTCTTGGATTTCTTGGAGGCAAACTTATAATGAGAGCTCATAGTTCTGCCCATCCTCTCAACGTTCTCTTTGCATCGGCTCTCTCAAAGCCTTTTGTTGTTTTAACAATCTCAGTGAAGTCACCCCTCGGCTAACTTTGCTCAAGAGAAAGAGGCCCAGTCTGTTCACCCTTTCTTAATATGTATACCCTAGCTTTCTTGAAGTGTATACCCTAGTATACCCTAAAAGCCTTATGAAGTATATGTTCACCTAATGTCCATTGCTCAGCATCCTTTCTATAACATAGCCACCAGAACTGTAAGTGAGGTCTAACCAAAGCTTGATACAGGTTAATTACAACTTCCCTACCGTATCGCTAGGAGTAAACCTTAGTATGTGGGTTGCTTTTCCTTTCAACCTTACATAACCTTTAGTTATTTGTGTGTTTGACTCTCCAAGTTCCCTCTTATCCTTTAACCTGCCAGAACTTGAGCAACCAGTCACAAGCAGCCTCCCTATTCTACCAACCTGGCAGTTATTTTTAGTTGAACTTCATTTGCCAATTATTTTTCCCCACAGGTTCGTCGATATCCTCCTATCAATTTCTTGTGGTCCACAAACGATCCCCCTCAATTTGGGTTCTCTCGACGTTCTTGAATCTAGTGTCTAAAAAAGCTAATGTAATTCTGAACTGGGTTGATCCCAGCACTGATCCCTATGTGCTCCATCACCCACCTCATCCCACTGTGAATAGCTACCGAAAATAGACACAAAATGCTGCAATAACACAGAGGGTCAAGCAGCATCTCTGGAGAAAAGGAATAAGTGATGTTTTGGTTCGAGACAACCACTTTCCAGTCCTGAAGCCAATCCTGTTAATTTGTTCTGCTCCTTGTCTCTTTTGGCTGCATTCGCCATTCTCATTGACTGGAATTGTAATGGGGCACAGTATCTTGAAAATACGGACAACTGCTGACATTCCCTGTTCCCTCTTCAAAAAAACTAAGTAAGACTGGTCAAATAAAACCTTTTGTTTTGAAATCCACACCATCATTATCCTCCTCACATATAATTGGTTTTCAATTCTCTCCTTTCGTAGGGATTCCATTATTTTTCTCATCGCCATGGTTAAGAAGATTGGTCCCAAGCATAGGCCTGGCGATCGCTTCGCCCAACACCTCCGCTCAGTTCGCAATAACCAAACCTGATCTCCCGGTGGCTCAGCATTTCAACTCCTCCTCCCGTTCCGAATCCGATCTTTCTGTCCTGGGCCTCCTCCATGGCCAGAGTGAGTCCCACCGTAAATTGGAGGAGAAGCACCTCATATTTCACTTGGGTAGTTTACACCCCAAGCGGTATGAACATTGACGTCTCCAATTTCAGGTAGTCCTGGAATTTCTCTCTCTTTCCCCTCCCCTTCCCAGCTCTCCCACAGCCCACTGACTCCGCCTCTTCCTTTCTTCTTCGCGCCCTCCCCCCATCCCGTCATCAGTCTGAGGAAGGGTCTCGACCCGAAACGTCACCCATTCCTTCTCTCCATAGATGCTGCCTCACCCGCTGAGTTTCTCCAACATTTTTGTCTACTATAATTCCCTTGTGTTCTATTATCTATTTTGTTAGCTACCCACGAGTCTATGGGTATTACACCTTCTTCATGAATTATTCAATATCTGGTACAATAAAATTTCTTTCCACGATTTTGTTCAAATGTGTGACTGTAGTCTGGCCTGAGCAGAATTTTTACTCTTTATATTTTCAATGCTCATAGCTAATAATTCATTGCATCATCTGATGGCATGTCCATTCAAATGCCCATATCTGGAAATTTTTAGCCATGAAATTAGATCATGTTGCAGCAGCATTCCTATTGCCGTAGATAATAATTTGATTCCAATTTTGATTATGTGAACACATTCTTAATGTGACTTGCACGACTTGGCAGATTGGATAGCGCGAAGATCAGTGTGTATTATAAATTTGGTAAAAGCATGGAGAGTCAGCTGTTGGTGAGGTCAACTTTAGACTATACTTTTTTTGAAAAACAGGCCCTTCGGCCCACTGAGTCCATGCTGACCAGCGATTAGCCAGTACTCTATTCCATACTCGCTAGGGCCATTTAGCAATTTTACCGAAACCAATTAACATACAAACCTGTACATCTTTGGAGTGTGGGAGGAAGCCGGAGCACCCAGAGAAAGCTCACGCAGTCACAGGGAGAATATACAAACTCTGTACACAGAGCACCCGCAGTCAAGATAAAAACTTGGTCTCTGGCACTGTGAGGCAGCAACTCTACTGCTGCGCAACTCTTGTGTGATGTTAATAAGACACCTGCCCTGCCAAATTAACAGTGACAAACCATGTTTTGTCCACTTAGGTTTGTTAAAGAGGATGGGAGGTTCATGCTTAATTTTGTTAACGTGTTTCTCATTGTCCAGTAAACCCGCAACATAAAGGAGAGAAGCAAAGGTGGTCCCAATTTAATCATCTAATTTGTCTGCTTTCCTGATATTGTATTCTTCCCTTCAAACTACCACACAGCCATTCCCACCTCACTTGCTGGATTAAACCCTCCGCATCCTCGAGGACTGCCCCACGCGGTTACCAGCAGTTGCGTGCTCACCAACCGTAGGTGTGGGCTGTAATAATCTTTGTTACCTGGGCGGCACAGTGGTAGATTTGCCGCCTTACAGCGCTGGAGACCCGGGTTCAAACCCAACTACGTGTGCCGGCTGTATGGAGTTTGTACGTTCTACCCGTGACCTGCGTGGGTTTTCTCTGAGTTCTTCGGTTTTTTCCCAAACTACCAAGACGTGTAGGTTAATTGGCTTGCCATAAGTGTAAATCATCCCTAATGTGTGTAGCCATCGTCGTGGCTCTCCCTCGAGGTCGAGGATGATGGTCTACGTTCTGTTGTTTTTATGGGCTCTCAGGTGGCTTATGAGTCCAATCCTGGCTTTGCAGCTCACAGAACGAAGATGCCCGTGCGTGTGTTGGTTTAACGTGTACTTGAAGCTGCACTGCAAGAAGCACACGGCCCGACACAAATAAATCAATTAATTCCAATGGCACGGGAACCAAGACGATTGGAGCTGATGGATCTATTACAGCCTTCCTCCGCCTTCACAGCCGTTGAGTTCACGATAACTTCATCCGCCTGGTCCGCCGTTGAGGTCTTGTAGGTTGGATCATTCTTAGTCTGGACACTCATTCTCGACCTTACCGCCATGGGTGGCCCTACCAGGAACTGGCGCTTCTGACGGCATCGCTCTCGGAATCATGGGGTCACGTGTGTAGTATAGCGCTGGTGTGCGGGGATCGCTGGTCGTGTGGACTCAGTGGCCTGAATGGCCTGTTTCTGCATCTCTAAACTACACTAAACTAGACAATGGAGCTGAGGCTGCTGCTACAGGCCAGTGGCTTGGCAGAGAATGTGGGGAGGAAACAAACACTGGAGTATTAGGTCCATCACAGTTCAGCCCCCCCCCACCCACTATCAAAAGCATCCAACATGAGATGCTGCATCTATCAAGAAGGATCCCCACGTTTCTCACCATCCTGGCCTTGTCTTCTTCTCACTGCTACCGTACAAGATGAAGAGAAAATGCCAGTCACTCAGTGGGTCAGGCAGCATTTCTGGATCTCCTTCCCTTTTCTCCAGAGATGCTCCCTGACACATTTTGTGTCTATCTTTGGTGTAAACCAGTATCTGCAGTTCCTTCTTACACAGGAATGTCTGATGCCCCACTCCACCAGGTGCAAGAATAGCTACTTCCAGATTTTTGATCCAAACTGCACGACCCTAATTCACCGTTGGCACTGGTGCACCATGGACCGCCTCTTACATGACTCTGGACCTGTTTTCTAACTGAGTATTTTTGCACTAATGGCTTTTCTTTGACAATGTAACTTATGCTATTCATGTGTTGACCCTGCTGCAAGCAAGATTTATATTGTACCCTTTCTTGTTTAGTATGGGTGTCAGGTGTTATGGGGAGAATGAGGTTAGGAGGGAGAGATAGATCAGCCATGATTGAATGGCAGAGTAGACCTGATGGGCCAAATTCTGCTCCTATTACCTACGACCTTATATCTCACAGTACTTGTGCATCCGACAATTAACTTGATTTGACGAGTACGTGGGGATCTGTCTCCTCCAAGCATTGTATCAATTGTGTGGTTCGGTGGCGCAGTGGTAGAGCAGCTGCTTTACAGCACCAGAGGCCCAGGTTCGATCCTGACTACGGGTGCTGTCTGGGCGGAGTTTGCACATTCTCACCGTGACCTGCGAGGGTTTTCTCCGGGATCTCTGGTTTCCTCCCACACTCCAAAGACGTACAGGTTTATAGGTTAATTGGCTTCGGTAAAAAAAAATTAAATTGACCCTAGTGTGTAGGATAGTGTTAGTTTAAGGGATGATCGCTGGTCAGTGCGGACTTGGTGGGCGTGTTTCCACATTGTATCTCTAAAAACTAAAGTAACATAAAGTGAGAACTGTTTTCCCACTTGGAAAATCCTATTCTACAGACATTCTCTCACTTGACATTGTACCTTTCTCCTGAACTCTTCATTTATCATTGTAACTTCAAGTCATATATGGAACCCATATTCTTTCCATCAAAATATACCCCATTGCACAAGATATGCCAGCATTTATTCTACACGGGTCATTAATGTCCTCCTGTGATTTTTCTTTTTCTCTCTGTCAGCTTGATGATCCCCTTCAGTCTCTGGTTTCTCGGAGTTTCCTTGATCCCAGAGTGTAAATTTTGATCAGTGCAGCTTCCAGCACTGATCCCGTGGCTACCTTAATCCACCACCTTCCACTTCAAAACGCTGCCCAATTTTTAGTCGTTGATCAGCTGGATCAACACAGGGGTTCTTCGATCTTCGCAACTATTGAGGAACTTCAGTGAGGTTTCGCCCATTAGCTTGCAAATGAGTGTAGGTCCTGAAGTCAGACGTTAATCTCATTCCATCTTCAGTTGAGCAAGATTGATTGAAAGAAATGCTAGTTCAGTGTGAAGAGCTGGAGGGTGTAAGATAGGGTTGGACATATTTTATAGTAATTGATTATCAGTAGATCAAACAACACTCTTCACATTTTGATTAATAAAACTAGTGAATTTACCACTTCATACATAAATGACACACAAAATGAAGGCATGAAGGATGATAGAGAAAACACTAATATTTTGTAATGTGTATATTCTGCAGTTAGAGACCCATCATTAATTTGACTGTCACCTAAGTTCAGTGATTTAAAAAAAAATCTCATTAAAAATCTCATTAAATCTATATTTCTGAAGGCTTCATACTTTTACTGAAGCGCTTTACTTCCAGGACTTGACTTATTTAAGAGTTGGAAAAGGGATTTATTTTGAAAGTGATCATTAAACTGGCTTGAGAGAGAGAGAGAGATGAATTTAAAAAAACCCCCGATGGTGCAGGCAAATCTAGAGGAAGTTTGAAAATCAGATTCTGACCTCTGCATAATCCTTCTTTGAGTCTCTGATGGGACTCTCAAGAAAAAGTGGCAGTCTTGATTGATTTTCCAGTGATGGAATCAGGATTTTAATTTGCATTTGTATTAACTGTACTTACTGATTAGCAAATACGGAACAGAAAGCTCGCCCAAGTCTGTATGAGTAATATGCCCTAAGCATTCGAGGCTGGGAATGGGGCTGAAATTATTCCTATCTTGAAAATCCATTACACTATTTGATGAAGCAACAATTCCGCTTTCCAGTAAATAATGTAGTATGTTGATCTTCTTAAGGCTTTAGCCGTTTAAAAAGCATCGTGCAACATTGTGCCATTTTATGCAGAGTCAGCAGTTATAGGCCAGTGGAGGTTTTCGATTTGACCCAAAGGTTATGTGGGGAGGAAGGCAAACCAAATGCAATGGAACATTGGTAAACACCCGAGGCTGGGTGGAAGGAGGACAATGTTACCTGGGAACAAACGGCTGAAGCTGCACTTATTGCTGCTTGAGCCATGTACACACAAACTGAAAGGACAGAGATTGAGAGGCATTGAGTCTCAGAGATGTCATTGGCCAAAAGTGACTAAAACAATGTCACCTGCTCAAATAAAATAAGTATATAAGTAAAATATTTGTTTTAATACAAGTCGGGTAAATTATTAAAAGAGATTTCCATATGTAATAATAAAGATTTCCATATGTAATAATCTACTATGTTGAGATGTGAACAATAATTAACTATGAGTGAAATGTATACAAGTAGGTATATAAATATATGAAGTAAATTTCTCAAGGATATACAAGACTTCTCTCTTATCTAGCCAGTTACTTACCAATCATCCCCTTGCATATCCTAAAGACACGTTGGGCGTATTTATCTCTCCCTTGACATATGTGTTCCCCAGCATCCTAGCTCTCCAGGTGAAACCAGGAGGTAGACAGGTGCGATGAAAAGGCAAATAGAAACCTGGCCATTTTGTTCGCAAGACTATATTCGCCATGGTAGAAGCAATGGCACCTCCAAGTCTTGGATTGGCCACACCTCAAGTATTAGCAGCCATTTTAAGCACCTCATCTTCGAAACGTCACTGCTCCAGCAACTTGGGTTCTACCCAATACTGTCTGTGTGGAGTTTTCCTGTTCCCTCTGTCACTGCCTGGGTTTCCACTAGGCGCTCTGGTTTCCTCGCACATCCCAAAGACGGGCTGCTTCATACATTAAGTGATCACTACAATCTGCTCTTAGTGCCATAGAATCAGAAAACATGGAAACAAGCCACTCGGCCCATCATTTCCATTCCAACCTGTAGAGACCCATCCATATTAATTCCACAGTAGTTTTAGTTTAGTTTAGCATCGGATCCATGCCAACCAGCGATTCCCACACATTAACACCATCCTACATTCACAAGCGACTATTTCTATTTATACCAAGCCAATTAACCCACAAACCTGCACATCTTTGGAGTGTGGCAGGAAACTGTAAAATCTCAGAGAAAACCCGCGCAGATCACGGGGAGAACGTACGGATAGGACCTGTAGTCGGGATCGAACCCGGGTCTCCGGCGCTGAAAACGCTGTAAGGCAGGGACTCTACCACTTTAGGCAGGAACTTTATGGCAGTGGGATAAAGGTTTAGCAGGCTGAAAAACAACTGCCTGGGAACAAATGATCGGAGGAGATCACCCAAACTGAGTATGCATGCTGAGGATTACAGTGTGGTTTATTCAAGGTAACAGTTAAGAAGAACTGACAGTGGAATCTAGGACAAGGGCTTGAAGCCTACATATTAGAGCCAAGCCTTCCGAGGGTGATGGGAGGAGACATTGGCACTGAGATAGTGGGCACAGGTTTGGAATCCTTGTACAAAATTGCGAGTTGATGCTGGGTCAATTTCCACTCAATCAGTGGTGGGGATTCCATTAACTAAAGCTTTCAAGAGATACAGGCATAATGCTGCAGGCGTCATTCTTCAGACTGAAGAATGGTCTCGACCCGAAACGTCACCCATTCCTTCAGAGATGGGTGACGTTTCTCTCCAGAGATGCTGCCTGTCCCGCTGAGTTATTCCAGGATTTTGTGTCTGCCTTCTGACTGTAGAGTTAGCTCGTATATCAGCCTTGATCTCAATGAATGGAAATAGAGACTCGGGGGGGCAACATGCCCTAGTCCTGTCTCTGTGTTCTTGTGATCCCATGTTCATGCCGATAGCACATTGTTGGCTAACCCTTCTACCTATTTCTACGAAGTTTGAGACTAATGTGCTTGTCCTATTTCAAACAAAACAATTTACAATGTGGCTGATGGTCTACATTCTAACCGTTGCTGGGACCTAAATCTGACTTGTGAGGAAGTGTGTCCTTCATTCTCTTTAACACAAAAGTGGGCTGCAGGTTGAGGCTCTAACTGGTAGTCGGTGTCACAAGGGTTTCAGTAGGTACAAGGCTGGCTGACCCTCGTCCATCTTCTCCTGCTGTTGTCCACACTGACCAGACTATCCTGAAATATTCACAAAGGAACATTAAGGGGAGGCCCAGTGGTAGAGTCGATCCTGACAACGGGTGCTGTCTGTGCGGAGTTTCTACGCTCTCCCTGTAACCGTGTGGGTTTTCTTCGGTTTCCTCCCACACTCCAAAGGCGTACAGGTTTGTAGGTTAATTGGCTTCGGTAAGTTGTAAAAATGATCCCCAGTTTGTAGAGGAGCGCCAGTGTGTGGGGTCAGCACGGACTCGGTGGGCTGAAGGGTTTATTTCTGCATTGTTGCCTAATTTAGATATTATAAAAAAGATTAATCTTTTAGCTCTGTTTCTGCCACCCTGTTACATTTTATGTCATAAAATGATGCACCTTGCAAAGGTCAGTACTCCGTCCTCTTTGGTAACGGTACACACTGACAGATCTGGAGCAGACAGTGGGCAACCCGCACCAGATGCACGTCTGAGTTCAGGTTCACAACTGAAATGAATTCTTATTTGGAACTGCCACCTAAATAGTCTAGTCAGTAGAAGATTGGACAAGGTTGGGGAAATGTTGTCGAATCTCCTACTGACTGGACTATTTAAGACTATTAAGGGGGAATAATTGGTATACTCTATGTATACTGGAATACACAATGTATACCACGAAAGCAGCATAACAGTTTGCTTCATCACAATTGCCAACCATACTGTAAAGTGTAACATGTTTTTAATAAAAGTAAATATTTTTTATTTTTAAAATTGAGCGGGTCCCCACTATGTCTTGGGCAAGGCTGAGGCTGTCAAAAACAAGGTGAAAGTTGTTAAGGGTGGAATATGGTAATAAATTAATCTTTATTCTGCCTTCTGCAGACTATTTGTCGATGACAGATTCCTCCGATAATTATCTGCAGAAATGTGTGGAATGCTATTACGGAGTACAGTAATGTTTTACATTAAACAAAGTTAGCGATTTGTGACATTGAACAAGGAGGTATGATGAAAATATTTCAAATTAATGTCTTTCCCTTCTAAATCTCCATTAAAGATTCCTCAAATTTCCAATAAAAATAGATTAACATGCTAATGCTTTAACTGTGGTAGTTGTATGCTCCTTCTAGGTGAAGTGGGCAGCATGGTGGCGCAGCAGTAGAGTTGCTGCCTTACAAAGATAGAGGCCCAGGTGTGATTCTGACTACGAGTGGTGTCTGTATGGAGTTTGTACCTTCTCGTTGTGACCCCGTGGGTTTTCTCTAGGTCCTTCAGCTTCCTCCAACTCTCCACAGGCTTCTAGGTCAATTGGCTTTGGCAAAATACGTTGTAAATTGTCCCCAGTGTGTACGATAGTGTTGATGAACTGGGATCACTGGTCGGCGCAGGCTTGGTGGGCCAAAACACCTGTTTCTTTGCTGCATCTCCTACTAAACTAGACTAAGCACAATAACACAGCAATGACTTCATTTCTGTGCAAATACCAGTGCCCTACTTATTCAGTGAATAGGAAATTGCGTATTTTGAGGTAACTTCAAACTTTCCTCTGCTTCAGATCATCAGTTTGCCCAATTCAAGTTGGGTTTCAAGACACAGAGAGATTACACCTCTGGTGCGAGGATATAGGATGCGAGGAGCAGAAATGTACAACTGAGTGAAATACAGTTTGAGGAAAAGGTTTTAAAAAATCCAGTCCAATCAGAATTTGAACAAAATGAAATAATGATAATCACTTGCTGATTTTTGAAATTCACATTTTTTTCCTTCTCTTCCATTAAGACATCAATCATGTTGATTTGGTGTGCCAATGTAGAGAGGAAAACATTGCATTTGATGGGACAGAATTGCATGGTTTTGTGAACTTCACTTAAGAGCATTCAAGATAATCTTTCTCCAACTCCCACGCTTCTATTCAGTTCAATCATTTGGTTCTTTTAATGAGAGTATCTCTACATTTCTCACAGCTGAGTTTCTGTATATGTGTTTTATATTACACTTGGAATACAGTGTTAGCTGTTTGATGTGAGAAATACTTTGGCTTGAAGGAACTTTGAGTGTGTCTGAAGCTGAGTGCTGATGAAAGGCTCTCAGTGCTGCGAGACTCGGGTAGTCATTTGAACCTGGGCGGCTGATCAGGGTGGAAGCTTTGCTTTCTTTTGGACCATAACGAATGCATCAGTTTATTGCCTAATCTTCAGTAATAATTTGTCAACAAAAAATACCCCAAAATTAAGAATGTCTGCTGGTGCTGAAGTCTGAAACAAGCCCAGAAAATTCTGGGAACACACAGCAGGTCAAGTAGCATCTGCGCCAGGAGAAGCAGTTGATGTTGCAGGTTGAAGACCCTTCATCAGAAGTATGTCGAGAGAAAACGTAGTTAGTCTAGGTAGCAGAGAAGGTTAGTAAGGCGAATAGGGGTTATTACTGGTGCTAATGGCAAGGTTGCAGGCTGGACTGCACCAAGAAAGAAAAAGCCAATATCACGGCTGGATGACTAGCAGAAAAAGCCAGCTCTGATTGTTCTCTGAAAGAAAGAGTGTGTAGGTTAAAAGTTGACAATTTGATCCCAAGTCTGGAACGCTATTACATAGAAACATAGAAAATAGGTGCAGGAGCAGGCCATTAGGCCCTTGGAGCCTGCACCGCCATTCAATATGATCACGGCTGATCATCCAACTCAGTATCCCGTACCTGCCTTCTCTCCATACCCCCTGATCCCCTTAGCCACAAGGGCCACATCTAACTCCCTCTTAAATATAGCCAATGAACTAGCCTCAACTACTTTCTGTGGCAGAGAATTCCAGAGATTCACCACTCTCTGTGTGAAAACTGACCAGACAGATAACGAGGTGATGCGTGGGAAGGAAGTGCCGATGCTGGTTTAAACCGAAGATAGACACAAAATGCTGGAGTAACTCAGCGGGACAGGCAGCATCTCTGGAGCGAAGGAATGGGTGACGTTTTGGGGCGAGACCCTTCGTAATGTTCCCTAAGCCTCTAGAAGCCTTGTTGTACCATAGGAGGATCATCCTCCAAACGTTATGTGTTGAAATGTAGATAGAAAAAAAAGATACGCGCACTGTAAGTATAAACATTTTTCTATAAAGTAGCTCTGCCCTCTTCTCCCCTCTCCCCCCCCCCCCCCCCCCCCCCCCCCCTTCTCAGCACAAGACAAACAACACTGAATAATTGTCTGGTCTGCGTAATGGTGACTGGTACAGGGTGGGATTGGGACTATTCAGAAGCCCACTGGATGGAAGCTTCCGCAGCGATTTTACTGGAAAAAAAAGTACATATACACCAGGGTTTTTTTTGGGACAAAAAATTCTATTGAGCAATTTGACAGCTGCAAGTTATTTCTCCTCTGTATACTTAAACAAGGAACAGCTCAGTGAAATATTCTGATATGAGTTGTCTGGAGAATAGAAATAACCTAATGATACCATCAGCATTTCTCAGACACACTCTCAGAGGAAATAAAAGGGACACTTAGGAACTATTTTAGAGCTGGCCCAAATTTTGCCCAGTATTTTGCCTTCCAGTATAATGTCTTCAGATCTAATATGAGCCTTGCCCGATGAGGGTAATTTACAGCAATGGATGCATTAGTATTTGCACAGTGCCCTTGCAACAAAATGCAAATTTATACTTCATTACCTGATTTCGTTATTACTATACACATTCAGAAATTCAAGTTTGAATTATGATTGGTGGGTGGAGAGTAATTTGATGGTATTCAGATGTAATTCATTCCCTATTTGAATATCAGTGCCTTGAATTTGCAATCAGCAGTGAGTCGGGGATTCATTGCACTTCCACTTGTGTACATATTTTCTGGCCTTAATGCTAGATGTGGTGGCAAATAAGAGGGCAAAGGGACACTCGTGGAATTTAGAGTCTTTGAACTGATTTTCCCGTCCTCTCAAAATAATCTACCTCTTAAGTGGTCAAGTGATGCAGCTGGTACAGATTTTCCCTCTGCTCCCGACCTGAAACATCATTTTTGTCTATTTCCCTCCATGGATGTTGCCTGACCTGTTGAGTTCCTCAGCGGTTTGTTCTAAGCATCTCTAATATATCCTCTAGTCCATTATCTGTTCTCCTACATTGAGACTTCATAATCATCATCTTCTTTGCTAATAAATGATACAGTCTTCACTGATTAAGGCCTTTTCCTTTACCTCAATACATAGGTCCATTACTTTCTGTCTAGCACATGCTAAAGCTCCACATACAACCTATTTATTATTCACGTACTTCTACAAGACTTTGAGCGACATTTTCCTGTTGCATGTTAAGATGATATCTTATTTCTTTGCCTGTCCAATTTTTCTTTCCCCTCTCAGCTTCCCCTATTTGCCTTGATTCACAACTATGCAAATGGGACTAGCCCAGAATGGCGACCTGGACAGGCTGGGCCGAAGGGCCTGTTTTTGAGCTGTATTGCTCTATGCCTCTATTTCACTGAAGCATTACACCTGGAAATGCAACACAACCAGTCTGCAAACCCTGCAATTGCCGACCGCTGAGAGGTTTTCACAAATAGCAAAAGGTGACCTTAAACACAGTTGTAAAGTCACGAAAAAAGGCAGTAAAGTAATTTCTGGGCCAAAACTGAAAGCAATCAATGTTCTCAGCAGGTCCGTTTACGTGACAAGAGAGATTGTGTTAATATTTTGGCTGGGTGACCTTTCATCATAGAGGTTTCAGCAGAAGCAGGTTGGAGAAGGGGCATGAGGAAGATCTGTGATAAGATGGAAGGCTTGATTAAGATTAAGTGACAAAATGTACCGAGGCTTGTAGATTGGAGGTAATAAGCCAAGTAAATGGGTCTTGAGGAACTTAAAAAAAAAAAAAAAAAAAAAAGACTTTATTCAAGCAAATAAATATATACAATGCAAGAACCGTGCAAAGAATTTGTCCGACATTCTCGGAGGCTATACATACGCTCAATAAGGTTTACACACATCACACAATTTTACCCCATATCCTTGCCATTCACGTGGCCCACTGGCGTGAAGTCACTTCCTTTATTTTGAGGGGCGTCTCCACCATACCCTGCCCCCCAATGCCCAGCAGTGGAAGGACCCTAGACTGTGGTACTCCCACACAGAGCCTTGGCGTTGGCTGCACCGAGCTTCAGTGGGTCCCCGACTCCCTCAGCATGTACCCCTGCAACCTGTCGGCAACATTCCCCGACAGACATCTCGCTCGGGCAGACCAAAGAGCATCTTTCACCAAGTAGATGACCTTCCAGCAGCACTCGATGTCCGTCTGTAACCGCTAACAACAGAATCACTATTAACAACTATTAACTCACTAGTGAGTTCAGTGCAGGTTTTAATATTCAAAACAATTTAAACTCGGGTACAAAATTCCAAATCAAGAGAGAAATTATAAATGTGCGATTGGAAAAGACACAGGCAGACAGAAAGGGAAAGTGTTCTTTATTATTTTAACTTATATTTATTTAAAAATCTCCAGCTGATCCACGGGTGTTTCTTTTATTTATCTCTTTAGTAGTCTGTGCTTCTGAGAGCAGATGGATACCATAACTACAGCATTAGATTCAGAATTCAGGAGCTGGTATTATTGCAGCTGGGATACAGAAGGTTCTGTGCACAAGAAGTGTGTTTGCTGGTTTTATGAGTTGCTCTCAACAAAATTGACAACTGCTCCAATTACGGGGCAAAATAACATCAGTCACCAGGGGATAAAGCTCTCCAAGTGATACAAATAGTCTATGATTAAGTATTGGGCATCTACAGGTTCCCCTTCTAACGCACAACTTTGACATGCCTCTTCACGATGCCTGTAAATATATGTGCCTTTAATTAAATGGTAACAGTCACCCTGTGTAATTCATGGCCATGGATTAAATGTCAGATGCAAGAAGTAACATTTTTAATTGCTGCCTGCGCAATGGGAGCAAGATTTCTGATGCGACTGTTAGTGTAATTTTTCATTTCCTGCTTTCACTCCCAGGGTATAAATCACCTCTGCGGCTGTAATAATCTCTACAGAAATATCCCATACATTTTCAGCTTTTTAGTGAATTTGATCGCCGGCCACTTTCCTTTAAATTTAAGACTTGCCAGTGCATTACTTGTGGCCGCAGAATCTTGTTTCATCGGTAGTTAGTGCAAATTGAATTTGGCGTGATTGTAGAGAATTTGCAGTCAGTCAGGCTACAGGGATCAGTGCTGATCTTCGTGCTCCATACCAGTCTCTTCCCACGCCATCTCACGTAACACCATCTGTATATCATAATATTCCCCACTACATCATATGTTTATCCAGCTCCCTTTTATTGCCTCTACCCGGTTCCCCCTCAACCAATACGAGGATGGACTTTCAGAAAAGCGGTGTACTTAGAATTTTTTATGGCTGATGTCAAGAATAATATGCTTTAAATGAGCTCCCTTGGTTCAGAGGTGGCTTATGAGTCCAGTTTAAAAGGACCATACTGTCCAGTACTGAACAGAATGTGGATACAATGAAAGGGGAACTCCCTATCAATAATCCACTCTGGGATTACACATTTGCAATGGGACTGATTAGATGGGATCACATAACCTTCTTTGAAGAGAGAAGTTTGCAAAAAAATAACTTTGCAGATTCGTTGAGCAATGTAGCTCTCTGCAACAATCCAGTTCATCTCTGCAGATATAGAAGGATTTCCTACCAGGATGTCACAGCTAGAAGATTGCAGTAAGGCTGAAAGTGGGCTGTCCCACATTCCCACGAAGCCCTTTATTCGCAACAGTTCTGATAAAACAAATATTACAGCCTGAACAGTGATGGGCAGTATTTGTGGCATAATCTGAATCATTTTCGTGGACCATAGACGTCCGAGTCATTCATGTCATACTCCAACACTGGTCTCAGGGAGCTGATCACGCAGCAGAATTCCTTGCCTTTTCAAAAGTGTTATATTGTCATATGTCCCAAACAGAACAATGACATTCCTACTTCCAGCAGCACAACAGAATATCTAAACCTAGCACTCTGTAAACAATATAATAAACGAGAATAAATGCAACACACACACACACACACACGCACGCACGCACGCACACACACACACACACACACACACACACACACACACACACACACACACACACACACACACACACACAGCCTGCTGCTCCATTCATTTCGCTTACAGCTTTCTTCTTGTGAGTTAATATAAGTGTCATGTGGGCATCAAATAGATACAGCATGGAAAAAGGCTTCAGATTGCCAAGTTTGCTTCAAACATGAAGCACCCATTTACACAAACCCTATCCTAAGCTCAGTCCTGATGCAGGGTCCTGACTTGAAACATCAGCTATTCCTTCCCTGAAACAGATTGTCAACTGCCCCCCTGCGATCCTCCAGCACGTTGTTGCCCTTGTCCCACTTCACTCTCCCCACATTCCCTTCAAGTCTCCACAATTCTACCTGAAAACCAGGGTGAATTTGCACTGACCAATCAACCGGTCAACCTACCACTTTATGGGACGTGGGAAGAGCCCTGAGCACCTGGGGGAAACCCATGCAGTTTCAGGGAAAACGTGCAAATCCCACAAAGACATAATCTGAGGTTAGGAGTGAATAAGAGTGCTGACACCATGAGGCAGCAGCTCCACCAGCTGTGCCACTGTGCCATGCTCCATATTTAATTGCTAAGTGCTATTGGTGCTCTTAATTTATAAAAAAAATCACTTGCTAATTAAATCGTCAAATTACATGATTATTTTTGGCTACATTTCAATGCCCGTGAATGTCAAGATGCATTCTGGGACAGGCCAGTCCGAGAGCAGGAACTCCAGTGTTTCAGCTTCACCCACAGTCAGATCTGTTCTGGGGCTGGTTTTGCAGGGATTGCCTGTGCACTAGTACTCTGAACAAACACTCAGACACCATTGCTTTAGCTCAGTGGCCCCACGACCAGGGACCCTAGAAGAGTCGGACGTTGCGGCAGTTGCACAAGATGACGACCAGGACACACTTGGGAGTGTTGTGTTCAGTTTTAGTCTCCCTGCTGTAGGAAAGCTGGAATAAATTCAGAGCCGATTTATGAGGATGTTGTTGGGACTTGAGTGACTGATTGTTGGGAGAGATTGGGCAAATTAGGACTTTATTCCTTGGATTGAGGGGTGATTTTATAGAGATAAGGAACATAGGGTGAAAGTACAGAGTCTTTACATCTTCCCATCTCCACCCCTTTCTGCTTTCCACAGAGAACCTTCCCTTCACAACTCCCTGGTCAACTCATCTGTTCCCACGCAAACCACCCTGCTCCCCAGGTACTTTACACTGCAACCGCAGGAGATGCAACATCTGTCCCATTACCTCCCCGCTTGACTCCATCCAAGGACCCCAACAGTCTTTTCAGGTGAGGCAGAGGTTCACTTGCACCTCCTCCAACCTCAACTACTATATCCACTGTTCCAGGTGTCAACTTCTGTACCTCAGCGAGACCAAGCGCAGGCTCGGCGATAGTTTCGCTGAACACCTCCGCTCAGTCTGCCTTAACCTACCTGATCTCCCAGGTTGCTCAGCCCTTTAACACTCCCTCCCATTCCCAATCTGACCTTTCTGTCCTTGGGCCCCCTCCATTGTCAGAGGGAGGTTCAGCGCAAATTGGAGCAACAGTACCTTATATTTCGCTTGGGTAGCTTACACCCCAGCAGTATGAACATTGACTTCTCTAACTTCAAATAGCCCTTGCTTTCCCTCTCTTTCCAACCCCTCCCCTCCCCTTCCCACTTCTTCCACCAGTCTTACTGTCTCCAACCACATTCTATCTCTGTCCCACCCACTCCCCTGACATCAGTCTGAAGAAGGGTCTTGACCCGAAACGTCACCCATTCCTTCTCTCCAGAGATGCTGCCTGTCCCGCTGAGTTACTCCAGCATTTTGAGTCTTTACCTAGGTAAACTGATACTAGAGTGCGTAGGTTTAAGATGAGAGCGGAAAGATTCAATAGGAACCTGAGGAGCAACATTTTCATTTAGAGGGTGGTGGGTATGTGGAACGAGCTGCCAGAGAAAGTGGTTGAGGGAAGTAAATAATAACATTTAAAAGACATTTGGACAGACACATGGATAGGCAAGGTTTAGAGGGATATGGGTACAATGTGGGCAAATGGGGACTAGTGTAAATGGGCATCTGCTTGGCATGGACAAGTTGGTCTGAAGACCAGGTTCCGTGCTGTATGACTGCACTCATTTGCAGTTTCAACCCCATGTTTTCTTAAGGCAGTTGTAATTTTGGGTACCGTGCTGTGATGATTTCATCAGCCTGACTGCTGGAAGGACTGTGCCATGGCGGCTGGGCAGTGTAGATAAGGAAGGATTTTCGATTGTTGACGTGGAATTGGCTGAACCAACTCGCAGGTTGCGGAGTCACGCACCAGCAAACTGTGCTCGTATCTGGAGAGTTGGGAATAGAATTGCCACTGACCTGCAATCAGTCTCACTTCTGACTTAATGGGGAAGAAAAAGTAATAGATGAAGCAGGAGGTGACCGAGCCTGGAACATTGCCCTGAGCAACTCCTGCCGAAATGTCCTAAGGCCATAAGGTTGTGTGATAGGAGCAGAATTAGGCCATTCAGCCCATTGAGTCTACTCCGCCGTTCAATCCTAGCTGATCTATCTCTCCCTCCTAACCCTATTCTCCTGCCTTCTCGCCATAACCCCTGATGCCCGCATGGTCCTGAAGTTGAGTTGATTGTCCTCCAACAACCACAACCATCTTCTTTTGTGCGAGATGTGACCCCAGCCAGTCAAGAGATTTCCCCTTAATGCCCATGGAGTTGTTTCACCTGGGCCCCCTTGATGGCACATTCGAACAAATGATACCTCAATGTCAAAAGCAGTTCATTTCACTTCAAATCTACAACTTGCTCAATGCTGTAGCTGAGCTGTGATGAGGTCTGACCCTGACCCTGACCCTGACCCTGATCCTGACCCTGGTGACAGACTGACCCTGGTGAAACCCAAGCTGGGCATTGGTGAGCAGAATGTCGGCGGGGAGGTGGGGCTTGATTGCACCGTTGTTGCTATTTGAGATGAGATCAACGAAGATTCGATAAAACTGGATTTGTCAAGAACTTTGGGGTCATTTTCCACATTGTCAGACAGATGCCAATACTGAGAACTTTGTGCAACATGTCCTGAGGTATCAGAGCTTTCAGTACCAAAACTAAAATGTTGCCTGCTTTTAACCTTCAGTATGGCCAGTGCTCTCAACCATATCTTGCCATTACCTGGAGGCATTCAATTTGACTGAAATCCTGATTCAGTGATGTGAGAGCCTCAGAAATGAAAAAAAAAAAAGCTCTACCCACATTCAAGAGTTTTATATTCATTGAGTCTTTGCGTTCTATTAACAATTAATTGTTCATAATTGTGGTGGCAGAATCACCAGGCTTCGAGCTAATCCTTTGATTGTGGTACAGCTTATCCCCATCTACAGTGTACTGCCTCTAATCTCGAGCACGATGTTGACTAATGTTGTAGCTTCACTACCATGAGTCTACCATCAGTGTGAAGAAAGGTCACGACATGAAACATTGCCTATCCATTTTTGACAGAGATGCTGCTTGACCCATTGAGTTACTCCAGCACTTTGTATCTTTTTAACATAGCTTCACTAGCTTGGCACCTCAAGTTCCTGCTGCTGCCTCCAACATAGGTTGGGCTAGGACGTGTTCTAGCAGGATTGTAATGGTAGAGAGATCGGCTAGACTATGAAGTTACAGATTGAGGTGGAATACAGCACTGCCACTGTGGATGGATCATGGCACCAATTAGTTTCTTCCGCTACTTTATTAGTCACTGAGACAGATGTACCATTTCTGTTTCTGATTGACCATCATCATGCCTTTCTTATTTTGTCTTCCGTGGGTGTGTGTGTGTGCGCGCGCACGCACACACCTGCATATGCGAGAGAGAGAGAGAGTGAGTGAGTGAATAGACAATAGACGCAGGAGTAGGCCATTCGGCCCTTCGAGTCAGCACCGCCATTCAATGTGATCATGGCTGATCATCCCCTGAATGTGAATGCATGCATCTGTCTTTGTGTGTGTGTGTGTGTGTATCTGTGTGTGTGTGTGTGAGAGAGAGAGAGGGGAAGATTTACATGAAACATGGACCTATGACCATACAATGACACCAAGGTGATTTATTAATGGGAAATGTTCTCACAATGTTACGTTTACCTTAGATTGTCACCAGCCCTGAAATCACTGAACACTTTATTTTAAAGTGAGATGGATAGTTTTATTTATGATTCAAATAAATCAAAATCACCAAGTTTACAAAATCCCCAAGTCAAAACTATTTCTACAAAATGTTGGCAGTAGTGTCCACACCAGGAAAATGTTACATTCAACAAATGATCGTCTTTGCAACTAAGTTTTAATTCTGATCTAATTCAAAGTTCGTGAAGTTGAGTCTCAGGACAATGAGCTGATTTTGCAGCATCCATTCAGAGAAATCGCTGCCCTCAGTAAGAATGTTTCTATCTGATTTGTTAAAAAGGCCATGCCTTTGCTCATCATGTTGCCACAATGAAATGAATCCCTAATGGCGATATGTTGCATCACAATGGTCCAGCAGGGTCACGGGGCAGCCGCCAGTGCAATGGTGGGTGAGTACGTCTCACTTGCCATCATCCACAAAGGCCAGGACAGGACAGCTCATGACATTAGGAAGAGCAATTCTACGCAAGTGAAGACATAATAGATCTGTTGACAGATCCCAAGCATTGGTAACCTTGGCAATAATGAAATGTCAAACAGGCACCGTTTGCAGTTGGTGATGCAGGAGGAGCTGAATTTGTAGCCTTGGAAACTGCGCAAAACAGCACAACAGCCGGTGAAAGATTTAAAGTAGAATAAGGGGCTGCTTCTTTTTACTGGGCCATCTTAGATTAATATTAAATAGCTGACTGCAAATTATTTTGTTTGACTTTTTCTGCTGTTCTTCTCCAAATTTGGCACGGGCTGACAGTCTGTGTACATTGACTTGACAGGATAGTTGGTGCCATTGTCCCAATGCTTCTCAAGGTGAACAAACTCTTGGGGTCATTCCTTGTAAACACTCTCCCCATTCCCATGGAGAAGCAGCCAGGTTTTGTTAGGGCCCGTCTCCTTGACAGGCTGCAATCAGGAGCTCCCCATTAGACTTTTAAAACTGTCCAAAGATAATAACAAAGGAAATGAATGGCACTTTTGTAATGAGACTCAGTTGGCTTGTGCATTCATGCCATTCGGTGAGAAGATTGTGGATTCAGGTTCTCCGGAGGCAAACACATAATCTCACAGTTCAACAATTCAACACTTATGTATCTCAGGCTGGCGTTCCATCACCGAAGGCATTGGATTTTAATTGGCAAAGGTTGAAGTGAGGTTCTGTCAGATGAAAGATCTTGAGGCTTCTGCTGCAGTCTCCTTAACCAGGTTTTGCTCATCGAAAGTTCTAGAAGCAGAATTAGGCCATTCGGCCCTTTAAGCCTACTCTGCCATTCAATCATGGCTGATCTATCTTTCCCTCTCAACCCCATTCTCCTGTCTTTGCCCCATAACCCATAATTAAGAATCTGTCATTTTCCGCCTTAAAAATATGCATTGACGGCCTCCACAGCCGTCTGTGGTGGTGAATTCCACACATTCGCCACCCTCTGATTATAGAAATTCCTTCTCATCTTCTTTCTAAAGGTCTGTGCTTTTTTTTCTGAGGCTATGGCAAACATTAACCGGACAGATTAACTGGGCTTTATCTTTATTACTATTTGTGAAGTTTTGCAGCCTAATAATATCGTAGCTCTATTGATGGTACTTTATAAGAGAACATAATAGACTCCTCAGCCCAACTGAGACCCAAGGGTAAAGGTTGGTGTAGATGCAGAGTTGGACAGAGAGTAGTCGAGTGCTGAATGGTTGATTTTTGAACTGGAGTTTCTTAGGATTTTTGAATCTTTGTATATCTCTCATAGTCAGCTGAGCTAGGATATCCAGGGAGTAAGTTAATTGTTTTTTATTGATATTACTTGGAAATATAACCAACAGTGAAGGGTGCAACTGCAGACCACTTATAACAGGCAGTTACATGGCAGCTTAATGCAATGAGGTGTGACGTGATGTGTGTTGTTTGCAGAATAAGGTGCAGTAATGGGAACATGATGTCACTGATTTAGAGTGGACATTCTGACGGAGACCTAGGCTTCAGGTCTATGATCTGCCAAACTGAGATAACTGGTGTAAAGAGCTTCACAATCCTTGGGCTTGTTTCAAGTTGCCTTGAATTTAGAAGCAAGGAATCTATGCTGAATCTTTTCAATTTACGGATGGCACCGCATTTGGAGCACTGTATCCTGTTCTGAGCACAATTCCTCCCATGGGATGTAAAGGCCCTTTATTGGAGGGTTGTGAAGAATGAGTGACTTCACCTATGGGGAGCATTGCTCCAAGCTGAGACAGCTTATCCTCATTTATGCAAGATTTGATGAAGATGTTCAAAAACATATTGGGTTTCCCCCTTCCCCCCCCCCCCCCCCCCCCCCCCCCCCAAAGTTAAGTGGAGAAAATAGTCTTCAGTGACAGGAGCATCTGTGATGTTGAGAGCATCATAGATAAGTTACAATGAGGCGCCGCACCTCGGGAGTAAGCGCGGTTAGTTGGGTAACCACCAGGAGACGCAAAGGGGCTAGGCCATAGGTGAAGTAATGAATCAGATTTTGGCCACCGGAGACAGCGCAGAGGTGATTGACTAAAGGACATGGGATTTCAACTATAGGGGAGGTCTAGAAGGAATGGAGTTATTCTTGCAACCAGAAGGCTTAAGAGGAGATTTGTAGACGTGTATAATAGGGCATGTTCAGATAGGGTGGGTTGAAGGCAGTTGTTCCTATTAGGATGGTCAAGGACACAGAGCCTTAGAACAAATCAATACAATGTGCCGAGTGTTTGCAATCTATAACGCATTCCTGTAGGATAGTGGAAATAGTGTCAATCTAAAGGGATTGAATGGGCACTAGAGTGAAAATTATTCGTTAGGATGTGGGGAAAGTGACAAATTGGCACTGTGGATTGCTTCACGAGGGACCAGTATGCCAGGAAACCACCTCTACAGCTGTTGGGTATGAAGGGATTAATGAAAGCAAATCTCCAGGCTTGGAGCTTGGACCATCTTGTTTCACACCGACAGAGGTAATAGAGATTCTGTAAGCCCTAGCACATGATGGGGGAACCAGGCGTCAATGGAATCAGAAGAAAGAACTGAGAACCTGAAGAATATATCCTGCATCATACAAAAGTTGGAAAAGTAAGCAACAGCAAGTCTGAATTGGGCAGCATGTTGCCACAGCCTTAGAGTTGCTGCCATATAACACCAGAGACCCCGGTTCGATCCTGACTACGGTGCTTGTCTGTATGGAGTTTCCACGTTCTCCACATGACCTCCGTGGGTTTTCTCCGGGATCTCTGGTCTGTCCCGCCAGGATGTACAGGTACGGAGGCTAATTCACTTGGTCTAGTTGTAAATTGTCCCTAGTGTGTGTAGGATGGTGTTAGTGTGCGGGGATCGCTGGTCGGCACGGACTCGGTGGGCCAAAAGGCTTGTTTCCGCGCTCTATCACAAAACTAATCTCTAAACTAAACTAAACTAAACCACAACATGAACAGCAAGGAGACTTAGAAGTGTAGCAAACTCGGCTCTCAATATTTCTGTCCGATGCAGAGACGAGCACGTCAAACCTGTCGGAATAGCCGCGAAGGAAGGAACTGCAGATGCAGGTTTAAACCGAGGATAGACACAAAAAGTGGGTCAGGCAGTATCGTAACAGCGGGTCAGGCAGTATCTCTGGAGAAATTGAAGCTATGTAAGAACTCTGTAGCCAGTTTGTCGTTTATTATGATTTATACATATGCTTTTAATAAAATTAAAAAAAAAAAATAATAATAAAAAAGAATTTCTGGAGAAAAGGAATAGGTGACATTTCGGGTCGAGACTGATGAACTGTGTGATGGCAAGGGGTACAGACTGCATCAGGACACAGGAGAGACATTCAAGAGACTGCATGCAGAAGAATGTTGTTGCAGACCCTTACAATTGAAGATCAATGAGATAAAATAAACGGTGAGCTTTGTTAGGAGATAACAAGACGTTCCAGGGATATAAGTAAGAAGTAAATGGTAAGGAACAGGTTAACCTGAAAAAAAAATTGTATATTAAACTCTGCAAATGGAGTAAGAAAACACAAGTACAAGCTGTGAAGAGGCAGCCTTGGGTCCAATATTTGCAGGTCCTTCTACATATGGGTTTTTTCAGCACTTAGTTCGGGCAAAGTTGGAAAGGTAAATACCATTAAATTATTTCAACAACTAGGTATGGTGCTGAGGTCTGGCATGGGGGTCGGGGTTGTGTTCCATAGGCGGCTGATGGGTCTTCCACATCTGTAATTCATAATCCTGTGCAAAATCTGCTCCCTTCAGAAAGCAAATGGATTGAACATTAAATAAATATCAAACCATCCTTCCAGTCCCAGCTGCAGTTTCGGGAACCACACCAACCTCGATTAAGCAAGCAGCGCGCTATGTAGAAGTGTTTTTCACATGGTTATTTAGCTCTTTGTAATTACGCAGACCGCAGCAGAACCTATCGGTTAAAGAAAGAGGTCAAGGTGATGCTGCCTCTCTTGTAATCGTTGCATTGAGGAGAAGAAAGACCTCATTGAAATCTTGTTCCCACTAATTGCCCTCAGCAGTTGGTGCTGGCTGATAAAACTCGATCCAGATGGGATTTCAGCACATTGACTTCTGACTCCATTTCCTGTGTTTTATTAAATCTTAATCCCTAGCTGTGCCAGTGTTCAAGGTGTATTTTCTTATTATTTAATTTCTAATTCTAGCCTATAATTTTAAAGCACTGTGGAATCGCACCACAAATTAGTTAAAACCAAATTCATTAACATTTCCAGAAGGGTGAATAATTCACAGATACGACTTGTAAAGTGAGAGCGATTCCTCTGATAATGAATGCAGTTATGCAGAATAACAGCATGTAAAACTGTCAAATCCTTGATGCCAAAGTGTTAAAACATTATTTTGTAATCCTAATCCACGAATGTCCAGTTCAGTCCAAGCGTTGCTGATCATATTTCCAGGCTCCTTGTTTTCCTCTTGGTTAATAGCCTCAGTCAGACGTCACTGAGGAAGAGCAAAGGAGTGTTATCCAGGTGTCGTGGCCAGTGTTTAACCTTGGAAAACAATAATCACTGAACTGGTTGCCTTTGCAATCAATGCATGGGAACTAACCTTGTCCATACATAGAGTCATACAGCATAGAAACTGGCTCTTCAGCCAAACCCGGCCATGCCAACCAATATGCCCCTTCCACACTGGTTCCATTTGCCCGCATTTGGCCCCTTTCCCTTTCAATCTTTCCTGTTCCTGTACCTGTCCAAGTGTATGTTTGTTATAGAGAGGAAGAGTTACAGCAGGGAAACAGGCCCATTTGGCCCATCAGGTCAGCACCAACCGCCTGGCATCCATATGCACTGCTCAGTGTCACCGGCCTACTCTGTTTCTGATACCACACTTGAGAACCCCAGCTCTGACCCTCTGATGGTGGGTCATGGATGCTGCGCCCTCAATTCCATAGAAGGAAGATGCTTGGTGACCCAAAGTGGACTTGTAATCATTCCAACATTTTGTGTGAAGTGATCCTAATTAACTATCGAGACTAAACTCTCTTCCCAGCCCTCAGGAAAGGTCGCAGTTCTTTCAATCCTCTCTCAGGTATTTCTTCAAAGGGATTGGAGTTTCTGCCCCGACTGCCTTTTAAGCCAAAGATAGACACAAAAAGCTGGACAGACAGCATCTCTGGGGAAAAGGAATAGGTGACGTTTTGGGTCGAAACATAGAAAATAGGTGCAGTGGGCCATTCGGCCCTTTTAGCCAGCACCGCCATTCAATATGACCTTGGCTGATCATCCGAAATCAGTACCCCATTCCTGCTTTCCTCCACTATCCTTTGATTCCGTTAGCCATTAGAGCTACATCTAACTGAAGACTCTTGTTCAGACCCGAAACGTCATCTGTTCCTTTTTCTCCAGAGACGCTGTCTGACCCGCTGGGTTACTCCAACATTTGATGTCTTTCTTCGATTTAGACCAGCATCTGCAGTTCCTTCCTATACCTTTTCAGCCACTCCAGACCCGCCACCACTCCTTGACTATGAAAGTCCTCAGCCCCCTTCTCCAAATTATCTTGCATTAATTCCCCTTGACTGTCTTGGGAAATGGACCCTTCCTGTTCACTGTACACCTCAATTAGATCTGCGCCCCCCCCCCCCCCCCCCCCCCCCGTTTTCTCCTTTACCCCTTGTCGGGAACGTCTGCAAGATGCTTTGACATTGGTTTGCCACGCCTGGAACTCCACGTCCCGTTAACCTTCACTGCAACAAAGAAACTTGTTTTAAACGGTATTGGTGGCGAGGCTTTAATTAGCGCTAATTGTCATGTAGACTGCCCTGTAGGAACGAGAGTTCAGAGACATTCTGAGGAAGCAATCATTCCGTCCTTCCACGAGATTTAGATTAATTGTGTTCAATGTCCACTTACCCTCCCCCGGAATTTCAGCCATATCTCTTGCATCTTTCCTAATTCATCTTCTTGACAAGGGAAAGTTGCGTGTTGTGGGGAAGGGTGGGAGTGAGACAAAGAATAGCTAAAAATAGGACACAATCGCGTCTTTATTTTTAAAGTCCATTCCTATATGGTGATAAACTGAATCCAAAGCAAGACATTAACACTCGCAGGGGAACAAAGTAGGGCAACTTTTTCCTCTGCCTCCTCCTGTACTTAACCCCGCGATGCGGTACATTTGCAAGCTTTCGCACTGGCAGTAAACTGACTCTACTTCTGAAAGGAACCAAAGGCAGGGGTCCAAATCATTTGCCTTTTAACATGAAAATTGTGATCAATCGTGGTTCCAAACACTGAAGGCCCATGGATTGTTCAATATTATAATATCTCTTTTAACATTACAGTAGGTTCTCATTTTTCCAATATTCAACGTTCCCTTGCAACATGGAAAGAAGCTATTTTTCCCTGGAATCCATAGGGATTCCCAGAGCAATCCTGTCAGTTGCATTCCCTCAATTATATCCCTCTGAGCTGTTTATTTTGGCAGACCTATAGACCCCTCCCTTGATTCCCCTGCCATCCACTTATGCCATGGATAATTTACAATGGCCCTTGTGTGGGCAAGGTGATTTACGTGGGCGGCACGGTGGCGCAGAGGTAGACTCGCTGCTTTACAACACCAGAGACCCAGGTTCGATCCTGACTACGGGTGCTTGCCTGTACAGAGCTTGTACATTCTCCCCGTGGGTTTTGCCTAAGATCTTCATTTTCCTCCCACACTCCAAACACGTACGGGTTTGTAGGTCAATTGGCTTGGTATAAATGTAAAATTTGTCCGTAGTGCGCATAGGGTAGTGTTCATGTGCTGGGATCGCTGGTTGGCGTGGACATTGTATGTCTAAACTAAAATGAAACTAAACTAAATTTACCAACGTGAGTTTGTGATGTGAACTCCAGGGAAGGGAGGGGTGGTAGGTGAGACTACCACGGCCACAGACGGAATGCGCAAACTCTGCGCAGACAGCGCCAAAGGCTGGTGCTGTATGGTGTTCCTTCAGACTTCATCCGATCACTCCATGCCCACGATATTGTAGTTCAGTGAGGTTATCACATTTCTGAATGGCAGGACCCTTCGGGAAGATTCAATTTTAAACCTGCCTTGTCATTGTCTACGGCAGGTTGATTTGGAAGCTGTTGGCCACAGCATTCAGGAGATCCAAGCTCCAAGCTCCATTTGGGAAAATCCTAAGTGGTCTCTGAGGATTGGCAAGTGGAATTAACAGTGTAGTTCCATTATGCCATGTTTAGACCAAGCAAGTATAGAAAGTTCAATGGAAAACAAATTCGCCAACAGCATAAAGGAAAGTACCTACATGTTCAATTAATGATCTTACTATGATTTCCATTTCAAGGCAAATTTCCAGCTTTGAAGCTGAAAGACAGAATCCAGGTAAAAGGAGAAATTAGATAAAATATGTAAAAATTATCTAATTGAAATGGTATGCTTCGCTGAATGAACTGATTGATCTCACATTTTTCAAGTATATTTCTGTGTTGAAGATGGGCTTAGAATACATTATATTTTTGAATTTGTTTTGAACACTAAGAAATCTGTACGTATCAACAGGAGTGGACGAGCAGAGATGCAGAGAGAAGATATTTGTAAATATACAGGTGGCTCTTGTTACTGACTAGTGAAGAACTGAGGGGAAGATAATAAAATCGCGAGGAAAGGGGAAAAATGGGTTTAGTTCAGCTTATTGTTGCGTACACCGAGGTACAGTGAAAAGCTTTTGTTGTCTGCTAACCAGTCCGTGGAAAGACTATACATTGCTACAATCGAGCCATCCACTGTGTACAGGCATAACGTTTAGTGCAAGATAAAGTCCAGTAAGGAACGACTAAAGATGGTCCAAGGGTCTCCGATGAGGTAGATAGTGGCTCAGGATCGCTCTCCAGTTGTTGATGGGATGGTTCAGTTGCCTGATAACAGCCTGTTGGTAGGTTTGACTGAAGAGATTGCATTAGGTTCAGGGAGAGGGATGTAACATCCAGCAAGTAGTTGTTGTGGCAGACAAACATGAAGACTAGCTATATTAGAGCCAGGAATTGTTAAAAAAAAAAGAAAGAAAAATATCACATAACTTGAAGAAAGTGTTGCATTGTCAGGACAGAAAGTTTGCAAACTTTACTATCCTTGGTTTAAAATTAACTCTCACCTGACTTTTCAGCATCACAGGAGCCAAGCAAATGCACTTGTACATCGCAGTAACAGGAATCTTCAAACTAACATTATCTTTTTCAAATAACTTTTTAAATATGTAGACTGGAAACGCAACAGAAGAGATTAATAAAAAATGTCCTAGAGTCTTACAGAGCGGAAACGAGCCCCTCGGCCCAACTTGCCCACTTTGCCCATCAAGTCCCATCTACACTAGTCCCACCTGCTTGCATTTGGCTCATATCCCTCTCAACCAGTCCTTTCCATGTACCTGTCTAAATGTTTCTTAAACGTTGCGATAGTACCTGCCTCAACTATCCCCTCTGGCAACTCGTGCCATACACCCACCACTCCTTGTGAGAAACATTTACCCTTCAGGTTCATATTAAATCTTTCCCCCCTCACCCTAAACCTTTGTCCTCTGGTTGTCAATTCCCCTACTCCGGGCAAGTGACTGTTCGTCTATTCCTCTCATGATTTTGTACACCTGTAAAAGATCACACCATATCCTCCTGCGCTCCAAGGAATAGAGTCCTGACCTGCTCAATCTCTCTCTCCTATAGCTCAGGCCCTCGAGTCTTGGCAATATCCTTGTAATTTTTTTTCTGCACTTCTTGAAATATAAACCCTTGCAAATCATGTACTTGCCATAATATGACGAAGGAATTAACATTACTGCATCTCGTGAATATATGTGATGTTTTGTAGCTCCGCTGATCTATCTTGTTATTTCTTCTCTGTCACCAACGGATCTACTTTGAATAAAATGATCCGGTTGCCTTGTGTTGATTGGGGGATGTCTGAATTAGAAAGACTTTGGCACCACTCTTCTTCCCTTCTTCCATTGGTTAGATCTCCTTCATTTATAATGCTCCTCTTCAGGCTACTTAACAAATGGACGGACAAAGGAAAGTAAGTGACCATTATCTCATCTCCCATGAGAGCCAACCCTGCTCTGACAGACTAAAGCTACTCCTGTAAAATCAGTTCTACTCTTCCAACATTACAGTATAAAAGCAGACAATTTTTAAGTTTAATTTCAATCTAATCTATTTAATTACCTCTTGAGAGTGTTTAATGTTTCAATGCTTGTTACTTTAATTTGCCTGCTATTCCAAATTGCCTTTCCTTGTTGTTGGTCATTTTTTTAATCTCAAAGTGAAGAATAAACTGTTTAAATAATGAAAAAGAGCTTCAGTTGATACAACGCCTTCCAGGTTCTCTATATTTTAAGAGCCATTGGATTAGTATTTGTTATAATTATCTAGGCTTTGTCGTCAAATTTGGGATCTTTTTTCATTCATTTCAGCAACTAGGGTGGACCACATTCAAAAAACATTGCAATTTAACTGTCCCTTAGATCTGAGGTTTGGCTGGAGCCCATAGCTTTGAACTGAAGGTGAAGGTCATTGGAATGAACCAAACAGACTCTAGAATAGCCATTCTACACAAAGAGCCTTGAATATCTGCGAGACCAAGCGCAGGCTCGGCGATCGTTTCTCTGAACACCTCCGCTCAGTCCACCTAAACCTACCTGATCTCCTGGTTGCTCAACACTTTAAATCCCCCGCCCATTCCCACACTGACCTCGCTGTCCTGGGCCTCCTCCATTGTCAGAGTGAGGCCCAATGCAAATTGGAGGAACAGTACCTCATGTTTTGCTTGGGTAGCCTATACCCCAGTCACTTCTCTAACTTCAAGTAGCCCTTGCTTTTCCTCTCGCTCCATCCCTTCCCCCTTCCCAGTTCTCCTACCCAGTCTCAAGATGCAGTCTTACTGTCTCCGACTACATTTTATCTCTGTACCGCCCACTCCCCTGACATCAGTCTGAAGAAGGGTCTCGACCAAAATATCACCCTTTCCTTCCCTCTAGAGATGCTGCCTACCCTGCTGAGTTACTCCAGCATTTTGAGTCTACCTATAAAACAGCATCTGCAGTTTTTTCCTTCACAAAATACTTGAATGGTTTGCTATTGAGCTGTATTGATGAAGGACTCTCCAGTCTGATTTCATCAAGATGCAGTACAGAACGCCACAGGAGATCCTTCTTCCCTGTGGCTATCAAACTGCACAACTATTCCCCCTTCTGTCGTAGGGTAGACAGACTTCTCCCCCCCCCCCCCCCACACAATCTTTGCACATCCCCAATCCTTTCCACTCGTCACCTCAACGTCATGTTTCGTATATTTTGTGTTTTTTATGACTGTTGGCAGATCAATTTCCCTCCTGGGATAAATAAAGTTCTATCGTATCGCATCGATTCATGTCCCGAGCTCGAGCAATGGGGAGGTGTTGTGCGCTCCATCTTGAGGTAGAGAGGAAAAGAGGTGCTGCTGCATCGAAGAAGCTACTGTTAGATGGTGCACTTGTGGGATGAGTTGGCCTGAGTCATCTGTATAACGGGAAGACCAACGAGAAAGTTTACCTTGGTACTCGTGCCAATAAACTAAACTAAACTAAAATAAATTGCATTCTAGGGTCGTTGTGTCATCAGATTTTCTTTACAGCCAGTGATATTAGCGCAATGATATTATCAGCAGGTACTATCTCAACGTTTAAGAAACATTTAGACGGGTACATGGGTAGGACAGGTTTTACGCGGATGTTAGGCCAAATACAGGCAGGTGGGACTAGTGTAGATGGGACATGTTGGTCGGTGTGGGCAAGTTGGGCTGAAGGACCTGTTTCCATGGTATATCACTCTATGACTCCAAGATTCTATGATATATTTGTTGAAATATTCCTTGAACCTTAAGAAGTCCGTTTACAGTAAATCTCACCAACAATAATGAGATTACTTTGTGACGTTGATTGAAGAGTCAGGACACATGGAGGACATTTTCTTCATTCTCCCAGAATAATATGATATTTTATATCTGCCCATATTATCTAAAAGGTAGTGACTCTGAAAGAGCAGCACTCCGTATTGCATTGAAGAATCAGCCTGGGACACAGTTTAAGAATAAGGAGTAAGCCATTTAGAACGGAGACGAGGAAACACTTTTTCTCACAGAGAGTGGTGAGTCTGTGGAATTCTCTGCCTCAGAGGGCGGTGGAGGCAGGTTCTCTGGATGCTTTCAAGAGAGAGCTTGATAGGGCTCTTAAAAATAGCGGAGTCAGGGGATACGGGGAGAAGGCAGGAACGGGGTACTGATTGGGGATGATCAGCCATGATCACATTGAATGGGGGTGCTGGCTCGAAGGGCCGAATGGCCTACTCCTGCACCTGTTGTCTATTGTCTATTGAGACAGTAGGCTAGTGGGAGAGCTGGGAAGGGGGGGGGGGGGGGGGGGGGGGGGGGGGGGGGGTGGGGGGGGAAGGAGGGAGAAAGCAAGGACTATCTGAAATTAGCGAAGTCAGTGTTCATACCGCTGGGGTGTAAACTATGAGGTATTTCGCTTGGCAGTTTACAACCCAGCGGTATGAATATTGAATATAACCCTTGCTTTCCCCCTCTCTCCATCTCTCCCCCATCCTAGATCTCCAACCAGTCGGATTGTCTTCTTGATTTAATTTTATCGTTGTATGCTTTGTTGTCACCTTTTCCTAGCTAACAATGATGTATTCTACATTTTTCTTGACCTTCACCCCCTTTGATGTCTCGTCCTCACACTTTACCCTTCCATAGCTCTGTGTCTCTCTCTCCTCTCTCTCAGTCTGAAGTAGGGTCTCGATGCAAAATGTCACCCATTCCTTCTATCCAGAGATGCAGTCTGTCCTGCTGAGTTACTCCAGCATTTTGTGTCTCTCTTCAGCTATTTAAATTGACTTTGAACCCACTTCTGCATGACACAGAGAAATTGCTTCCCACTAAAACATCAAACACTTAATATATCTACCAGCTCTTGTAGTATCAACTGTAAAGTGTATATTGGTATAACAGTAAATTTCTCTCTCAGCATTTCCTGTGTCCTGTTTGCTCATCAACTGGAGATTGAGGAGGAATATAAGGACTAATTATACAATGCTCCAAATTTAAAGTTGCAGTTCTTCAAAAGCTAAAGTGTAGAAGACATTGCAATGAACAAAAGCAAGGGCTGTAGTGCAGGATTAATCACCAAATAATTCCCAGGTACATTAATTTTCTATGAACGATGGCACGGCGGTGGAATAGCTGCCTTGCAGCACAAGTAGACCTGGGTTCGATCCCGACTACGGGTGCTGTCCGTACGGAGGCTGTACGTTCTCCCCGAGACCACGTGAGCTTTCTCCGAGATCTTAGGTTTCCTCCCACATTCCAAAGATGTACAGATTTGTAGGTTAATTGGCTTGGTATAAGTGTAAATTATCCCTAGTGTGTGCAGGATAGTCCGGGGATCGCTGGCTGGGGCTCACTCGGTGGGCCGAAGGCCTGTACCAACGCTATATCTCTGAACTAAACTAAACTATTCTGATCATTCATTGATACAAAAAAAAAATGATTAACTTCATACACAGCAGCCCATTAGAATCTTAAGCGTAGAAAGTAAACAAATCTATTATTTCTGTGTTTTGTGGCAAGTTAATGAAGTTATAAAGAAGGGAATCAATTATGCATGATTAAATTCAGGCAGCTGTTCAGTGGAATAATTAGGAGTGATTTAATGGTTGTCAGCACTAAGCATTTTGTCTTGTTTGATTCTTTCTACCAGAGTAGTTCCACTCCAGCACATTATATTAGTTTTGCTCCTGTTCGTTGGTCAATTAAGGAGGAAATGGTTCAATTTATATTAGGATAACTAGACACTGCTTGAACGGCTACTATGTATTCTCTGCATAATTATAAATCCAAAGGAAATATTAAAAGGAGCAGGGATGTTATTTGGGTTTTGCCTTTAAAAATCCTACTCGCACTGCTTAAATAAAACCATAATGCTGTGAAAATGCATAGGCCAGAATTCATGCACACATATATTTCCCTGCAATTAATTGCTTTATCTTTGATTTATATACAGAGGGTGCCCATTGCGTGTTTTTATCTAGGTTATTTTGTCCCATCATTTCCCCTTGTCTCTCCAAATGTTGTGTGTTTAGCAATTACATAACTAAGGATATCAGATTTCTGTTGCGTGAAAGATCAAGGTGCTGATATAGCTCGAGAGCAATCGTTTAAGGACAAAAAATGGCCAGCAATGGTCCTCTTGCCAGTTGGCTGATGGGTGAATGAAGATATCCTTAGATGGAGGCTGGAGGCAGGAATGTTTAGCAATACTACCAGCGGTCCGAGTGACTCAGACCCATGATTGAGGACACTGGCAATCAGGTGTAGATGAGGAACAGTGAAGACCTCTGACACTGAAAATCTGAAATAGAAACACCAACTGCTGGGAACACTCAGCATGTCAGGTAGTGTCTGTGGTTGGAGACTATTAAGGTTTCAGGAATAGGTACCTTTAATGGGGAGTGAGAGGAACAAATTAGTTTAGGTAGTAAAGAAAGTCACAGAAGAGAACCATACCCCATAGACTTTTGTGTCATAGCCCTCCCTCACCCCCCCCCCCCCTCCCCCAACGTTCCGTTGAAAACAGGAATTCCACTGGTCCTCCCCCCAGTCACAAACCTAATCTTACCTCAACATTAGAACACTGCAAACCACCTCTTGTAGCATCATGGACATATTTTCCACTAATGTGTTTTGTGCTCACGTCTTGTATGGGTGTCAGGGGTTATGGGGAGAAGGCAGGAGAATGGGGTTGAGGGGAGGAAGATACATCATCCATGATTGAATGGCGGAGTTAACTTGAATTCTGCTCCTGTAACCTATGAATTTATGAACTTGTTTTTGCGCTTTTTGGTTCTTCTCACTGAGTTGTGTAATTTATACAGTATTTTTGTTTGTTTCCGTGTCGATGTGCATCTGCTGTTGCTGCAAGCAAAACTTTCATTGTACTTGTAGATCACCGTATTCTTGCATATGACAGAAAGGGTCATTGTGTTCTATCTACACAAAAATGCTGGAGAAACTCAGCGGGTGCAGCAGCATCGATGGAGCGAAGGAAATGGGCAACGTTTCCCCGAAACGTTGCCTATTTCCTTCGCTCCATAGATGCTGCTGCACCCGCTGAGTTTCTCCAGCATTTTTGTGTACCTTCGATTTTCCAGCATCTGCAGTTCCTTCTTAAAAACATTGTGTTCTGTCTCGGGTTCTCATTGTGAACTTAATGTCTTGAGTTCAAAGAAAGGGTCCTTGACCCAAAACGTTAACTGGTTTCCCTTTTCCACAGATGCTACCCGACAGGCTGAGTTCTTCCAGCATTTCTGTTCTTGTTCCAAATTACTCCTAAATGGTGTGGAAGTTCATGTGTTAAGTATGTGGGATTTTTTTTTGGATAAAAGGATAACTGGGGGCTCAAATAAAATTATATTGAAAAGAGTAGACTTGAAGGGCATATGGAGTTAAACCTCCTTCTGTTTCTTATATTTGTATATTTCTAGCACACAGAACACAATAATTAACCTTTGGCTGATTCAACTTATATTCATTATTATCGATTGACCTGTAAGAAACCTCTGGTATATTTACATTTAGTACTTTGACAGTCTGATTTCTAAAACCTGAAAAATGCAGAGGTTCAAAGGAGTAGTTGTGATCCTTTAGTTCCTGCCAGTAAATGTGGAACTAGAGATATTGCTATTATCACAGGCTTCATTGTTGACCCTTCGACCTTACACAAAATGGTTTAATAATGCATTAAAAAAAAAAGTATTCTCAAATGAAAAAGTGAGATTGAGATGAGTTGTTCATTATCTTCGAAGGAACAGACGTTGTTTGAACTGCTTTCATGTCCTGGGGTGATAAGATGCGTAGCATTTTAATTTGAGATGTCCACGTGAGGAATTGGGACCCAAGGAAAATAAAGTCCAAATGAAGCGCACATTTCAAACTGTTAGCCTGTGCAAACTACTAAGGAACTGCAGTGGTAGATTGTGGATAACCCTGCAAGGCTTCATTGGATGATCCCGCTGTTTCCCTGCCCGACACCAGCTTGTTCTTTTGTGATTAGTTACTTCACTGGGAATAGTTTAATCTTATCAATGCAGCTCCTTGTTAAAACAACAATAGCCGAAAAATAAGTCAGAGAAAATCTGAAAAATAGAAATCCCAATCTGAAGAAATGTCCCGACATGAAAGATGCTGCCTGGCCCGCTGCGTTGCTCCTGCGCTTTGTGACCTTCTTTTGTAAACCAGCATGTACAGCTCCTTTTCTCAAAAAAATAAATAACTGCAGAAATCTGAAATAAAAATCAACAACTAATTGAGACATCTTGTGGGTCAGATAGCATCTGTGGAGAGAGAAGCAGACTTATATGTGCCAGATCAGAGATTGACGATCAGTTAAGGGTGTCAGGAGTTATGGGGAGAAGGCAGGAGAATGGGGTTGAGAGGGAATGATAGATCAGCCATGATTGAATGCCCCAATTTTACTCCCAGACCTTATGAGCTTATGAACTTACAGCATGAGGTCAAACAAAGGTCGTTCGTCAGAACAAAGGACATTTAGAAAACAAGCACATGTTTAAAAAGTAGTGTATGAGGAAAGTCTGTGAGAGGGTGAAAACCGAGAGGGAGGTGTTAAAGTGTCACTGCAGCTGGCTGAGGGTGGGTGGTGAAGGCTTATCTTACTCACAGATCCATAGTCTGAAGAAGATGTAACTAGAAGGAGGTGAGAAAAAACAGAGGAGAGAGGAAAATGCATAGTTGGAACTGTGAAATATCACCCACTGCGAGAACGTTTGGCTCCTTTTCATCATGGACACCAATCCTCTACCTTCCCATCCCACAGAAAAATGGCTTGAAGCCCTTTGAACGGAGAACTAACCAGCTGCCATCCACCAGCACGACCGCCTTCCCCCGGGCTACTTCAATCTACTCCAGATACTCCACTTCTCCCTCTTCTCTGCCAAGGTCAATACGACCAAAACAAAGCCTCCATATCCACAAAAGTCGAATAGGATTAAACAGCACCTAAGAAAAACACTGATGTTAATAGGACTCGGCTCTGAGGGCTTAAGCTAGCTTGGTGTATGCAGCCTGACCAAAAGAGGCAATTGCCTTGGCCTTTATGGCACATTGCGGTTGGTGAGGCTGCATATTGTAATCAATCAGAGTACTATTTCATGTGCCGTGTAACTTATTCTTTTTTGAGGGCTCATTTAATAGGGTTTGTAAGTAATGATTGATTTTCTTTCCTGACTTGCTCAGTGAATCTTGTCCTATAGGATGTATGTTTGCAGCACTTCAATGACCGTCAATAAGAGTGACTACCATTACATGGAATTTAAATGTAACAGCTCCAAGTTTGCAGATGACACAAAGCAGGGTGGCAGCGTGAGCTGTGAGGAGGATGCTATGAAGCTGCAGGGTGACTTGGATAGGTTGGGTGAGTGTGCAGATGCATGACAGATACAGTATAATGTGGATAAATGTGAGGTTATCCACTTTGGTGGCAAGAACAAGAAGCCAGATTATTATCTGAATGGTGTCAGATTGGGAAAAGGGGAGGTGCAACGAGACCTGGGTGACCTTGTACATCAGTCACTGAAAGTAAGCATGCAGGTACAGCAGGCAGTGAAGAAAGCAAATGGCATGTTGGCCTTCATAGAGATATGATTTCTGTTTAGGAGCAAGGGGGGCCTACTGCAGTTGTATGGGGCCCTGGTGAGGCCACACCTGGAGTATTGTGTACAGTTTTGATCTCCTAATTTGAGGAAGGACATTCTTGCTATTGAGGGAGTGCAACATAGGTTCACCAGGTTAATTCCCGGGATGGTGGGACTGACATATGATGAAGGAATGGATCGACTGGGCTTATATTCACTGGAATTTAGAATGATGAGAGAGGATCTTATAGACAAATACAAAATTCTTGAGGGATTGGACAGGCTAAATGCAGGAAAAATGTTCCCGATGTTGGGGGAGTCCAGAACCAGGGGTCACAGTTTAAGAATAAGGGGTAGGCCATTTAGGACTGAGATGAAGAAAAATGTTTTCACCTAGACAGTTGTGAATCTGTGGAATTCTCTGCCACAGAAGGCAGTGGAGACCAATTCACTGGATGTATTCAAGAGAGCATTAGATATAGCTCTTGGGGTTAACAGAATCAAGGGATATGGGGAGAAAGCAGGAACGGGGTACTTATTTTGGATGATCAGCCATGATCATCATGAATGGCAATCCTGGCTCGATGATCCGAATGGCCTACTCCTGCACCTATTTTCTATGTTTCTATATTTCTACAGATGTTAGCTTGCCTGAACTGTCTGTACAACTCACCTCCTGAAAAGTCCTTACGGAATAGACGCAGAAAATAAAAGATTAAGTATATTGAGCAGAAAACCTCAAGATGAGCCGTATTTTATAAAACTGTCAAGTAGCATATTATTGTAAGATAAAAGATATGTGGAGTGTATACTAGCTACATGGGCTCAAATAGCCACACACATTACATACAGAAGATGCCAGAAATAGTGCAGTGGTGGACTTGTTGCCTTACAGCACCAAAATCCCAGGTTAAAAACTTGACTCCAGGAGATATCTTTATGAAGTTTGTCAGTTCTCCCTGTGGCCACGTGGGCTTTCCCCGGTGTCCTCCCACATCTTAAAGATGTGCAGATATGTAGGTTAATTGACTTCTGTAAATTACCCTTAGTGTGTAGGATGCGAAACTGGGAAAATATAGAACTAGTGTGCAGATGATTATTGGGTCGGCATGGACACGGTGGGCCGAAGGGCCTGTTTCCACACTGTATCTCTAAAGTAAGCTAAGCTATTCAGCAGATAAGGCCGAATCTGTGGGAAGAGAAGCGGAGTTTACGATTCAGATCAAAGATCCTTCGATAGTACGAGGGACAAATTAAAGATGCCTCTCAAGATACTGGGAGGGAGACGGCGCTGGTAGGGTAAAATTTGGGTGACTATGGGGAGAGAGCTGCAAACAGGATCATCTGGTCAATGAGTGAATGGGAACAGTTAGAGGGTGAGAACATGGATGAAAGGACGTGGGCGTTGTGAAATGTGGAGCAGGAAGACTGACCCCATTCCTTCTCTCCAGAGATGCTGCCTGTCCCGCTGAGTTACTCCAGCATTTTGTGTCTACCTTTGATTTTAACCAGCATCTGCAGTTCTACACAGGAAGACATGCACTCCCAGTGGGGGGAAAAAAAATAAAACAACATGCTGAATCTAATTTGTGAATGGAATTTTTAAAGAAGCTTTGGGGGTATCAATGAACCGTTCCCCGTTCAGCTGGTAACCTTTTGTCTTTAAGAGCTCAGTGCTTGGTGTGTAAACAGCGCAGCCTGCTCATTGGAGCTGGCCGATTGTAATTAAAAGCTCAATTTTGCCATTTGTTCACTTATCCAAAATCTCAAAATCATATGACTGAGAATGACTACGTGTGGTTTTAACTGAAACAAGCTAAAACTGGCTTTAGGGGGGAAAAAAATCAAGTTCTTGAGAATTTGAAGCACTCTGACACCTTATTGATGTGAAGTCAATTGAGATGTTTTGAGAAGAGATATTACTTGTTTGACAGGATGTTGAGATTAATAGAAAACCATGTGGAGTTGGATCAATGGCTGTGGCTTATTCCAGTTTGCTTGTTTTGTTAACCCTTTGTGTGCATGTATGTATGTAAAGTTGAATGTATTAAAGTTTAGGATCTGGAGAAGACCTCATCAAATGCCATGGTGAACTTGCATATGGGTGATTACGAATTATTTAATTGTCATTTTTTAAACCCTGAGATGTTGATTATCTGCTTTTAATTTAGTGGCTTTTGCAGGCTCGGGTAATTCTGATAGATTTTGCAACTGTACGCCGTGCTGTTACGTCATTATTTCATAATATCATTATTTGAAATAATAATAATAAATACTTTATTAATCCCCTTATTCAGGGGAAATTCAGATGTCCTCGCAGCACACTAATAAAAATACAACATAGTATTAAAGAAGACGTTTAACATTAAAACATAAAAACATCCCCCCACAATGGTTCCCACTGGGAGGGAAGGCACAAAGTCCAGTCCCCATACCCATGTCCACCCATAGTCGGGCCTATTGAGAACATACAACAGTAAACATCATTGACATGGTTGGCATTTGGAGGCAGTGATGTCCTGGTCCTTACACCACTGCAGCCTTTGTGTTGCATTATGTAGAAGGGACTTCCAACATTTCCCTACTACTGGCGCCCTTGTCATTCAAGGTGGTAAGGGTTTGGGAATACAGCTGATGATGCCTGGATGGCATGTTGGAAACAGGGAGCATGGTGAGATTACACCAAGTTCAACAGATGTGAGATTGAATTAACTGGTGATGCTCTGGCTCCCGAATTGAATGACCATGTGTTTAATTCTTGCTTGAGATTTTCAATCCATCATCTGGGTTTGCAATCCTGCACAATGATGAAAAGAGAATTAATTTACAGGGTCATCTTTCAGATGAGAAGTCAAGGGAGGATTCCATCTGGGTTTTCAAATGAATGCAAAATGTTGAAGATAGCAAATTGCACCACAGAGGTAAATTGTGAAATATACTCTTTCATCCAAGACTTATAAATGTTCTGTTCCAGCATTAAACTTCTGATGTGCAAATTCATTCTAATTGGCAGAAATGATCCAAAAATCAAATCAATGGCTTTTTGAACAATGAAACGAACATATTTATATTCCCTTCTCCTTCCACTATGTTTGGGGGCACAAATGGTGTAGAAAGTGGCAATGGGCATTTAGGGTAGCCATGGACCAAAGGGAGGTAAACCAGCAAGCGGAATGGCCATGTAGATGGCTGATGGAATTCAATACCCAGAAATGCAAAGTATTACAATGTTGGAGAAAGCATGACATGTGGTGGTATAAGCTAGCGGCCATAATTCTGACAGAGATACAATAGACACAAGAGGGGATCTGGAGGGTGAGAGCAGTCTTGGGATCAGAGCATCATGTGGCCACAAGCTGTTTCTCATGGGGTAGCTTGAATGGGACCTGTCGGCCTGGGTGGGAGGGCAGTGTTGTTGGGTATGAGGAGTGGAACAGTCAAAACTAAGTAAATAAACCAGCTTCTTGGGTTGTCCCAACCTATGTTGCTATCATGAATGTAGAATTTCCATAGGTTCCACCAAAGTGTCATTCAGCAAGCAAGCAAATCCCTTTGGCACTGAGTATCCTGTGATCATCAAGTACCATTTTATTCTGATTACATTCCCATCAAATCCTCTTTGACTTTACCTCTCATCTACACGGTTACAGTTTAGTTTATTGTCACGCATACTGAGGAACAGTGAAGCTTTGATTGCGTGCTGTCCAGTCACTGGAAAGGCAATACATGATAACAACCGAGCTGTTTACAGTGTATAGATACATGATAAGGGAATAATGTTTAGTGCAAGGTGAAGCCAGCAAAGTCTGATCAAAGATAGTCCGAGGGTCGCCAATGAGGTAGATAGTAGTTTAGGACTGCACTCTGGTTGTGGTAGGATGATTCAGTTGCCTGATAACATCTGGGGAGAAACCGTCCCTGAATCTGGCGGGGTACGTTTTCACACTTCTATACCTTTTGCCCGATGGACTCTGGGTAAATTCTGAGTGGCCGCTAATCCATGAGCCCTCGAATCCTTGAGATGTGATGGAATCTGACGCACCTGGAGGAAACTTACAAATTCACAAGGTAAATGTGCAAACTCCACGCAGACAGCGTTGGAGGTCACCGGAGGTGTGAGAGAGCAGGTCGACCGCTGGGGTGACGCCCTTGCAAAAGGAATTATTTCATCCCGTGCGCAATTAGATATATAGATGCATAGATACATAGACAATAGATGCAGGAGTAAGCCAGTCGGCCCTTCGAACCAGCACTGTATTCAATGTGATCATGGCTGATCATCCACAGTCAGTACCCCGTTCCTGCCTTCTCCCCATACCCCTTGATTCCACTATCCCTAATGGGGCTGTCCCACTGTACGAGCTAATTCAAGAGTTCTCCCGAGTTTCCCCTGATTCGAACTCGGAGAATCACAGTAATAGCCGCTCATAGGTACTCGGGGCTCTCGTGGACATTTTTCAACATGTTGAAAAGTCTTCACAAGCTTACCGCGTTTCCCAAGTACCTGCCGTTAGCGTTACGAGCCGCTAAGAGACGTCCCGAGCTCCGACGTACCCGCTACGTACATTCTACGTGCTTACCACGAGTTTGATTTTTTTTTTAAACTCGAGAGAGCTCTTGAATTACCTCGTACAGTGGGACAGGCCCTTAAGAGCTCTAACTCTCGTTTTGAATGTATCCAGTGAATCGCACTGCCTTCTGAGGCAAAGAATTCCACAAATTCACAACTCTCTGTATGAAAAACGAGTTACTGCCTGCCATTCTGACAGGGACCCGTTAATCCCTACTCTTTGTTTCCTGTCTGCCAACCAATTTTCTATCCATGTCAATTACCTACCCCCAATCCCATGTGCTCTAATTTTGCCCACTAATCTACTGTGTGGGACCTTGTCAAAGGCTTTCTGAAAGTCCAGGTACATAATATCCACTGGCTCTCCATTTTACTTGTTACATCCTCAAAAAATTCCAGAAGATTTGTCAAGCTTGATTTCCCCTTTGTAAATCCATGCTGACTTGGACCGATCCTGTTACTGCTATCCAAATGCGCTGCTATTACATCTTTGATAATTGACTCCAGCATCTTCCCCAATGCCGATGTCAGGCTAACTTGTCTATAATTCCTTATAATTGACATGGAAATTTCTTCAGGCATGCGAGGCGACTTGCTCCTGGTTGAATCCTGAAAGTGGTGTGAAATGATCTGGAAATGATCATCACTGTTTCACTCCAGGGGAAAAATCAACCTTCAATTGTAGAGCGCTGGAAAAGTGTTATGGAATTAAATTTCGAAACAGTAAAACAGGGAAACGGATGGTGTTCATACCAGCCATGATCGAGTCAATTTCAGAACAGATTGGCTGGCATTCACCCGTTCGTAAGCACTTCAGATGGAATTTGGAGAAGCCAGTTCAAGCACAGAGAACAGTGACTACATGACCTGCTGGTGGTGTTTGAGGGCCATATGTTGACCACAGCGTGCTTATCCTTTTTCCATGCACCAGCCAAGAAAAGGAGATGTGTTTTCAACATTGTATCTGACAGACAGTGCATTCATGAAAAGGGAACTGTCATAGCTTCCACCAAAGATTCCACAGCTCTGCAGTGGAAGGTCAGCCTAAGTCATATGCTTAGTCCAAGTGTGAAGATTGGTGCCCACATCTGAATGACAGAGAGCCAGCACTGCCCTATATGTGTGGCATGATCCTGAAGGTGAATGCGAGTCCTGGCTCAGGAGTCAAGGATCAATGCATTCAAACTCTAGCTATGGCTTCAGCTGTGAACTTCAGGAGCTGCCCGCTATCCAGCGGTACCCCTTAGAACGAAAATTTAAATCTTCAAATTAGGAGGAAATATCTCAGAATACCCCAAAGATGGAGAGACTGGAGATGTTGCAATCTAGAGCTAAAATATGAACTGGTGGAGGAACTTAGCAGATCAGGCAGCATCTGTGGAGGCAAAGGGATGGTCGATGTTTCAGACTGAAACCTTGTATGAGGACTGAGAAGTGTAGAAGGGAGATAGCCAGTATGAAGAGGTGAGAGGAAGGGTGAATTATGGGCTGGCAGATGAATGGTGGAAGCAGGTGAGGAGGGAGATGATAGGCGGATGTAACCAAGCCAGGGAAGAGAAGAGGCGGAGTTGGGAGAAAGAGGCTGGTGGGTGATAGGTAGACACAGATAAGGAGGAACAGGACCAGATTGAGTGGTCGAGAATAGGAGGTGCATCACCTACTGGGTGAGCTCAATGCCTTTGATGCCTCTTGTGATCGGGCAAATAAAGTAACACCATGGCATTCGCCCCCCCCCCCCCCCCCCCAACCATTCATGCCTCTCCCGCTGGTTCTTTCCCCTACATCTCAGTGGCCGAAGTTTCACGAGGGTAAACTCTTGGTCATCTGTCGGCCTAGATGGATTCTGAAATTGTGTGCTGACCAACTGGCTACAGTCATCGCAGAAATCTTCAGCCCCTCTCTTGAACAGTCAGTCTACTGATTGGCTTCAAGGAAATCTCCATCATTCCAGTCCCCCAGTGACCTGCCTCAATGACTACCGCCCAGTAGCTCTAACGTCGTTTGTTTTTTTAATCAAGATTCCAGCATCTGCCGTCTCTTGTGCTTCTCAATGGTCTATTTCTCATCTCCCTGTTCTTTCTGAGTAGCTTCCCTCCAGTGCTTTTCTGTAGCTTTTGAGCTTATCCGTAATTATAAGCAGAAGTAAATTGTGTGTTAAACATTTATGGACGTTTTGATACATTACTGAACACTGCACACGTTGCTTTCAGAGTGCACTTATTTTATTTTCTGCTTCAATGGGATCCCTTTGTGTGTTTATGAAAGTCAGTGGGTGGTTAAAAGAGTCAGAGGTTGTTTCATGCTAATGTTTCGCCTTGAAATCCCTGTGCAGTCTTTTTACTTGTAATTCATGGCCTATAATTGTGTTTTATATGGCTAATAAACACAAGACTTATGTTGTTATTTCTCCTCCAGTCACACATTGGTGAAATATAATTGAAGCTTGGTCCAATTAAGGGATATCCAGAGATGAGGACTGCAGCTGGTGGTTGCGAGCTGCACACCAGAGAAAACACACTATTCCAAATCCAGTGGTAATCCTTTTCATGTGTCTGGCAGTTTCTCCAGCCACCTTAATCTGAGCTCTCAATCTGCTGCAAGACTCGCAGAAAACAGATACCTGACCGATGTCGGAAACTATGCTTCGCTTCCGCACTGTTTTGAAGGTTTCTTCCACGGTGGTCCTGGTTCCTTCCCGAACGTCCATCTTCACCGATTCCAGTTGCATTAAAGCTTCTGCCTGTCATTCTGAAGGAGGTGTCTCGACCCGAAATGTCACCCATTCCTTCTCTCCGGAGATGCTGCCTGTCCCGCTGACTTACTCCAGCAGTTTGCGTCTATCTTCGGTTTATATCAACATCTGCAGTTCCTTCCTACACATTCTTGTTATCTTCATGGAATGTGCTCCTTTGTCTGCGCCTGTGTGTGTGTGTGTTTATATTGCACAGCATTTCACAGCAGTTACGTGGTGTGCCTGTTTCTCAAGCCACATGATAGCTTTCCTCACAAGCAAGTCCGAAAGACTGAGCACATAAATAATAAGCGTGTTGTCATGCAAATAAACCTTAAGCTCTTTGAATATGCATCATATTGAGTCTTCAGGCCTTCATGGAAATATTCCAATTCTGATCACTATTAACGTCACTCACAGTAAAACAAGAATTCAAAAACACAAAACACCAGCCCAAGAAAATGTAACTTCCTACAACTACAAGCTGAACATATGTGACATTTCAAGAGTTTATAAAGGATTTTCAGTTATATAATTCCCAGTCTAAGTTTATGTGGAGTTGTCAATAAGATGCATCATCTGGGTCTTCGTACTTTGGGTGACAACAATAACAGATGTCAGGCACTAGAAGTGTAGAAAGGAACTGCAGATGCTGGTTTATATCGAAGATGGACACAATGTGCCGGAGTAACTCAGAGGGTTAGGCAGCATCTCGGGAGAAAAAGGACGGGCGACGTTTTGGGCCGGGACCCTGCTTCAGAGGGAAGAAGGGTCGCGGTGCGGAATGCCACCCATCTTTTTCTCCAGAGATGCTGCCTGACCTGCTGAGTTACTCCATCACTTTGCGTCTATCAGGCACAAGAAAGTTGGTTTCCAAGAGTCGCTACTCCTCTGGATTGTCCGGGAGTCTTCAGGGATTGACAAGCATTCTCAAACCTGGCAATCCTGAGAGACGAGACCAATAAACATCAGGAATACAAAAATGTGTATCTGACTAAAAGCTAATCGGCACACGAAGGATGATTGCCGACTAGAGTGGTGAATGTAGCCCGATCCATCACGCAGTCGACTTCATTACAAAGTCTCATGGAGATAACTAGGAACTAGTGAGGAGGAGACCACGTTCGGGTTTGAGAAAACTTGATGGGCCGAATGGCCTAATTCTGCTCCTATTACATGTCTTTATGACCAAATGTGAAGCAGTAAATGATATATTTGTCTTTATTAGACAGGGCATAGAATATAAGAGCAGAGGTTATGGTACAACATTACGAAGCATTGATTCAGCTACAACTGGAGTGGTGTTCTGATCGCCATACTGTAGACTGGATGTGGTGCTCTGGAAAGGGTGCAGAGGAGATTCTCCAGGATATCGCCTGGGATGGAACATTTAATTTAAGAGGAGAGATGGGATGGGCTGGGTTTATTTTCTTTGGAGCTGAGAGGGCTGAGGGAGGAACCTGACAAAGTTATACAAAATAATCAGTGCCCCCTCATAATGTTGTATATCCCCATCAGATCCTCTTTCAACCTCCTCTACTAGATAGAGGGAAATATTTCCATACAGCAGGGATTACTAAAATTGGGGGCACAGGTTTAGGTATTGGGTAAGGGGTCCAGAGGGGAACCATTTCAGCCAGTGGGTTGTTCGAATTTGGAGCACATTGAAGAATGCTGCCGGTAGGTAGGCATCAGGAATTCGATGCACATTTTAATTGGTGAGGCAGGTGGACCAAGTACTGGTAAATGGGATGAGTGCAGTCAGGTACAGGGGTTCAATAGTCCTTTATTGTCATATGTATCTAGGTACAGTGAAATTCCTTTATTGCATACAGTTTGGTAAAAATCTTACTATCCATAGGCTCAAGCATACTCAAGTACTAGAGAGTACGAATAGTAGATTACACTGAGGCAGTGCGCAAGAATCACCACGCTTCTAGGACCTACCTTAGTCTTATCGATACCAAGTTATATTTTGTAGATAGAATGGCGAGACCTACTTTCTATATTTATACCAATGTATTTTACAAACTTTACAAAATGTATGACGTGGACTTGGGTGGTATGAAGAGCCCGTGTGTCTCTGTGAACCAAGAAGGAAGTGACCAGTGGAATTTCTGCTTCAAGGAAACATGGAATGTCTCTCTGTTCAGTTTAGTTTATTGTGACGTGTACTGAGGTGCACGGAGCGCCAGAGACCCGGTTTGATCTTGACTACAGGTGCTGTCTGTATGGAGTTTGTATTGTCTTCCTGTGACCTCGTGGGTTTTCTCCGGGTGCTCCTGTTTCCTCCCGCACTCCATAGAGGTACAGGTTTGTAGGTGTCATTGAATGTCATGCAGGGGATGAGGGGACCATGTCTACTGTTACTTTCCTGTGATCTTGTGTTTGTTTATAGTGTAGTTCCTCTCCATCTCCATAACATGCAGCATTGGAAATGTTAGGTGCAGATGAATTCCCACTTGAAGTACATTTGGAGTGCAGAACATTGCAAAGAAAAGGTCAGCACTGTGCAGAGTAAACTCTGAGATTGTGCAGTTCTGCAGAGCTGCCGGTCAAAGGATATAGTTCAAATGTTTTTAAAAAAAAACTGGTTGTTCTACAATACATCAAGGACTTGCGTTTTTAGACCCGTGAGGTTGGAAATTCTTCAGAGAAACATGTTGGAATTACATTATTGCTGTTTCCTTGGGCCAGATTTCACACTGGACCTCAGCATGAAATAAAAATCAAATGGGAAGTAAGGGTTCAAATTTCCCCCCCGGAGGATCAGAAAGGACACAATTTTGGTCTACTTCGTCAAAGGTATTTTTAATTGCACAGCAGGTTAGTGCTGTGTGAACTCATCTCTAGGTTTATAATCTTCGCATGGAGGCTATGAACTACAAATAAGACTTGCAGACTGTAACTCTTTTGACATGTTCATTTTGGTAGTCCCAGAGCGAGGTACTGCAAATGCTGGAAATGTGGAGAGAGAAACAGAACCAGCATATCATGTCAGAGGTTGATGGTCAGTCTGAAGAAGGGTCTCGACCCGAAATGTTGCCTATTTCCTTCGCGCCATTGATGCTGCCTCACCCGCTGAGTTTCTCCAGCATTTTTGTCTCCCTTTCATTCAGCCGGATGACCATTTCTGTGCTAGAAATCTTTAGGAACAATTGTAAGGACATTATGGTAAAATGTTATAGTTGGTTAGTATTATGATGTTGTTACGGGCACCATACCTTCAGCTATCCAAAGCTTTGGAGCGGGCACAGAGAAGATGTGTCGAAAAGGTACTTGAGACGAGGGAGTTCAGAGTTGCGGAGAGAATAGACAACCAGGTGTTCTCCTTGGCACTGCGAAAGTTCAGAAGCGTTTTAATGGAAATTCAAAATTAGTGAATAGTTAACTTTCTTCTGTGTATTTCTGGGCTGGTGGAATTGGAAACCTCTCCCATTTGGTTGCTCCGTGAGACTATCAGCAGTTACCAAAAACCCACTGAATGACATGGTCAGGGCTTCACATCTTAGTTTGAGAAGACAAACTTGTTCTTTCTAGTGTAGAGAGGTTAAGGGCTAATTGACCTTATTTGAGTTTCAAGTTATCAGAAGCTTTATCGGAGAATTTAGGGAAAAAAGGTTTCCATCTATAGTCGACTCAATAACCAAAGGAATCGGGTTTAAAATAATGGGTAAGAAAATCGTTAAGTGATCAGGAGTTTTTTAACAGAACGAGTAGTTAACCTGAAGCCCCCATCTGAAAGAGTGAGGATTCACATTCACTTGAAAGAGTGAAGTATACACACACTTGAAAATAAAACTCGGGGAGAAAAGGCAGAAGATGAGGAACCAAGTTCTGCCTTTGTCTTCTTGCGTGTGCCGTGCACAGCCTAAAGTTGTAGGACAACGTGTTCTATTTGATCTTATTTGATTGTGCACGCCGGGTTGATTGCATTCATCGAAATGGGGAGGATTGCACGTGAAGGTTGCAATCTCTCACCCCAAGTTCTGTCGAAGGGCTGTCGCAGAGTATGTGGGCTTCTTTGCAGTACAACATATATTTGAGATAAAAACTGATGGGGAAATATACAAAAACTTGGAACAAGTTTAAACAAGTCACTACAATATTGATTTCTTGATCTTCCGCTGAATTCTATTGAAATCTTGAAAAGTGTCTGCAGAATGTCAGCGTGACAGTCAGTACAAGACCTGATTTATTTCTGTGTTCTGAGGGTCACAGTAAGCAACACTGTACGTCTTGACTTTCACTTTGGTCTGTTCAAAGGAGCTATTTGGTTTGACATTAAATTGGCTCATTAACTTAGTGAGTGGTGGTGTCTTCACCTAGATACAGAGCTAGAGGCGTAGAGAGAGAGAGAGAGAGAGAGAAAGAGAGAGAAAGAGAATGTGATAGATTTATACAGCACAGAAACAGGCCCTTCAGCCGAACCTGTCCATAGCGACCAAGATGCCCCATCCATGTTAATCCCTCCTGTCTGCATTTGATCCATATCCCTCTAAAAACGTTCCAACCCGTGTACCTATCTAAAAGTCTTTTAAATATTATTGTGGTACCTGGCTCAATGGCTCCGGTACGCATGTGGTTCCTTGCTGTTGGTGTCCATGGCGGATCATCATCACATAAGCTGTTTATAAGGCTGACTGCTGAATTTAATGAGTCAACTGTATTCTTTAATTTTTTTTTTATTTTTTTTTTGTAAAATATTTTTATTAGAAATTTTAATAACTTTAAATTTTTGTCATCCTTTTATCAAGAAGTCAAAAAAAAAGTCTAAAAATGTGAAAATCTTATTTTTAACTTACTGACATGGACCAGTGCAAAAAAAGGAATGCTTCTTTCCTGCTGAAGTTTATTCCACACCCCTGTTAGTTGCTATATCTCCACACACTGTCCTTCCAATGCATGACAACAACGCTGGAAACGATTTTTCCTCCCCAAACCCCGTTTGTTTACTCTCAAGACTCCAGTCTGAGAAGGATGCCGACCCGAGACGTCACCCATACTTTTTCTCCAGATGTTCTTCCTGACCCGCTGAGGTATGCCAGCGCTTTGTGTGTCCATCTTTGGTATAAGCCAGCATCTGCAAGTCTTTGTCTCTGCCCTTTGTTTATGTTCTGTGGTGACAGATTTGCTAGCGTTGGAATAGCTATTTTCTCCAGTTACAGGTATTTTGAACGTGCATCACCCCTTCACTGTCCCAGTTCCAAAGAGAACGATATTATGTGATCTCTCATTATACTCCCAAGTTGTCAGGCTTTTATTCCGGATGATGTGAGCAGAAAGCTCCTTTCCAGTGGTTTCCTTCAGGTGCATTGTCTTTCGGTGTGGATGCAGAAACCTGATTATGTTCAATGTCACTGCCAGAAATAATCTGCACTTTTCAGTTGAAATTTTGTGATATTTAGTGGAGGAAGCCGGAATTATTTCTGCACAAATAGTGCTCAAACATCATTGCAAAGAATGATGGACTGCAAGGACATTAGGACAGGAACTCGCTGAAAGGTTTTTAAATATATTTTATATGTATCTCCAAATGTAGCCATGAGGGATGAGGAGATGAAACATCTCATGGTTAAGAGTGCTTTGAATGTAAATGCCAACAAAATAGAAAATAAGTATATTTACTGATATTATTAGCTTTAAAATATCACTTTTCCACCAAGAATTGCCTCTTGGAAGGTTCACCTGATAATATAAATAGTTTGTACTCTCACTGGGTGGTTGGGCCATGGACATGATATTTATAATATGATAAATTGTGTAAAATTTGACAGTGCCGGTGTACGTTGTCTACTTCTCTCTTCTTCTGGGCCACAGTGACCACCTCCCATGAATCCAACTCCACCCTCAGGACGGAGCCAGCCTTCCTGATGAGTCGGTAGTCAGGATCGAACCTGGGTCTCTGGTGCTGCAAGGCAGCAACTCTACCGCTGTGCCTCCCAATATGTTGGAAAGACCATTGCTGGAGACATGTAGTCCAGAATTACTTCCTGCACACTCTCCACCACCTGGGTTTTCTTCAGGCAGTGAGAGAGCATCACCTGATGTGCCAGAGTAGCATAAGTAGAAACATAGAAAATAGGTGCAGGAGTAGGCCATTCAGCCCTTCGAGCCAGCATTGCCATTCAATATGATCACAGATGATCGTCCCCAATCAGTAACCCGTACCTGTTTTCTCCCCATAGTACTGTTCCTCTGTGCAAGGCTCAACAAAAACTATTTCAAAAGACAATGTATTTTAACCTGTATATTCCTGGATTATCATGTAAAACCATGATTCCCTGGTGGGAATGTCCAATTACGAGCATTGTCAAGGACATTTTAACTGTAAGAACATAGACTATAGATTTATGGCCTCGAGTGACATATAGGAGGTAGATCGAATATAGAAATACAATCCATGCAAATGTAAAATAATCCTATCTACCGATTCTCTGTCTCTATTCCCTGCCTGTTCATGTGACTTTCTGAATGGCTCTTAAATGCTGCTATCGCATGTACTTCCGCAATTCCCCCTGGCTCTCTACGTAAGAAATTAGCCTCGCAAATCTCCGTTAAACCTTTCCCTCTCTTGCCTTATTTAAATGCATGCTCTGAGCCCTCTCCATACTCCAGTCTAATGCTGGAATGTGGAATGAACTCCCAGGCATCGTATATTCATCTTAACTGGGTCCATATCTAGGAGCAGATAACATTGAGTGTGTGTGCGTGGGGGGGGGGGGGGGGGGGGATGTATGTGTGCATCTACGTGGGAGGGATGGAGCAGGGGCAAGATGCAGGCAAGTGTGACTAGGCACTGACTGCTCCTGCGCAGCTGAAAAAGTGGTAGTGGGATTGGTACATGCTGGTGACAAGTTAGTTTGTGGAGTTAGAGACATGTATAAAGCTGCAGTTTGTGATCATAAAGTCTTGAGGATAAACCTTGGAGGTTAAGTAAATGAAGTAGGGTGTATCAGGTCTGTGGAAGGAAAGGACATGGACTAAGTGATCTTTTTCATTCTCACGGTGTTACTGGAAATGCTGTCTAGATCACATTGATCTGCAAACCACAACAGGAAACTAAATTGCATTTTCGCAGTTACTTTTATTCTCTGTTTCTGGAACTTGACTATGAAAACATTGGCTATTGTGTTTCAAGCACATAACCACAGTGACAACGTTTTGTTGAAGACTTTATTGAGCGTAAGATGTTCTGAGTAACGGAGAGGCGCAAAGTAAATCAATGAGCTCGAGCAACTTTAAGTTGTGTTAGAAAAAGGGGCTGCAGATGCTGGTTTATACCAAAGATTGACACAAATAGCTGGAGTAACTCAGCGGGTCAGGCAGGCAGCATTGTGTGTTTGGTTTAGTTTAGTTTGGTTTAAATATACAGCACGGAAACAGGCCCTTCAGCCCACCGAATCTGCGCCGACCAGAGATCCCAGCACTATCCTACATGCACTAGGGACAATTTGCAATTTTTTACCAAAGCCAATTAACCTACAACTCCCGCACGTCTTTGGAGTGTGGGAGAAAACCGGAGCACCCAGGGAACGTCCACCTGGTCACGGGGAGAACGTACAAACGCTGAATAGACAGCACCCGTAGTCAGGATCGAACCCAGGTCTCTGATGCTGTGGGACAGCAATGGTGATTAGATATTTAACTGGTGACTCCTGAGATGTGCTGAACTTCTTCCACACTGTGCAATTGGCATGATACCTATGGAGCCAGTCACTATGGTTATTATTCCTATCACCATTCAACAGTCTTGACAGGACTCATCCCCCACCCTGCCAACTCTCTCCAGGCAGTTGTATTTACCCCTCTGAGTATCATGTCACCACCTCCGCTCTCTCATGCTCTTCCACCCCATCTCCCATCTCCCCTTCCCCAGGTTAGGGGAATCGTGTCTGTACCTAGAGGCTGCTGCTTGATAAGTGACTGAACTGGACGCCAGTATCCAGTGGAAAGCGATAGGTTACTCTTCATTCTGTGCTGCATGGCAAACTCCCAGCTGTAAGTTTGATGTAGAAACCAGGAACTGCAGATGCTGGTTTATATTTTAAAAAATAGAAAGAAAGAGCTGCAGTAACTGAGCAGGTCAGACGGCATGTCTGGAGAACATGGATAGGTGACGTTTTGGGTCGTGACCCTCCTTCTGTTTGATGTTAGATATGTAAGTGTGATGTTTGTTGCTGGTGAGGTGAATGCTCCAGTCTTATTAATCTATCTGGACTAGAAATGAAGGAAGTCATGTGTCTTTTTTACGGCCTACTTGCCACTGAAATACTCAAGTGAACAAGACATCCTTACAAAGTTTGAAGAGGAAAAGTGCATTTGAAAAACGAATCACTGTGCACCAGCTACAATCTTCAGTTATGACCTCGGAGAGAGATTGCTGGCACAAACTCAACATCTGAACCATAACAGCGCTTGAGTAAACTAACAAGAACAAAAATGTCCAAATGTAATTATGCGTCATTTTTAGCTCCACAGATCATACAACAACCCAGTGATATTTGCATTCTGTTTGTCGAGGCATGTCGTGGTTGAGTGATATTTTCACCAGGAAAATTTGAGATTTAAATCAATCAATTACATCAATTATTAGATCAAAGTGAATCAATTATCGTCAAAGTCTCTGCAGACCACATTGGCATCTAACCCAGCTCGATTGACAGTCCCACAGACTGCTTTCAGACCTTGCAGGAAATGCTAACATCAAACCGCATCTACTAATTAATAATTGTTCTACAGTACATTACTTACAACTAATATGTTGCAATGTGATAATTTGCAAATGTGGTCTAACTACTTGTTCACACTTGAAGACTTTTGGTGGTCCAAGGAGAGAAGTCCTTTTGTATCATAAGGTTACTTCTCCCAACACATTCTCCTCCACTGTCCCAGAGGTTCTTCCTGTTCATCGCAGCTGGACCTTAAGGCAGTGCAGCGGTGCAGTTGCTGCCTTACAGCGCCAGAGACCCGGGATCGATCTTGACTACTCGTACTGTCTGCACGGAGTTTGCACATGCTCCCTGAGACCACGTGGGTTTTCTCCAGGTGCTCCAGTTTCCTCCGGGTGCTCCAGTTTCCAGTTTCTCCGGGTGCTCCAGTTTTCTCCGAGTGCTCCAGTTTCCTCCCACACTCCAAAGACTCTGCCTCAGAGGGCAGTGGAGGCAGGTTATCTGGATGCTTTCAAGAGGGCTTTTTAAAAATAGCAGAGTCAGGGGATATGGGGAGAAGGCAGGAACGGGGTACTGATTGGGGATGATCAGCCATGATCACATTGAATGGAGGTGCTGGCTCGAAGGGCCAAATGGCCTACTCCTGCACCTATTGTCTATTGTCTATTGACATACAGGTTTGTAGGTGAATTGGCTTCTGTAAATTGTCCGCAGTGCGCCGGATGGAGTGTGCGGGGTGATCGTTGGTCGGCGCAGACTTGGTGGGCCGAAGGGGATGTTTCCACTCTGTATCTCGAAAACTAAAACTAAAACCTTCTGATGACATTCATGGGGAAAAATAAATGGCTTTTCTGCACACTTGCAGAAGTAATAAAAACAGCTTGAATCATGTAACCCACTAACTGAAAGTGAAACATTCTTGTTCTGACCATATAATTTTTCAAAGAATCACGATGATAAATCAGAGCTCTAAAAGACTGACTTTCATGGTTTGTAAATTTGTGTAAATGATTTTTAACAATGATAAATATATTCTCCATAATCTTTTACTACCTTTATAATATGCGGAAATAAATTAACATTTTAATTTCCTGTAACATTTTTCCATGGTGTCACGAAGCAGTTTAATAGACCATTTCTGATATTTTTATGTTGATGCTTTAAGCTGCCAGTTATGTCTGACAATACATCTAGGTTGGAAAAGAGAGCAATGAGAGATTATAAATAGCACGGGTAAAGCTGAGCATCCTTCAGCACCACGGAGGTAAAGCACACGTGACATACACCTTTGTCCTTTTGTTTTGTGAAGACCACTGGTGGGATGTCTTTGCAAAGTCAGGGTGAACGATCACCCATCCCCCTGTCTTAGGTAGGTCACCACTTGCATTGGGAGTGCTGGGCAGAGAACCTATAATGTTCACAGTTTGCTGACCCATTCTTCCTTTGCTCACCGAGGATCCGTTAGATTATATCAGACAACAGTGTGGGGATTACAGTGGGGAAGGTTCACAGGAGCAAAGAATGGTTCACTGTAACATAGATGGGGAGCATTCAACCCATTGGTTCAATGTCAGCTCCCAGCTGAGCAATTTCTTGTCTCATTTCCCTGCTTATTTGCCAGTGTGGCACTTTAACCTTCTGGACAAGCCTACCATGCAAGATCTAGTTTTAACATATTCCAAGTCCACATATACAATGTGTACTGCCCTGCCTCAATAGATCTTGCCTCTACTTGTAACTCAAGCCTTCCAATCCCAGCACCATCTTTGTGAATCCTTTCTGTTCAGTCTCTTGCTGAACCAAATCCTTCCCACAGTATGGTGACAAAAACTGCGCACAGGACTCCCAAGTGTGGTCTCATCAATGCCTTGTTCAGTTGTAACGTATCATCCCAACTCATGGTCTCAATGCAAAAACAAAGGAGAGCTGGTGGAAGAACTGAATGGGTCCGGCAGCATCTGGCGAAGAAAATGGGCAGTTGAAATATTGGATGGGGATCCTTCATCCAGCAACTTTGCTTTTTTTGCCTGAATTCTCTTGTGCTTTTTGTATTCAAAGCCCTGACGACTGAAGACAAGCATGCCAAATGTCTTCTTCACTACTTGTCTACCTGCATCACCTCATTCAGGGAACTATGTACTTGTAAGCCTAGTTCTCTGTCTTCTATATCACTCCCCAGAACACTGCCATTGACTGTGCATATTTTGCCCTCGTATATCTTCCTCTCACGTCGCACTTGGCTGAGTTAAATTGCATCTTTCATTTCCTTTTCCCACTTTCTCAGTTCCCACTTTCTCAGAAGAAAATAAACATTGCAAATGACCATCAGCAAATGTTCCATGTATTTAAAAAAAAAAAAGTAACTGCTCCAACGTTGGTGCTGGGAAAATATTCTGGGACTGTTACTGTTGAGACATTTTATTGTCTTGAAACAGGCAGGTCACGCCACAGAATGCACAACAGGAAGCATTTAGCTGGCTGTGGGATTCAGCAATGCATTCACCCCATGAACCAGGCACAAAACTGTGTCTTCTCTGGGTCAGCGTTGTGGTGGAAATGCGCATTGGTACGACAAGCAGCCCAGTGAGAATCCCTGGGTACTGGCAACTCTCCGACACAGCATGAAATTAAAATTGTCAGCCCTTGTGAAGCACGCATCCTACCATTAACTCTCTTTTCCACTCTGCCTGGAGTCAGGACCAAGCTTTTCGGGCTTCCGAATTAAGGTTGCCTTAATTGCGTGCTTCTGTGCTGCAATTGTCCTGAATTAATCCTTCTCCTGAAGGGCTGTTTTCCAGCTTGTGTGACGCTCACCGCAATGCGGGAGCCAAGCTGTGAAGCCAACTTCTCTGAAAGCTCCATGACTCACCCTGCGTCTGCCTAATCTCCTCTTCCTTCAAAGATCAGCGTTCAATCTCCTCTCCTCACAGTTTATGTCTGCAGCTCTTCCCGATGCATTGGGACGATTTGGCTATTTCGTCCAAAAGAGGATTATATACAAAAATATTATTGTGCCATTTTGTCAGCTCAAACTTGGCCATTGCCAACAGTTCAATCACAGCTTGCAGTGGGGTTGTCTCCTGCTTACACGTTGTAGACTGGATTAGTTAAATAGACATCCCAGTGAGCAGAGTAATATCTCAGAGCAGAACATCATGTGCTGTTGACTGAAGCTACTGTTGTATTCATTCATCTTGTGCTTTTGATGGATGTTGAAACTCCACACTGCTCCTTGTGCATAATATGCTTGAGACTTGTGTGATGTTCATTGCATTATGTGTGTTGTGTAGTCACCTTGGTCAGCACTGTCCCTTTAAATCCAGTTTGCTGACAATTGGATTTGTGTTTCCCCTTGATTTCTGCAGGCACTGATTCTGAGCCGGTGTTAAACTGTAGATTTTCCTCTTGCTTTGAGGCAAGGTAGTTGTGGAGATCAGAACTGTTATTTGTAAATGCCCGGCGTAGAGGTATTGAGAACAGGAGGACGTTGGTTTAAGGTGTGGGGGGAAATATTTAATAGGAACCCGAGGGCTAAAGTTTTTACAAAAAGGTGGTGAATATATGGAACAAGCTGCCAGAGGAGATAGTTGAGACTGGTATTATTGTTACATTTAAGAGACATTTGGACAGATACATCCTATGGATAGGATAGGTTTAGAGGGTTATGGATCAAGCACGCGCAGGTGGGACTCGTGTAGATGGGGCATGTTGGCCGGCATACGGCAGATGGGCCGAAGGGCTTGTTTCCACACTGTATGGCTCAATTATGTCAGAACCTGTGACTTCCCAGTCTCTAATATAGGAATGTAGGGAACCGTACACAGAAAGCATAGAAGATGTGTATCATTTATTTGATGTTCATCTCAAAACATGCTACTTTTCTGCACAAGCATTTCATGCACGACATGGGTTTGGCACAGTGGCACATTTAGAAGAACGTCTGTCAGCCGTTTCAGAAACCTAGGTCCAATCCTGACCTCTAAAGGGCCTGTCCCAGCAGCATGCAGCTCCATGCGATGAGCGCGACCTAACGTGGTCGCTTGAGCCGTCTGGCGTCGCGGGGCCGGTCCCACTTCGTTCGCCGGAGCCGTGCGGAGTTGTGCGGAGATCGTCCCGACATGGCGCGGGGCTCCGAAAAACTGACCAGTTCAAAAATTCTGCGCGGCAACGGCTTGTCGGCTCGCAGTCGCCTCGACACATTACACATCGCCTCGACATGGTGCCTCCGTGACCCTCTCTGTAGGTGCCTCCGCGTCCCTCTCTGTGTGTGCCTCTGTGCCCCTCTCTGTGTGTCCCTCTCTGTCCTGGCGAACTTACCTTTAAGACTTCGCTCCAAGTTCGCCTCACTTTGCGCCGCGTTGCGCCACTCACCCCACCTCCGCGCGGCCCCCGCTGCCGGTCTGGTCGCGCTCTTCGCATGCAGGCGCATGCTGTTGGGAACGGCCCTGTACAGGGATTACCCGACCTCCGCGCGGCCCCCGCTGCCGGTTTGTTCGCGCTCACCGCATGGAGTCGGATGCTGGTAGGACAGGCCCTTCATGCTTATTGTGCGAGTTTGCTCGTTCTCTGTGACTGAGTGGATTTCTTACAGGTGCTCTGATTACATCCTGCGCCCAAGAACAAACAGGTTGTAAGTTTAAATGGCCACTGTAAATTGCTCAATGGGTGGTGGAAACTGGGAGAGGGGGGTTGATGAAAATGTGGGAGAATAGAATGAGATTAATGTAGGAGTGGTGTAAATGGGTGGTTAATGGTCGATGTGGACTCGATGGCCAAGAGGGTTTTTTTTCAATGCTGTATCTTTCTGGTGGTGAATCCATAGCATCATCACATGTATTTCTATATCTGCTGTACATGGTTCTGCTTAAAACTTTAGATACCGTGCGGTAATATGCCCTTAGGCCCACCTAGTCTGAGCCGACCAGTGTTCACCCCGTACATTAACACTTTCCTACACATTAGGGACAATTTACAATTTTATCAAAGCCAATTAACCTACAAACCTGCACGTCTTTGGTGTGTGGCAGGAAACCGGAGCACCCGGAGAAAACACACGCGGCCACAGGGAGAACGGACAAACTGTAAGGCCGCAACTCTACCGCTGTGCTGTAGTTTGTGCCAGCTTGCACACCCCCCTTGTGCTGCCTCTCGGAGATATCCAGAGATGTTTAGATAGGTGCAGGGATATGCAGGAAATGGAGGTATATTTGACTATTACAGGTGTCATGGGATACGGGGAAAAGGCAGGAAAATGGGGTTGAAAGGGAAAGATAGATCAGCCACACTTAAATGGTGGAGTAGACTCGATGGGCCGAATGGCTTACTTCTGCTCCTGTGATTTATGAAACTTATATGGACAATATGCAGGCAGAGGAGATTAATGTAGCTTGGCATCTAGTTAAGCACGGACATTGTGTGTCCCAGGGCCTCTTCCTGTGCTGTATTGTGCTATAAAATACAACAGCATGTTCATCTTAAATTCTGCTCCAGGTTGAAGAACATTGCAGTAAAATCGAGTGAGATGCGTAAGCAGCAGCAAAGACAATAATCAGAAATTAAACTCATTGATAATACAAATCTCTGAAAATTTTCCCCAGGCGAGATAACTTTCAAATATAACACGTCCATCTGTCAATTTCAGATCAATTTGGGACTGTGGGCTGTCTCATGTCTGACAGAAGAGATCTAGGCTCTTTTCCCAGGGAAGTATTAATATACACAGGAGAGCAATCTTTCAGATGGCCTAGTGATTTGGGTGTGGGTAAGCTAGAGATTTGATAGTGGATGCTATTAGGTGGCAAGTGTGCTTCATTTAAACTATTGTTATGTTTAAGGGGTTTACGTATGGTCGTGCAGACAGAGCAGGTGTGGGAGCAGATTGTGGGCACTGGTTCTGTGTTATTCCTGGTGCACTGATCCGATATTGTCTTGTGCATGCACAGCTACTGTTCACCACGCTGCCAAAAGCAATATTGCAACACAAAGGTGTTGCAATATTAGTCTATTATCTAGTTTATTAGTTTATTATATACATGTTAAATAAGGACATTGGATGATTATATACAGTGTGTGGAATCATTAGCGTTTAGTTTAGAGATACAGCGTGAAACAGTTCGCGCCGGCCAGCGATCCCTTGCACACTAGCACCCTCCAACACACACCAGGGATACGTTGCATTTAAACCAAGCCTATTAGCCTACAATCCCACACGTCTTTGGAGTGTGGGAGGAAACTGGAGCCTCCTGGAGAAAACCCACGCAGGTCACGGGGAGAACATACAAACTCCGTGCAGACAGCACCCGCAGTCAGGATCGAGCCGGGGTCTCTGGCGCTGTGAGGCAGCAACTCTACCGCTGCGCCACCGTGCTGCCCTTTTCAAGTTAAACCAGGGGCCTCATCATCCACACAATTGCATTCAGTTTTTGTTTTGCAGTAACTGAAAAGCACCAAAGGGAGTCACAGTGATGAATAGGGTGAGAGCCTGTGTGCAAGAGTGAGTTTCTGAAGTATGGATGTCGTGCCAAGGCTGATCTTTACCTCAGCACTCCACTTCACACACTGAGCTGGCTCGCAACATTCATCAAACTCTGCCGTGAAGAGTTAATTTGATCCAAGCCACTGGCGGGGATGGCGGGAGCATATTGCATCTGCTTCAACCGTTTATGCAAAGACGTTTTTCCAAAGATACGGCAACAGTCACAGAGACACCAGTAGCCTAGGAGAATTGAGCAAAGGAGACAGAAGATAACATTGGGAGACGACTGAACACAACTCTTTAGACTTTAGAGGCACAGCGTGGAAACAGGCCCTTTGGCCCACCCAATCTGTATCGACCAGCGGTTAGCCCATGCACTAGCACTATCCTACACGCTAGGGACAGTTTTACAATTTTGCCAAAGACAATTAACCTACAAACCTGCACGTCTTTGGAGTGTGGAATGAAACCGGAGCACCTGGAGAAAACCCACGTGGTCACAGGGAGAACGTACAATGTCCAATCAGACGGCCGACCGTCGTCGGGATCAAGCCCAGGTCTCTGCCGCTGTAAGGCTGCAACTGTACCTTTGCGCCACACTGCCGCACTTTACAGGAATACAAAGCTCGCTGCTTTCCAGGAATACAGAGGGACCCTCAGAGTGGGTAACCGTGCAGCACTTCTCACAGCGGGGGTAACTGTGAGGGGAATTTGGGCAAAGCTCCATGGCAGGATGACGAGTTTGGTGCAACAGTTGCATCTCCAATCTGGAGGCTCCAGTGAGCTGGTTTTGGTGCTGACCTCTGATGCAATCTGTATGGGGGTTGCACCTTCTCCCTGTGAGAGTTCCTCCACATCGCAAAGACATGTTAGTTGGTTAGTCGGTCAGTGTGTAACCTGTCTAGTAAGGTGGTGGCAGGAGGATCAGGGACGAGTTGATGTCTATGTCAGAGAGATTAGGTTATAAGGAAATAAGTGGGGGAATGGGATTACTCTGGGAGTGAAATAATACTACACCTGGATCACTGGAGTTGAAGTAAAGAAACAACTCTTTTCACCGAATCTTGGTACACGTGACAATAATAAACCTAAACTTAGTCCCAAACCTAAATAAACATGATAGACTGAGTAGTATTGCACATAGTCATGCATCACGGAAACAGGCCCTTTGGCCCAACACATCCATGTTGTCCAAGATGCCCCATCTAAGCTAGTCCCATTTGCCCGTGTTCATAGTCATAGAGAGGATCTGAGTGTAACAGTGCAGGGGAGTCCTGATACTTACATTGGGAGGGTAACAGAGTAGAGAGCAGCAAGACCTAAAGGCGGGCGTGTGTGTACCCCATGACAGAGCAATAATAACAAGGGGATAGTTTTACAGGAGAATTCAGAAATATTTCTGAGGGAGCAGAATTCAGCAATGGTCACAAGACAGCAACAGTGTAAGTGTCATCGTGGGGCGGTGTTGCGCGAGCAGTTTCACACTGATAGAAGCGGCAACATCGGTGGCCAATGCTGAGGACATGTTGGCCCATAGTTTGGAGAACGCAACAGGATAATTCACATGGAGATACACAAGGCTGCAGATGCTGCAATCTTCAGTTAAAACTAATTGCCGGAGGAGCTCAGCTGAGGCGTCCCGATCTGAAACGGGTTGTCTATCCATTTCCCTCCACAGAGGCTGCCTGACCTGCTGAGTTCTTCCTGTTTGTTTTTTTTAACTCAGGTTCACTCACATGATGTCCTGAGAAATAAACAACCAGAAATCAAGTCAAACATAAAAGAGCTTGACTCAAATTAGTGCTGCTCCCTGTCATTTTATAAAACATGCTGCGGTTCCTCAGCAAACTGAAACCCGGTTTCTTTTTCATTCTCTCCTTTGAATTATTCTGAAACCAAGGAAGAAACTGAGGAGCTTCTAACAGCAGCGGACATTACAGCTCATTTATTCATGTATAATTTCTTACTCTATGGTTTCGACAATCTGACATTGACAGCAGCATTTGCTGAATCCTTGGGGTGGTATTAATGAATCTGTACAACGCCTGGAGAAGGTAAATGTGTTTGTTAGTCGCAATCACATGCCTGATGGTCGAGATTTATTCTTTCATAATTAGTCTGCCAACATGATCTTACAGTTCAGATGATTTAATTCATGGTTACTGGGCAGAAAGTGTGAAATGCACCCTTATTCCAATGGTGACTGCCAGGATTAAGTCACACAAACCATAATCTTGGATTTAAAGACTATTTTGATCTTTTAAATAATACTCAGATGCAGCATGGAAACTGTCCCTTCGTCTCCGAGTGCACTCTGACCATCGAACACCCGCTCACACCTGTTCTTAGTTATTCCACTTTCTCATCCACTGCCGACATGCAATTTTTACAGAGGCCAATTCATGTACAAACCCGCACACCTTTAGGATGTGGGACAAAACATGTTGAGGAAACCCATGTGGTCACGGGGAGAACATGCAAAGTCCACACACACACACAGCAGCCGAGGTCAGAATCCAATGCGGGCCTCCAATTAGCTGCATCACAGTGCAGTTTTATTTCTTTAGCCAGAGAGTGGTGAATCTGTGGTATTTACTGCCTCGTGGTAGTGGGGGCCTCGGCATTGGCTGTTTTAAAAGCAGAGATTGATAGGTTCTTGATTAGTGAGGGTGTCAAACAGTGTGTTGTGTGTGTGGGTGGGGGGGGGGGTTTACTCAATTTGGTTTTGATTTACACCGCGGCTGGTCTTCTTTCAACTCGTTAGTTCCTCTGAAGATAGACACAAGAGTCACTCGGTGGGTCAGGCAGCATCTCTGGAGAAAAGGAATAGGTGACGTTTCGGGTCAAGACCCCAATTTCCAGTCCATAAGGCGATCTGTTCTGCTCCTTGTCCGTTTTGTCTGCATTCACTGTTCTCATTGACTGGGACCGTTATGGGGCACCGTATCTTCCTTGAAAATCCAGACATCTGCCAATGTTCCCTGTTCCCTCTTCCAAAAAACACAATAAGGCTGGTCAAACAAAACACCGATAGTGGAATCTGACCATTAATGCTTCATAGAACAATTTCCACCTGAAGCAGACACAAAATGCTGGAGTAACTCAATGGGCCAGGCAGCATCTCTGGAGAAAAGGAATAGGCGATGTTTCGGGTCGAGACCCTTCTTCAGACTGAGAGACAGGGGAGAGGGAACCGAGGGACATGAAAACCTACAAAGGGATGTGGTCGACGCTGTCCAGGATCCCACCATGGGGGGGCAGTGTAGTGCAGTGGGGGCAGGTTTGTGGAAGACCTTGGTCTTACAGATGCTGAGTGTAAGACCCCTCCACTCGCCCATTCCAATGAAAGAGAGGATTGCATCTGCTCAGCTCCCGAGCCTACACAAACATCAGCATTGGCGATATATGTGAACACGATTTCAGCATGTTAAACATTCTTGATCTGGTGCGTAGTATTGTGTCTTTGAAGATTAAGGCCTTCATATCCACAACAAAACTTTGCAGCCTATTAATCTGGTTGATTCCCTGCCCTCTAATGTACTTCTGACACTACCAAGAGTAGGCATCACGTTAATCTTTTTGAGCTGCGCACTGGGAGCACGTTGAGTCCCTGTGTAAAAGGCAGAAGGGTTGCACCACCTCTCGTGCTCCCCAAACCCCCCACACCCACCCACCCACCACCACTTACTCCCACTGTCCCTCCCTCCCATCTTATCCTTTCTGTGATAGAGTCTGTAAATCCCACATTGGTCTCATCAGCCACCTCAGATCCCACAGATTCAGAGTGAAAAGACACAAAAGGCAGGAGTAACTCAGCAGGGACAGGCAGCATCTCTGGAGAGAAGGAATGGGTGGCGTTTCAGGTCGAGATCCTTCTTCAGACTGATGTCAGGGCAGAGGGAGATACATAGACAAGGAAGTGTAAGATGTGAAAATAGGACAAAAGGAATGGAGATCAATGAAAATGTAGAATTGATCATTGTTAGATGGGAGAAGATAGCCAGAAAGCAGAGGTAAAATGTAGTCAGTAAGTCTGGTCGGAGAACTGGGAAGGTGGTGGGGGTGGAGAGAGAAGGAAAGCAAGGGCTACTTGAAGTTGGAGAAGTCAATGTTCATACCGCCGGGGTGTAAAATGAGGTGCTGTTCCTCCAATTTGCGCTGGGCCTCTCACTGACAAAGGAGGAGTTCCAGGACAGAAAGGTCAGTATGGGAATGGGAGGGGGAGGTAAAGTGTTTAGCAACCGGGAGATCAGGTAGGTTTAGGCGGACTGAGCGGAGGTGTTAAAGGTGGCGAAGAAGTTGTTCCTCTGTTAAAAAATTAAATTATATATCCTGCATTTATCTACATTTTGGTATTTTCAGTTGAGACCGGCACAAGCCATCAGAGGTGTTCCCTGAATAAACTTCCTCGTCTGCTCACCTCTGCAATGAATTCATGCAATTAGTTCATGAGCATTTTTGTTACCGAGCTGGAAACTCTCTTTTGCCGCTTGTCTCTTCTAACAGATGATGCCAAAAGGCAATTCACTCTCCTTGCAAAATGTAACGCTCTAAAAATACTTGCTATCATCATTTCTTACAGAAAAAGACACTTTGACCCTTCCTTCTTTGCCATTGTTATCTCTTCTCCAATTTTTCTTTCTCGTCAAAACCCATGGTCAACTCTCAAATCTGTGAACATTTTTCTTGGAAATTTGAGTTTGTATTCCTGTAAACATGTTTCCATGCCCGCCATGGTGATGAAATGGGTCTTATTAAAATTACTGATGACCGATCCTGGCAGGCATTACTTAGATCATTCCACAGCTGTCAGCATCCTTGACTAAACCATTTGTTTAAAAAATTGTCTCTGCCATCACAAAGCTGCCTATTCCAGTTGCACCCACAATGACGTTAGGGCCTCTCTTCCCCCTTGCTTCGAGGTGTTCCCCAAAGATCTACCCTCCTACCCCCTCCCAATTCAAATTTCTCCTTTGAATTCCAACCCTGAGTCAAGTACTGAAAATTGTCACAGAAAGAACAAGCAAACTCCACACAGACAGCACCCGAGGTCAGGATCAAACCCGGGTCTCTGGCGATGTGAGGCAGCAGCTCCACCGCTGCGTCACTGATAGTCTGTATCTTCCAGTGGCTTGATGTTTCTAAGTGGTGGTTGTGTCAGCTGAGAAAGGGCCCTGCAGTCTTGCTCGTTACCCGTAATCTCTCTCGAGGAGAGGGGAATGGAAGGAGGTGAATTCAAATGTAGACAGAGAAAGTATGTGGACAGCAATACTTTGAACTGTGCTATGAAAACAGCTTAGAAATAGATTGTAACAGATGCTGGAAATTCTGGAAGTATTCGTCTACACTGCTCAGAGGCAGAGGCTAGACATTTGACACTCTCCATTTCCGTGTTAAGCCTGGCCTTTGTAATGTAACCATTCTGAAGGTGGGGTGCAACTTCTCAGATTTCATTGGACTTCAGTGGAACTGTGTTAAAGGTAAAGTCATGCAGGTCAGAGTGGGAGTGGGATAAAGAACAAAAGTGACGGGCGACAGGATGCAAAGCCGAGGGAGAGATAGTTTTCAACTTCACCCCCTCCTTGGAAACAGACATGGAGGTTTTGGTGTTTCCCACCTTGGCTCTGACCAGATCTCGCTGTTTGGCTACAGTTTGAAGTAGAGCCCGATTATTGACAACCCTTTCACCTCAAAAGAAGCTTCCAACCAAACATCTGCTCTTTGCCCCGCTGCCCTCTCTCACCTGCGCAACATTTCTCATCCTCTGTCCTTGCCCCAGTCAATCTGCTGCTGAAACCTCAATCCCCAGCTTAGTAACCTGTCGAGTCAACTATCTCCATCTTGCAGCCTTGGCAGGCGACAATTCACTGAGAAGTCTCCCTTCTAATTCACACCAAGTGTAGATCATTCATAGTTGCTGTAGGAAAGAACTGCAGATGCTGGGTTAAATCGAAGGGAGACACAAAATACTGGAGTAACTCAGCGGGACAGGCAGCAACCCTGGAGAGAAGGAATTTGTGACGTTTCAGCTCAAGACCCTTCTTCAGATTCACTGAAACATCACCCATTCCTTCACTCCAGAGATGTTGCCTGTCCTGCTGAGTGACTCTAGCATTCATAGTTGCTGTCCTTGCTGATCTGCAAGGCTCCGGTCAGACAGCATCCCACTTTTAAGATACTCATTGTTGATTTTAGTTGCTTATTTTTGGTTGCAAGGCTCTTCCCTTCCTCTGTGGCCTCCTCCATCCCTGGGGTCACTGTGCTCATCCAATTTTGCCTCGTTGTGAGGCACCAATTTTTGCTGTTGCCTTCCACCTTAGATCTGCTATCCCTCACTACACCTCTCTCACACTCTCGCCTCCTTTCAGAGACTGCTTAAAATGTACATAAAATATAAAAGGCTACAGCACAGGAATATGGCTCTTCGGCCCACAATGTTTGTCCAAACATGATGCCAAGTTAAAACGATTTCATTTGCCTGTACATGATCCATATCCCTCTATTTCCTGCACTTCCATGTGCCTTTCTAAAAGCCTCTGAAACCCCATTAGAATATCTGCCTCCTCCGCCACCCCTGGCAAGGTATTCCAGGCACCACGACTCTCTGTGTGAAAAAACATTTCCCTGCACATCTCCACTAAACCTTCCTCCCCTCACCTTATATGTGTTGGACATTTCCACATACAAGGTAATTCAGAGCAGAAATACTATCAGGCACTCGCTTGTACTAATCCCATTTTATTCTCTCAATGTTTCCATCAACTACCACTAGTATCTACTGCACACCTACGCACTCTGGGAATTTACTGTGGCTGATTAATCTACTGACCTGCATGTCTTTGGGGTGTGGGAGGAAAACAAGCACCCACGGGAAACCCATGCTGTCACAGGGAGATCATGCAAACTCCACACATGCAGTTCCGGAGGTCAGCACTGAACCTGGGTTACCAAAGCTGTGAGGCAGCAGCTTGACCCACTGTGCCATTACACTGCCCATGCACAATGGTGCAGTGACATTAAATTTAATTATATCAGGTACCAAGCCTCTTCAGTTTGCAGCCGAACTGGCCTGCAAAGTATTCCAAGAGCTCCCGTGTTTTTATTTCATATGTCCAATGTCTGTAGCATTTTGCTACTCCAAATAACTAGCCCTTGACTAACTCTAGTTCATGTTATTATTATTGGCACATGCACCAGGATACAGTGACAAACTTTGTTTGTGATATTTGCATGATATTTGCATGATAGAACAAAGGAGGACCTGGGGTGGGGGGACTGCTGTGAGGGAGGGGGGAGGGGGCTGGAGAGAGCAAAGGAGGACCTGCCGCGGGATACTGTGCAACTATGTCGGCGCCCTTTAGGTGGCGACTCTTGGCATACCTTTGGAAATAATTTCACTGTGACTTGTCTCGTGTGATGATAAAGTATTTATTCATTCATTCATTCATTCATTCATTCATTAACTTATACCATACAACCAATCCGTACAAAAGTACAACAAGTGGAGCATAGAGGAAAATAGCAAGAGTGCAGAATATAGTTACAGCATTATTGCGTTACAGTTACATCTATCCTCATATTTCCCTATGTACAACACTGTTAAATTTTCCTTATTTGTGCACCAGTGAAGGAGTTGTGTGATTTAATGCATGAATGGTGTAATATGAATGCAAGTTGTTGTTGTTATCCTCCTCCTGATATTGTGTGGGGCCTAGATATCCAGAACACACACTGCATTTTCTCTCTGCCTCAGCCACACTCATGCTTCATTCAAATGAAAACTCATTTGATATCCTTTCAGTTAATGGTCCCGCAACGTTTCAACTGAAGACATTTCTTATTGCACAGAGATCGATTCTACTTCATTTTCCCGCAAGCAGTTTTAGATATCAAACATTCTATAAAATAATAAACCTAAGAATATTTCACATTATTTTACAGGCCTATAACACTTACTGTGAAGTACTGAGACCTGTCAAAGTAAGTCCCAGACCTAGCACTGGACTCTTTTAAATTCTTCATCCTCTCAGTACCGTAACACTGACAGTTAATTCTTGCCTTTCAGCATTCCACAGCTGAGGAGTTGCTTTTCTCCCTCAACCTTGCCTTTCTTCTGTAATCTGCAGCCTTGTAGGGATGCACAGAGGCGCAGCATTAGAGTTGCTGCCTTTCAGCGCTTACTGCGCCAGAGACGCGGGTTCGATCCCGACTACGGGTGCTGTCTGTACGGAGTTTGTACATTCTCCCCGGCGTGAGTTTTCTCCGAGATCTCCGGTTTCCCCCCACACTCCAAAGATCTACAGGTTTGTAGGTTAATTGGCTACTTGATACAAGTGAAAAATGGCAGGGATCGCTGGTCGTTGCGGATTCGGTGGGTCAGAGGGCCTGTTTCCACTCTGTATCTCTGAACTGGGCGAAAAAGCATGTCTTTGCTCCGATATTGGTGCTCACCTTGACATCAGGGTTGCTCTTTGATCTGATGTGTAGAGAAAAATCTTCTGGAGGGTAATAAATGGCACTGCTCCCGTGACAGTTGGACGCATGTCACACGTGAGATGGTGGGCAAAAGTGACAAATCCAGATTGAAATAGATGACGCCCTGTGGATTACCATTCTGGTACTAAATTGTCACTTAATGCACTTCCACATCCTACTGCCAATGGACCATTGCTCTATCTGATCAGATTGGGTGAGTGAATCTCAGTAGCAACAGAGATGCACCATTCCTTCCCTTCCCCCTAAGAAAGTGCAGGGGCCTTCATGGAACACGTAGCAGGTGCAAGATCATGGTTTCACCGGCAATTATTGAAGTTGGGGGTGGAGACAGGGGCAGTTGTGAGTGGAGATGCGCGTAAGTTTATCAGTGCCAAATGGGATATTTGGGTAGATTAAAAAATGCTGGAGTAAATCAGTGGGCCAGGCAGCATCTCTAGAGAAAAGGAATAGGTGATGTTTTGGGTCGAGACTCTTCATCAGACTAAGAGTTAGGGAGGGGGAAACTAGAGGTATGAGAAGGTACAGAACAATGCAGAGCCTGCATCGATGACTCGGGGAAGGTGGAGCCCACAATGGTCCATTGTTGGCTGGGGTCGCACGGTTTGTATTTTTTTCGTTAACTCCGTGTCTAGCTTCAGGATCTGCACCTCCTTCTTACACGTTGAATACTTGGATGGTAGGCAGGGCAGTAGCCATTTCACCACATACCTACCAAATTTGCAAAAGGTGCCGCTGCTCGGGATTACACTTTCTATTTAACATTACCAAACATGTTTGAAGACCCTGGCTTGATCCTGACTACAGGTGCGGACTGTACAGAGTTTGTACAGTCTTCCTCTGACTGTGTGGGTTTTCTCTGGGTGCTCTGGTTTCCTCCCACACTCCAGGTTTGTAGGTTAATTGGCTTCTGTAAATTCTAAATTGTCCCTGGTGTGTGGGTTAGTGCCAATGTACAGCGTAATCACTCGTTGGTGCGTACTTGGTGGGCTGAAGGACATGGTTCCACGCTGCATCTCTAAAGTTTAAAGTGTTACCGTGTTAACTTACTGCGTTGACTGAGCATTTGTGAAATAGTATAATTTTACCAAGTCATAGAGGTTTGTCCAATGTCCTTGATTTCTAGACTTGAGTCTGGGATAGATATCGCAGTCTGCCATAACTTTGCCCACAGGGAAAAGAGAAACACTGTCACATCTGGACAAAACTTCGAAGTCTGAGTTGGCCATCTTAAGCATAAACACGATCCTTGTGTATGCTTAAGAGAAGCGGAACAAAGTGTTGTTAATTGATGAATGAAAAACTGATAGCAAGGTGAAATAAAAATATTGCAGATCATTTTACAATTCTGCCTTCACAGTAGCAATACTTGCAAAGCTTTTTCACACGTTCTTGAGATTATGAACTTCTCGTGGGCAAAAGTGACAAATCCACTGATTGAAATAGATGACTAACCCTCTTGCCCTGTGGATTACCATTCTGGTACTTAAATTGTTGGGATAGTCACTTAATGCACTTTAGATGGTAAAGAACAGAATCTGTATAACTTGAAATCACCTATCCTACTGCCAACAATGGACCATTGTGGGCTCTATCTTTTCTCGATCATCATTGCTTATTGTATATCTTTCATTCATTTGTTCTATGTGGCGTCTATATCTCCCGTTTCCCTTTCCCCTGAATCTCAGTCTGAAGAAGGGTCTCGACCCGAAATGTCACCTATTCCTTTTCTCCAGAGGTGCTGCTTGACCCTCTAAGTTACTCCAGATTTGTGTGACTGTCCTCAGAATCTTTAAGAACCTCAGTAGATTACAAAGCATCTTGTGGCCCAGGCATCCTCTTGGGGTTGATCTACTAATCAATAAGATCATAGGTGATCTCTCATTCTGGAACAATGCTCCCTGGTTCTGTATTTTTCCACAAGAGGAAACTTCCTATCAGCATCTATGTTTTCAAGTCCTGTCAAAATGTCATCTATTTCTACCAGGTCATCTTGCATTTTTACAAACTACATCAGTAAAGGACTAACCTGCTGAACCTTGGTACATAAATAACCCCTTGCTTCTGAAGGCAAGCCAATGGACCTTCAGAGAACTGTCTCCTCTGCACGTATATCCCTCCATGAACAAGGAGACCCAGACTTTATGTGCAACCTGAGATGCGATCTCATCAAAGATCTCTACAGTCGTACTGTTCTGCTTGTATTATCTTGTCCATGGCAGCTTAAAAGATATTTGAAGATGTTACACGCTAGTTCAGTGCAGGCCTCAATGTTTATTGATTGTCAAGTATTGCTGACTCGTCTTACCCTCGAACAGCTGAACATGTGTAAAATGTGTGTCTCTCTATGCCCTCCGCCTTTCCAGCAGGCTGGTAGTTGAATTTCCTAGAATAATGGTAGCTCATTCAGAAGGGTGCTCATTTTGACAGCCCACACCTCTACAGTCCCCCACAGCACTGTCAATGGTTGACTTCAATTAATTCTCTGCTGAACATGACTATTGCATCTGTCTCCACACATTTTCAGGCAGGGTGGAGTGATTACTGTGTAGAATACTTCCTCCTGGTGACGTTCACTGCTTAGCTAACCGCTTAAGTCCGTGGCTTCAGTGTACCAGATCCATGAACATATCGTAATTCCCCTTTGAGTTTCCTGTGCTCCACAGAGAAAGGCTCCAACTTGGTAAAACCGGAGATGAGGTAGATCGCACAGGTTGTTACGGCTCTGGCTTAGTGTGGTGCAAGCAAGTTATAGCAACATATCTTACTCCATTGTAACATAAAGTTTGTGTTTTCTCAAAATGTCTTGCAATAAGTTGTGGATCCTAAAACGGGGAAGTATTTAAGCAGGCTTCCTGTTCACCGATGAAGTTAGATGAATCCATAAGCACTGCAAAGGAAAACGAGTCAGTTGATGTTTCTTTCTAGTGTAATTTAGCCCATTTGATATGTAACGGGTTACAATGGGACCAGTTTTAGCCTGAAAGAATAAGGGGTGCTTCATTTCATTTTGGGACAGCAAGATGGATTATTTTTCCTACTTTATAATTCTGTTATCCAGTACTTCAAAATAAAGGAGGGGATGGAGAGATAGATCAGCCATGATTGAATGGCAGAGTGGACTTGATGGGTTCAATGGCCTAATTCTGCTCCTATCAGTTCAGTTTAGTTTATTATCATGTGTACTGAGGTACAGTGAAAACTTTTTGTTGTGTTCTAACTAGGCAGCAGAAAAACAATACATGATTACATCAGTCTGAAGAAGGGTCTCGATGGGAAACGTCACCCATTCCTTCGCTCCATAGATGTTGCCTCAGCCGCTGAGTTTCTCTAGATTTCTGCCGACCTTCGATTTTTCCAGCATCTGCAGTTCTTTCTTAAACATGATTATAATCAATCACTTATGATGTTATTTTAAAAAAATTCATAAACAACAGTTGATACATGGTGATTGAACAATTTATGGCACTTCTCCTTCTTGCCTAAAGTTGAAGGACAATTTGTTCTATTTGATCTTATTTGACCACATGAAGGTTGCAATTTTCCACCCGTTTATGGCACTGACTCAAAGACTCAAAGAAGGTGACCTCACTTTAAGGCCAGGTGACCTAAGGTTTGGTAAAAGAGTTAAGGGCCTGTCCCACTTGCATGCGATTGTGTGCGTTTGGCGCGACCAAACGGAAGCGGAGTTCACGTACGTCATCACGCAACGCCACGCAGGGCGGTGATGTCGCGCAACGCCACGCGCTAGGCGTACGCCGTCAAGACACTGTGTACGCCGTCAAGATGCTGCGTACGACATCAAGACGCTGTGTACGACCGCAATGCGCCTGCGTGCCTACACGCCGTTGGCGCGCAAGATTTTCACACACTGCAGGAATTTAGGAGCCCCGCGCGATGTCAGGACCAGCCCCGCACAACTCCATATGCCTCCGCGCTTCTAAGTGGGACCGGCCCGCGAGGCCCGTTCGCCTCGAGCGACCACGAGGTCGCGTAATTTGTGAGCCAAGGTCGCGTATGTGGGACAGGCCCTTTAGGCTTTAGGTACGAGCATAAAGGAAGAGAGAGGTGGAGATGATGCTCTGGTGTGAGTGACTGGAAGTACAGTAGCTGGCGACGGTGACTGGGAAACCTGCTCCACCAACTCACTCTCCGGGATGCAAATGGCACTCATTGGAAGAGTATCCCACTGGAAGACTTCAGAGGTCACGGAACATTTTATATCGATGCTGTGCACAAAGCAGATTTAGAAAAGCACATTACCGATGTTGCGTCTTATTGCACTGTTTCTTAATTATACATAAAATCTGAAACCTTTTCCTTGTATCATATTTATTTTCTGACTATAGGCTGTGAACTTACAATATGTGGTTTCTACAAAGAATATGATATGAAAAATAGACTATAACAACTTAGATCCCTATTTGAACTTGCCATAATAAAATCATTTTGCTTTAGTTCATTTTATTTTTATTAAAACGCTAATCTATTTTATCTATTGTAATTTCGCTTTTATTATTACGTTCCAAGCTTCTTCAAGCATAATGATTTCACTGGGGTGATGGGATTGTCTTTTTTCACGTTCTTTGTGCACGTTAGAAAGTGTGAAGAGCAAGCCTCTTGGCCATGACTCTGTTGAAGCGTTTTAATAAGATCAGGGTGATTGGAGTGTAACCTCAGTCGGAGCCCTGGTAAACATATACCACCATCAGCACTGCCTTTTGCTTAACATAGAAACATAGAAAATAGATGCAGGTGTAGGCCATTCGGCCCTTCGAGCCAGCGATGTGATCATGGCTGATCATCCAAAATCAATACCCATTCCTGCTTTCTCCCCGTATCCCTTGATTCCGTTAACCCTAAGAGCTACAGTGAATCTAACCCTCTCTTGAATGCATCCAGTGAATTGGCCTTCACTGCCTTCTGTGGCAGTGTTTTGCACAGATTCACAACCCTCTGGGTGAAAATGTGTTTCCTCATCTCGGTCCTAAATAGCCTACCCCTTATTCTTAAACTCTGACCCCTGGTTCTGGACTCCCCCAACATCGGGAACATTTTTCCTGCATTGTCAAGAATCTTCACCTGAAAAATAATTCATGCTTTTGTTCTACTCTTTTTGTTGGTGATCGATCTCTATGCTTGCCACATCCAACAATTTAGTTGATGGCGTTCAAGCAGTGCCTTATGGTGTTTATAGATAGCCTATAACTTATCCTTTTACAACCGGATGTACAACTGTTGATGCACATAAATACACGTAGCCGACAGTACGAGACAGAAATTGTTACTTTTCGCACAACATGGGCGATCCATCAGGCATGAGATTCATATTTATATGTTTACCGATATCCTGTTTCACTGAAAGCTCTGCTCTGTAATTCTAAATCGCAAACTGCTAAAGCCCCAAATCAAACACTGCCTGCAGAACAACGCTATATACATGTTAACTCATAGTCAAACAAATCCATGTCTTTCATTATTCACTGACTCACTGATGGGTGTGAACAAATTAAAAATGGAACTGAGAGAACACAACCAATTTAAGTTTGATATTACAATATTTTTTTAATCCACAACAAAGTGTGTGGATTTGGTGCAGGTGGAACTTGGTTTTCCTGGAATGTAGACACTCTACAAAGATGTTCCTTTCTATCTCCAAAAATAGCTAGCGTCGCGTGTCCAATGCTTCATTAAATTGAAGGAATCTTTGTCATCGCCGATTATATCCTGACTCCAGTCCAACTCCAAAGGGTTAAACCATCTGTTCTCATTGTCTTCCGTTGCCACTGACTCGATTTTACAATTCTCATCCTCATTCAGTCTGTTTCATTCCACCTTCTGGGACCAAAACTCCACAATTTCAGAGGGTGGTGAATCTGTGGAATTCTTTGCCACAGAAGTCTGTGGAGGCCAAGTCAGTGGATATATTTGAGGCAGAGATAGATAGATTCTTGATTTATATGGGTGTCCAAGGTTATGGGGAGAAGGCAGGAGAATGGGGTTAGGAAGATGAGATAGATCAGCCATGGCGGAGTTGACCTGATGGGCCGAATGGCCTAATTCTGCTCCAATCACATGATCTTATGAATTTCCTTTAGACTTTAGAGATATAGCATGGAAACAGGTCCTTCAATTCACCAAGTCTGCGCTGACCAGCGATCACACGATCTACTAACACTATCCTACACACTAGGAACAATTTAAAATTTGGAGATGCCAATTAGCCAATAAAATTGTACGTCTTTGGAATGTGGGAGGAAACTGGAGCACCTGGAGAAAACCCAACTGGTCACATGGGGAACATACAAACTCCGTACAGGCAGCACCTGTAGTCAGGGGCTCTGGCACTGTAAAGGGCCTATCCCACTTGGGAAACCTAATCCATGAGTTCTGGCGAGTTTGCCTTTGACTCATACTCGCAGCATGGTCGACACGAGGTTGTAGGAGGTCTTCATAACTCTCCTTCATGCTCGAGAGTGTTCTCTGCGTACTCGAGGCCTCAGCTTGGTCGTGGCTTTTTTTTCAATAAGTTAAAAAATGCCTGCAAGTAAAAACAAGGTCGCCATGGAAAAAATCGATACTTTTTTTACTCGTAGGTTTAGCTGCAGTAGGCCGTAGTAGGTCGGCACGTTAGTCGTAGTCAATCGAGGGTAGTCGAGGGTAGTCGAAGGTAGTCTTCATGATAGTCGAAGGGAGGTCGAAGGATGTCGTCTTCACTCTCCACTATTCAGTGTCCATTTTTCCCAAAGTTAATTGTAGCTAGTCGAAGCTAGTCTTCAACATAGTCGAAGGAGGTCTTCTACATAGTCGAAGGAGGTCTTCAACATGTCATTTCTTTTTAAACTCTTCTAAACTCGCCAATTAGGTCGCCCAAGTGGGACAGCCCCTTATGGCAGCAACTCTACCGTTGCGTCACTGTGTGCTCATGAACAGTTCCTGAAAGTTGTTTAGCTGTTATTTGCACTATATTAATGCAATGTGGTGTTTGTAAAACTCAAGGATGCATTGGAAAAGTTGAGGTGTAATCAGCTATAATAAGGCAATGTATCAACACAGGGGACTTTTGGGGCAGAATTAGGCTATTCGGCCCATCGACTCTATTCTGCTATTCAATCATGACTGATCTATCTTTTGCTCCTCAAACCCATTCTCCTGCCTTCTACCCATTATCCCTGACACCCTTACTAGTCAAGAAACCGCCAATCCCTGCTTTAAATATATAATTTGACTTGGCCTCCGCAACCGTCTATGGCAAAGAATTCCACAGATACACCACCTTCTGACTAAAGAAATTCCTCCTCATCTGTATTCTAAAGGTACGTCCTTTTATTTTAAGGCTGTGCCCTCTGGTCCTAGACTCTCCCACTGGTGGAAACATCTTCTCCACATCCCCTTTAACCAGGCCTTTCACTATTCGGTAAGTTTCAATGAGGTCCTCCCCTCATCCTTCTAAACGCCAGCTATTGCTGCTATCACTGTTATGTGCATTTCCTATTCCTAGACAGCCAATTTCAACACAAACCAGTCAGTTTCTCTTAATCCTTCCTTCACAAACTTGAGGACAACCCATAGAGGGCAGTTTAAGCCTGAACCTTGTGAATAGTTGAAGGGCTACCAGCTGAGTTAAACTGACACACAGTTGCAATTATGTGCACATAATGACCGGTGCACAAAATACATGATCCCACTTAGCATTCAGGTTTTAGTTTGTTCCTATAGGGGGTTTGCACGAAAGGACACTGGGTCATAGGGCTTGACGCACGGAGCCGGAAATTCCATCTGGAGGACATACGTCACTTCCGGTACATGTTATTAATGCAAGAAACGCGTACTTTCCGATCTGTTAAAAACCGGCAAAATGTTGGCTTTTGGCGCTGTAAAAAATTGGGGAAGTCGGGGTAAGCGTGAGAGACATGTACCAAACTTCAGAATTCCAAAAGTGAAGCAAAATGAAGGTACTATATACTGTTATTTCTCCTCACTTTTGGAATTCTGAAGTAGGCTAAATGGATCTCACACTTATCCCGATTTCCATAATTATTTACAGCGAAAAAATTGACCATTTCGGCGGGTTTTAACGGGGCCGCTACGCTGTAAGTGCTTACCTGCAGTTCATCGTGTGTAACCCACTTGGGGTAGCGCAGCAACAGCACGGGTCATGGGTCGTGACCCGACTGCCGTGAAACCTCCCTATAAGCATTTCAGGACTATTATCTCATGCTCTGTGATTCTTTATTCTTCGCACGTCAATTGACTACATTAGTGCGATTCCATTCCTTATAACAGTCTTGCACTTAATAGACAGGAGGGCCACAAACTCTACAGCAGTCTGAAGAAGGGTTTTGACCCGAAACGTTGCCTATTTCCTTCGCTCCATAGATGCTGCCTCACCCGCTGAGTTTCTCCAGCATTTTTGACTACCTTCAATTTTCCAGCATCTGCAGTTCCTTCTTTAACTCTACAGCAGCGCTCGGCAACCTTGTTCTGCATAGGGGCAGGGACGCATGCCTGTGAGCGGATGGCGGGCCACAGCTATCACGTGTACACATGGATCCCGCACCGGATGGCAGGAATCAAATCACGTGTTCACAGAAGGTGGACAAAAATGCTGGAGAAACTCAGCAGGTGAGGCAGCATCATGCAATCCTTGCATGTCTCACCCACTGAGTTTCTCCAGCATTTTTGTCCACCGATTTTGCAACCATCTGCAGTTCTTTCTTAAACGTGTTCACAGAAGGTGCGCTGCCGTGCCGGTGGCTTTGCACGGGATGTGGTGCAGCTAGAGCTCGGCCGCTGCTCTGGGTGCCCGGCTGCTGTTCGGGCGCTGCTGCTCGGGGTGCCCGGATCTCTGCTCGGGGCGCAGCTGCTCGTGGCGCCTGGCCGTCGGCGGGCCGGATGATTACGGGGGAAAAATATCCGCCTGCGGGCCGATGATATCGGGTTACGCGCTGCATTTGGCCCGGGTGCCGTAGGTTGCCGACCCCTCCTCTACAGGCAGACGGTCATGAGTTTGAACCTGACCAAGCCTATTCCACCAAAGCGATTTGTTTTAAATAGAGGAAAAGATATGTAAGATTTGCAGTTAAGATGAACCTTTCACATTGTCCCAAATAATTTATCAGCCAAAGAAATATTGTTGTACTCGAATGAATGTAGCAACCGATCTGAGTGCAGGAAACCCCAGTTAATAACAGTGTGATAATAGCTCAATACAAGTCCATCACCAATTTTCCCGCACCCTTAGTTCCAGAATCTTTCTGGATTACAGGTTTAATAGCAGTATAATAACCAAATAATCAGTTTTCTCACAATGTTGATTGAAACGCGTGTCACTTGGATAATCTTTTTGCTCTTCTGTGAAATTATGCCCTTTCATAGAGTGATACAGTGTGGAAACATGCACCTCAGCCCTATTTGCCCACACCGGCCAACATGACCCAGCTACAGTAGTCCCATCTGCTCGCATTTGGTCCATATCTCTCCAAACCTGTCCTATCCATGTACCTGTCTAACTGTTTCTTAAATGTTGTCTGCTTCAAGTACCTCCTGCACATGGCAAGCCTGCCCAATGTAGCCAGTTAAGGGTAACCAGGATCTCAATGTTGGGGTGTGGGATTGGACACTGATGTCAGTTCATTTATTCTTCCAGCGGAACAGTATTTGGAGATCTTTTTTTCCAGCACCTTGAGATTCCTGTTCAAGGCACCCTTTTTAGACTTTATACTTTAGAGATACAGGGTGGAAATAGGCCCTTTAAATAGGCCTCTATTTAACGTGTGGGATATTGTATAATGGCAATTGTGAGGTTTGTTTCTTTGGACTGATTTCCTGTCTACATTAGTGGCTATAGAATTAGCGTTGATTTTGGACGATGAAGTGGATTGACTGTTTGATGGTTGAATCTTTCATTGTTTATTCACTCGAAATGAAAACAGTTGGCTTCTGCTTGTAATTCTTTCATCTGACTCTTGCATTTCAAGTGCATTGGGGCTTTGAACCACAAGCAATGGAACTGAGTAGAACATCTCATTGCAAAAGGACTGCATTCTCCTTATCCTTTTTTGTTTAGTTTAGAGATACAGCCTGAAAACAGGCACTTCAGCCCACTGAGTTCACAGTGACCAGCGTTCCCTGGACATTAATCCTACCCTACACACACGAGGGACAAGTTAATATTTTTGGAGATAGGCCCGAAACGTTGCCTATCTCCTTCGCTCCATAGATGCTGCTATGAGTTTCCCGCTGAGTTTCCCCAGCATTTTGTGTAAACCCCCAAGTTAATATTTTTTATATTTATGCCAAGCCAATTAATCTACAAACCTGTCCGCCTTTGGAGTGTGGGAGGAGGTCCATGCAGGTCATGGGGAGAAAGTACCGACAAGCACCCAAGTAGTCAGGATTGAACTCGGCTCTCTGACGCTGCAAGGCAGTAGGTCTACTGCTACACCACCGTGCTGCCTCTTGCTGAGGTTGCTCTGATTATAATTAGAGGTGGTAGAAGAAACATTCTATAAGTGTTTAACACAAGACTGGAATTGTATATTTGAAAGCTATTATGTGGTAATCTTATTTATAAGCAATATTGACCAATGTGGAAACAGTTGCTTGATGTTTAGACTGATTGCTGTGTTATATTTTGTTTAGTCTAACTCTGAATTTTAGATGGGAAATGACTAATCTCCAACATTTGTGAAGCTGATTGCAAGTGCGCATGGAGTTAGTTATGGCATCAGATGCATCAGAAGCTTTCCTCAGAGTCCACTAAATACAACACTAATGTTTCTGATTATATTGAGCTAATTTCTTGGGTTTATGTAATGATCAGAGATATGTTCCTTGTTTATTTAAATCGTAAAGTGCTGTGTGTCGGCCATCTGTTTGAAAATCCCATCCCATTAGACCCACTCTCTGCTTCTTTCCCACGTTTCTCCCGTTAAAATCACGGTGGAATCTGTTTCCATCCTGATGGTAGCTTGTTGATTTTCGACGACCACATTCTACTTAAAACGCTACCCACTTTTTCTTTCTAGCCGTAGAAACAATGAACTGCAGATGCTGGTTAATACACAGGAGGACACGGAGTAAGGTCATAAGTGATAGGAGCAGAATTAGGCCATTTGGTCCATCAGGTCTGCTCTGCCTTTCTGATCTATCTCTCCCCCACTGTCCTGCTTTCTCCCCATAACCCCTGGCACCCAGGTGGCGCCAGCAATAGCTGCCTCGCCAACGGTCTGTCTGTCCTTTCCCCCTTTGTGTTTTAATTGTATGTGTTAAATGTATGTTTTTAGTGTTCTTTAGCTTGTTTTATGTGGGGGGTGGGGGGTTGAAATAAACTTTTTCTAATCTTTTACTTCGACGGAGATACGATTTTTCTCCGTATTGTATCTCCGTCCGCACTGCGGCCTAACATCAAGGAGTTGGCGGCCTTTGCTGGAGACCGATTTTGAGAGCTCCACCGCGGGGAGCCTACGGGACTTTAATATCTTGGAGCCCGCGATCCCTTTGCCAGGGGTCGACCTTGGAGCTTCAACTTACGTCCGGTGCCTGCAGACCTAACATCATGGAGTCTGCGGTCTCTGGGCAGAGACCGACTTCAGGAACTCCAACGTGTGGGAGTTTCGACCACCCCGACGCGGGAGTTTCGACCGCCCCAACGCGGGAGCTTCGATCGCCCCAACGCGGGGGCTTCGACCGCCCCAACACGGGAGTTTTGACCGTCCCGACGCGGGAGTTTTGACCGCCCCAACGCGGGAGCTTAGATCGCCCCGTTGCGGGGGCTTCGACCGCCAGCTGCGGGAGCTTCGATTGCCCCAATGGATGGTTCGACTGCCCCGACCGCGAGAGAATAAAGAGGAAGTAGATTGGACTTTCCATCACAGTGAGGAATGTGGGGAATTCACTGTGGTGGATGTTTATTTTAACTTTTATGTTTGCCTTGTCGCTTGTATGGTAATTTGCATGTCACTGTACCTTAATTGGTACGTGACAATAAAAGACCTTTGAAACCTTTGAAATCTTTGAAACCTTTAATCAAGAATGTATCTGTCTCTGCCTTAAACTCAGGCAGTAACTCAGCAGGCCAACCAGCATCTGTGGAGAACAAGGATAGATGACCCGACCCAAAATCTCACCTATCAGTCTGAAGAAGGGTCTCAACCTGAAACGTCCATGTTCACCAGAAACATTCCTTGTTCACTAGAAATGCTGCCCACCCTGTTGAGTTCCTCCACCACTTAGTGCCTTTTCTCTTTCTTGCCACTGTAAATCGATGGCATTTAGTTTAAAGGGAATGTGGGGAAGGTATTATGTAATAAATGGGGATTACTATTGGATTAGTATGGATGGGTGGTTGATGGTTGAACGGGCCTATTCCCTGCCGTCTGACCCTATAAGCACTCCTTAGCCTTTTTAATTTCAGTGCTATTGATTTTTCTCTTTGAACATTATCCTCGTGGAGAGAACATTTCTTGTGAAATCAACACCACTGTGAAGATTGTGAGTTAAGCAGTAAGTGGTTCTGTGCCAGATTCCACATGGACCTTGGACCGACTGGGATCATTTTCTTAAAACTGGGAATGTCTTAAGGGAGCATTATCACCAGCACTGCCAAATGCCCTGGTTACTGAGGGAAGTTAGAAAAATGTATCAGTCCTCAAAACTGGATTCAAGTTAAAACCAAACCAAACCAATGCTCCCCTGGGCAGAGATTGTTGTTCCTGAAAGGATGGAAAAATCCCAGCAGCCTGGCGTCATACGTCACACTGGTGAGACCACCCTGGAGAGACCCTCTATCCTGGTGATGCATTTTACTCCACTGAAGATACCTAGGTGACATACTTTACTCGTGTGAAGTCACCCACGTGAGGTACTTTATCCCAGTGCAGTCGCCTGGTGATGTACCTTACCCTGGTGAAGTCACAACAGGTGGGGCGTTTTACCCTGGTAAAGTCACCCAGGTAAGGCACTTTACCATGGTGAAGTCCCCAAATTAAGTACTTTATCCCAGTGAAGACACTTGGTGGGGTACTTTACCCTGGTGAGGTACATTGTCTGGGTGAAGTCTCCCTGTTGTGAGGTACCTCATCCTGGTAGGTTACTCTCATGAGGTGTTTCGTTACCTATGAGGTACTTTACCCATATGAGATCACCTTGATTATCCAGTTTATGCTGGTGAAGTCACCCTGTTGAGCTTGTTTCTCATGGTAAGATCATGAGAATGGTTGGTCATCTATAACTGTCACTAGATTGGAGTAGGCATTTGGTTAGCCCCAAACGCACGGTAAAATAATCATGAAGATTGATCGTTTTAGTGTGTCAGTCGGTTTATATGTTCCAAAAGCCTTTTTATTTCTCCTTAGGGCCCTGCATGCACTCCTGTGAAACTGATGCAGTTAATTTTGCATGCATGCCTAACAGCAGGTGATGGATCTCAATATGATTAATTACATGTAAACTGTTGTATGAGGTTCCCTGAAGCTACAGTGAGGCTCTGTGCACCAGATTGATTCCTAGGTGGAGAGGGCTGGTTTATCAGGGAAAAAATTAAGCAGAGCGGGCCAAACACATGGAGTGTAGGAAAGAACTGCAGATGCTGGTTTACACCAAAGATAGACACAGAATGCTGGAGTAACTCAGCGGGTCCGGCAGCATCTCTGGAGAAAAGGAACAGGTGGTGACTGTGAGTCTGATGAAAAGGACTCGACCCGAAAGGTCACCTATTTCTTTTCCCCAGAGATGTTGCTTGACCCGTTGAGTTGTTGGCACACACAAACACACTTGGATTCATGGGAGGTGGTCTTGGAGGGGAGTATGCTTCTCAAACTGTGGAGCATCCTGGACAATACAGCTCACCCCCTCCATGACGCACTGGTCAACCTGGGGAGTACCTTCAGCAACAGACTGGTTCCACCAAGATGCAGGACAGAAGGCCACAGGTGATCCTTCTTCCCTGAGGCTATCAAACTGTACAGACTCCCTTTCCCCCCCACCCGTCCTCGATCTTTGCACGTTCCCCAAGCCTTTCATAGAAATTAGGTGCAGGAGTAGGCCATTCGGCCCTTCGACCCTGCACCGCCATTCAATATGATCATGGCTGATCATCCAACTCAGTATCCTGTACCTGCCTTCTCTCCATACCCCCTGTATTTTATGACACCACTGTTGGCAGATCAATATCCCTCCTGGGATAAATAAAGTTCTATCGTATCCCAGCAAGTACAAGCCAGGCAGAATCAGTCCAAAGAGTCGCCACTTTCTGGTGCTGACAAATTTGTTTATCGCACCTGCACCCTTTCATCTTCCCCAATATTCTCGGTGGTCCTCCATCGCATCTGTCATTTGCCATCTTTGATTCCTCGGCACCCAGCTTTGTCCCCCTCCCCATCATTAATGTTATCGGGGTCCCAGCACTGAGCTTGCGGCACCCCCCCCCCCCCCGTTCATCCTACTCTTTGTCATGTTGCCCCTCTGCCGCCCTCCTCCCTCCTCTCCCTTATCCACTCTACTAGCTCCTCTGGTCAGGCCAAATCCATGCTCCCAATGATTTCACCACTATACTCTTTAATTTGACTCTAGCAGTTTTCCCCACTACCGATAATCCTAATTCATGGAACATGCCACCCTTAACCAGATCTGGTATTGGTTTAGTATTACTGAACCAGTAATAAGACCTGTAACCCCCTGATCCAGATAATGTGATTGAAATCCTGTTTGCATATCTGTTTAAATTGAAAACTGGTTGTTTTTTAAATAGAAAAGTCTGAAACGGTAACTGGCCAAAAATAAGGTTTTTATTGATAGTCTGGAGTCACTCTGATGCCTTTGAAGGAAGGAATCCTGCAGTTTTGTGTGGAACATAGAAACATCGAAAATAGGTGCAGCAGTAGGCCATTTGGCCCTTTGAGCCAGCACCGTCATACAATATGATCATCCACAATCAGTACCCTGTTCAAGCTTTCTCCCCATATCATCTTGATTCTGTTAGCCCTTAGAGCTATATCTAACTCTCTCTTGAATATATCCAGTGGATTGGCCTCCCCTACCTTCTGTGGCAGAGAATACCACAGATGTGACTCCATTTGGGTCAAAGACCAAGTGATCGTGTGTGATTTCTATTCACCTAGTGCCAGGGTGCAACCTTTCTGCTTTTGTGTGGAGAGTTCAGGAACAGGTAATTTGTCTCCCAGACATTAATGCTGGATTCTCAAAAGAAGAGATCTGTGTTTATGCGGTTATAATGTGCTTAGCACACTGGTCACCACGGCATGGGATTAACTCACATTGTCAGAGCCCATTGCGATTCAGAAACACATTTCTTTTTTTTTTCTACAGTTAATGGCATTGGGGAAAGCTTGAAAATGCTTAGTCCCGTGAGAGAGACTGAGGGAGGGAAGGGAGAGGGGGTAACGCACATAAACTGGGAGAGAAGGGTGGAGACAAAGAGGTAAGGAGAGAAATAAATAAATGCATAAACAGGAGAAAGGGTTGGGAGAAAGAAAGGCAGAGGAAGAACTACAATGAACCGGAGGGTGGGACAAAAGAGGCCAAATGGCATTGATAGGCCGAATTACCTAATTTTGCTCCTAGAACTTATGAAAAGAGGGGTGAAGAATGAACGACAAGCACAAACAAAAGTGGGAAAGTTTGGGAGAAATGAGAGGGAGAGAGAAACACACAGAAAGTGGGACCTGAGAAACATATATGCTGGGGAGGGGATTGGTGTGAAAGTGGGAAGGAATGGGGGAGAAATGCACATAATGTAAAAGAGAAAGATAGGGAAACCTCAGAAGACGGAGAGAGAGAGAGAGAGTGAACCACGAACCTGAGGTAGGGAGATTTCATGCTGCCTGTGACATCCCCTGTGGTTTGGAGTCACCTTGTCAGAGGAAAAGTGTTGTCAAGCTAAAAGGGCGCTGAGAAGATTCACGAGGATGTTGCCAGGACTCAAGCAGCTAAGCTACAGGGAGAGGTTGAGCAGGCTCGGTCTTTATTCCGTGGAGCACAGGAGGATGAGGGTCATTGTACAGAGGTGTATAACATCATGAGAGGAATAGATTGGGGAAATGCTTCTGCCCACTATAGGGGAATCAAGAACCAGAGGACATAAGTTTAAGGTGAGGGAGGGGGAAAGATTTAATAGGAACCTGAGGGGCAACTTTTATTACACAAAGGATGCTAGATATATGGAACGAGCTGGCAGAGGAGGTAGTTGAGGCAGGAACCATCACAACGTTAAAAACATTTGGACAGGTACATGGATAGAATAGGTTTAGAGGGATATGGGCCATACGCAGGTAGGTGAGGTTAGTGTAGGTGGAGGATGCTGATTCATGTGGGCAAGTTAGGCCAATGGGCCTGTTTCTATGCTGTATTTCTAAGTTCTAAGACTTTATTTTCTGAGGTTTTGAAGAGTGAGAGGAGAATTGAGTGAAACACAGACAAGATAGAAGGGCCTTAATACAGGGATGTGGAGAAAACATTTACAGGAAGCATTAAAAACATTGTTGCAAAATCTTGGAATCACCTTGAGGAATTATGATCTTTACCATCATTCCAGATTGCTTTGGTGCAGTGCTTCAAAAATACGCAAACACGTTTGTACCTGGCCACCCACAATGCAAAACCCTCTTTGGTTGTTCGTTCCTGCAGAGGATTTTTGTTTATTCTCCATTTTGATATTAGGAATCACATGGATTGTTTTTGAGTTTTATTCATACCTCATTCCTTTCCTTAGAAACTAGGCCCCAAACCCAGGAATTCAATTTGATGCAGTTGTGCATTTAAAATTTAACCGATTAGGAGACGGAGTCACTTTTATGATGCTTTCTCATGAGTTAATTGCTGTTCTTGACTCCAGGCATAACACATGCTAGAAACATAGAAAAATAGGAGCAGGAGTAGGCCATTCGACCCTTCAAGCCAGCACCGCCATTCAATACGATCATGGCTGATCATCTAAAATCAGTACCCCGTTCCTGCTTTTTTCCACACGACCCTTAATTTCTTTAGCCCTAAGAGTTAAATCTAACTCTCTCTTGAAAAAATCTAGTGAATTGGCCACCACTGCCTTCTGTGGCTGATCTCATTTTTTAGATCAGTATGAACAGTAATGGAATTTAGGCCTTATTATTAAGAGAGGCCATTCGGTCTATTGCAATCCCATCAGTCCCATTCCTCCTTTTTAGTTCAGTTTGGAGATTCAGCCTGGATACAAGCCCTTTGGCCCACTGAGTCCCTGCTGTCCAGCGATCACACCATACATTAGCACTATCCTGCACACCAGGGACATTTTACAATTTACAGAAGCCAATTAAGCTACAAACCGTACGTCTTTGGAATGTGGGAGGAAACCAAAGCTCCTGGATAAAACCCGTGCGGTCACGGGGAGAACATGCAAACTCCACACAGACAGCACCCGCAGTCAGGATTGGACCTGGGTCTCTGGTGCTGTAAGGCAGCAACTCTACCTCTGCGCCACCGTGCCACCTCTGGAGCTTTGAAACGTACTCTCTCCCACTTGCCCGACTAGTTCCCTATGATTCTTTTTGTCGCTTCGCTTTAACTCGCAGTGTCCAGCTAACCCACCAGAGGAAACAGGAGCCCTCAGCAAGAACATGCAGATTCCGTGCAGGCAGCACCAATATCGAACCTGGGTGCCTGAAGCTGTGCGGTGGCAGCGGTAACCACTGTGCCACCCGGTCACCCAATTATTTGCAGCCGAGAATGTGTAGGATGGAAAATAAATGGTGCTGTCACTAGAGGGAATCCAAAATGGCAATTTAACTGGGGCCCACTGTTGAAGGAACAGGTTTCTAGTTATATTTATTTATACCATATCTTTTGTGTTTTATGTCTCCTACTCCTCTGTTAGAAATAGGCCAATGAGTTTTGGCCAGACACTGTGCGCAATTCTGTCTCTGGATTTTCCCATGGACTTTAAATACCAGAAAACACCGGGTCAATAGAATTGTCACTTTTGACATCAATTGTTTCCACAGACGCTTCTGGTGCTGTTGAGCTTCCTGATATTGAAACAGATGCCCAGTGCATTTAGTCTGGGTGCGCATATCTTGTGTCGTGTGCGCGGAAAGACCCCACAGATGGGTTTTGCTCCTGAAGAAAGGTCCCATCCCAAAACTCCACCTGCCCACTCAAAGCTGCATGATCCTCTGAGTTCCTCCAGCAGTTTGTTTTTTTGCTCGAGATTCCAGCATCTGCAGTCCCTTGTGTATCATGTTTTGCTTGTCATGGTTAATTACACATAATTATTCCAGGATGATCACGTTGTATTTCATCACTGATGCGAGGAAATTAGTCCTTGGGTACGTTTTGTGTCACTTTGAACTGGGGGGAAAAAAAATCAGGGCTGGCTTGTGAATACAGGCAAAATCCTTCCGCAAAATAGAAATTACTGAAAGCTAGCAAACAAGATGCTTGTCCCTCCGATATAATTTATTGCAGCGAGCTGCAGGGTTCCAGGCTGTCAATGCAGCAAGAAATTAGTATGTAGATTAGCAAACAACAGTGCAAGGATTAACTGTGACTTGAACAGAACCAATTTGTGCATTGTAAAATAGAAAGTGTACCTACTGCAACAGTCAATGGAGAGAAGGATTAATGCCTGCTTCCTTGAGCAGGCTGCAGATACAGACGGAGAGATGAAGCCAGGCTCCCAGCATCATAAGCCCACTCCATATATCCTGTCACGCTCCATTTATTCCTTATTTTCGTACACTTCCATTGCACAAACGAAGAACTGCAATTGCCGGTTTACCGAAAAGGGTACAAAGTGCTGGAGTAACTCAGCGAGTCAAGCAGCATCTCTGGAGAACATGGATGGGTGATGTTCCCGAACAGTCACTTATCCATGTTCTCCAGAGTTACTCCAGTACTTTGTGTCCTTTGCTTTAAATAACGTTCTTTTTTATACTTGTCTTCCACACACATGTAGTTAAATCATGAACGCAGCAAGATGAATAAGTAACAAACTGCTTTCATGTGCAAACTTTTTAATGTAGTGTAAACTCTCAATACACTTCTCAACACGAGACAATCTCTGGGGAACAAGGGCTGCACCATCACCAGTACATGGCAGTACCTTTTTTATCCATAAGAAAAGAATGTAGTGTTTCGACTTGAAAATGTGGTTCCCTGATAGTTCACTGATAGTGAACCACTGCTGTGTAAATCAATGGGGGCGACAGAGGCTAGAGCGTAAATGACCAGGGAAGAGCAGTAATACAGAAAACCACGAATGCCTGAGTTTGATGGTGTTTAGAGTTGGGGTTGTGATTTTCCCTTGTGCTGGGTTTATTTTTAGTTTAGTTTAGTTTAGAGACACTGTGCGCAAACAGGCACTTTGACCCGCCGAGCCTGCGCCGACCAGCGATCCCTGCATATTAACATCATCCTACACGTGCGAGGGACAATTTAAATTTAAGCCAAACCTTTACGTCTTTTGCGTGTGGGAGGAAATTGAAGATCTTGGAAAAAACCCACGCGGGTTAAGGGGAGAACGTATGAACTCTGTACAGACCGCACCCGTTGTCTGGATCTAACTCGGGTCTCTGGCGCTGTAAGGCAGCAACACCACAGCTATGCCACCGGGCTACCCTGTTTATTGTTGAGATTTACTCCAGGATTAGTTCTGGGGTTGGTGCTAGTGATTTTAATGTCCTTGGATTGATGGCAAGGCTGAGGTTAAAGTTCCCATTGAATGTGATGCTGGCATTTGGTTTAAGTTTGTGTTTACCCAATACAAGCTCCCCTATTTGTTGTGTATGTTTGACTTGCTCCTTCAATGCCAGTTATCTGTGAGGTTAGCTCCTAAGTGCACACTGTAACTTGCCACCTTGATAGAACCAGGTGACCTCTCGCCTGCAATGACAAAAGGGTTATTTAGCTCAGGCAATTAATTAAAAAATGAGGTTTGAGGACAAAAATCTATCAGAATCTAAATTATTGAACCGAAAGCCAATGATGTTGGAATGCATGACAAATTTCCCAAGGTAAATTGGGAATTTAGGTTAAGAAGTTGCTCGTTGGAGTAACTCAGTGGGTCTCGGCAGCATCTCTGGAGAAAAGGAATAGGTGATGTTTCAGATCCTATGATTTTTTTGCTATGCTAAGCTTTTAAATAAGTGTTTTATAACACTTAACAAATTAAAAGTCTTGGAAAAAGTGATCTGCACCTAACTAACTCAAATGTTCATGAATAGTTTTGGATTGAAATAAGGCTTGCAACATTCTTGAGTACATCTGGTGATTGTGGAGGTTTTAGTAAGTGTTGAAGGCTGATTCAACAGTTAGTAAAGAAGGAGATTAATTATGAAAATACATTTGCAAGCAATGTTAATAAAGTTGCAGAAACTTCTACAAGATGTCAAAACAAAGGGAATGGCAAAAAAGTGTGAGACTCTTAATGGAAAAGGCAAGTAAATGGTGTATGAAAAAAACTACATCAAATAAATATCTTGTCTGTCTTCACTGTAAAATAAACAATAACAGGAATAGAACGGATCTGTTGGTGACAAGGAGCTTAAAGTAATTCACTTCACTGAAAATGAAAGATCGGAAGATGTGAAAGGGAATTAAAACATATGCTGGGAATTGAAGGTAGACACAGAAAGCTGGAGGAACTCAGCGGGACAGGCAGCATAGAAACATAGAAAATAGGTGCAGGAGGAGGCCATTCGGCCCTTCGAGCCAGCACCGCCATTCATAGTGATCATGGCTGATCATCCCCTATCAATAACCCATGCCTGCCTTTTCCCCATATCCCTTGACTCCACTAGCCCCTAGAGCTCTATCTAACTCTGGTGAAAAGGAATGGGTGACGTTTCGGGTCGAGAACCTGATTTCAAAATAGGTGGCTGTGGGACTGAAAACAGTTGGAATGTTTTTCCAATATTTCCTGGATTCTCGAGTAGTTCAAGCAAATGGAAGGGGAGCAAAAGCACCACAACCGTTTGAAAGGTGCAAGACCTATTTGTTCAATATCATTGTGAGCAAGATTATGCAAAGAATTGTTAAAGGCCAATGGTGTTCCTGCAAACCCAAAATGGGGATGAATTACTGAATTTGACTATTGAATTGTTGAAGGATGGAATTATTGTGTTTATATGAAAGGAACATTGCGTTTCCCATATTGTGTTGAAACTTTTGGAGAATGTGCCTGACGGGGGAGATACATGGGAACAAGTGGTTATGATGTCCAATAATCCTCTGATAATCCAGCACCCTCAGAACTTTGGTGGTGGGTGATGGAATGTTACTCCCACTAACACCCACAAAGCCATTTTTTTAACATGTCACGCAGTATTGTAATTTGTAATTTTGTAATTAATTTATTAGCCAAATATGTAAACATACAAGGAATTTGTAATACAATGTATTGTATTCAGAATACATTTTCAAGTTAAACCTCTCAGAGAGTTTAAAGGGAGTGTATAATATCTTGTCACAAACTCACTTGTGACGACATGGGTTTTCTCCGGGAGCTCCGGTTCCCTCTCCACTTTCCAAAGACGTACAGATTTTTTAGGTTAATTGGCGTCTGTAAATTGTAAATGGTCCCCAGGGCGTAGGATAGTGCTAGTGTATACGGGGTGATCGCTGGTGATCCGTATTGAAACCCTGTCTCCATCCGCATACTCTGTCCACTACCTGACTACTGCCACATGTCCCACTTGCACTCTGAGCCACCACCCGCTCACAGCCCCGACTATTGAGGAAGCTGTATACGGGACCGTCAGGATTTACAGACAATGCCACATTACCGAGTGTTACTGTGTACGCATATTCAAAAGACAGCGCACAAAAGGGCCCCTAATTAGGAGTAATGGAGCGAATGGTTGAAGGGCAGTAAACAGGGCAGGAAAGAACAGATCTGCTGAGGTTTGCAGACGAGTGGAAGGTCAAAAAAGATCGGTACAGGATCCTCAGCTACTCCCAATAAACGTTAATGATGGATGGACGCCATAAGTGTAAAATATCCAGAACTGGATATGATACAGAACAAGCTGGGAACATAAGGATGATACAAGGGCTCTTCAAGAGGACCTGATATGGACCAGAGTAAAGTATATTGTGGGAAAACGGTGAGACTAACAACAAGGATCAGAAAAGCAAAACATTTACTAAATGGCAAGAAATTATTACTGTTGGTGGAGAGGGATCTTCGTAACTTTGAGGAATATTGGTAGCCATTCCCACATACGTAAGCATCCCAAGGCAGGACTTATGGAAGAATAAGATGTTGAAACAAGGATCTGCAGATGCTGGTTAATACACAAAGTGCTGGAGTAACTCCGCAGGTCAGGCAGCATCTCTGGAGAACATGGATAGGTGACATTTTGGGTTGTGCCCCTCCTTCAGAATCAATAAGGAGGTATTCTGAATTCTGGTCTTTGCATCTCACAGCTAGTATAATTACAGATAGATTTAAAGTTCATTATTTCATTCCCGAGCGCGGTATATCACTGTACATAAATGTACTCTTTGGTTTTGAAGTGCTCTGGCATCCTGAGCTCATTAAGGCTTCTTTCTTATCATACAAGTAATTTATTTACATAATGCCAGTTCAGTTATGACAATTACCATTCCCTGATTCAGTGGTTAATCATTTTGATTTTATGGTCTGGAAATCCATGAGTAGTTTGTGGGTGACATACATATCCAAATAAATTCATAATTTTAGTCATTTGTAACTTTATTTCCAAAAGTGTGAATTCAACATTACTTGCTGTCCTTTGAGAGTGAATTGCTATATTGTTAGCTGACAATTGAGGCAAGCTGTAAAAATAGTTTGCTTGCCTGAAGCAAAATTAATGCCAGATAAAGTCCATCAGGTGTCATGTGTATGTTTCTCTTTAAAACACAATATGGCAGGCACATTTATCTGATGCTCAAAGCAGTTCCGTTGATTTGTTTTGCCTTTTTCACCGCACCAGCTCTTGTCTTTGAAGACTGCAATCTTTAAGGGGATTATAAAAATAGTCATAAATTCCACTTTGTTTCAAACGCTCGGGATGACAGATTTATCGTTGCAAAGTGTTTTCAGTGTATAGGAGACTGAGAGGGTCATCCCGACGAAAGAAAGAGATCGCCCAAATGTTCCATTGCCAACCTGCAGCAGTTTCAAGGAATGACTCCCATTCCCTTTATGTTTCCTTGAGATTTCTAACAATGAGCTGAAAATCCACTCTTTGTGCCGAACCAGGAAGACAAGGAGCTCCTGTTATCACATCGGGCTCCAGTTCCTGCACTGCGATTAACACGGGGGGGGGGGGGGGGGGGGGGGGGGGGGGGGGGGGGGGGGGGGGGGGTGAGGGGGGTTGGGGGGGTCAGTTTCCATGCTCCTGCTCCTGCTGCTATTCACCCCTGTTCCAGTGCTCCCATTAACACATTTGGGCTCCAGTTTCCGTGCTTCCATTAACACCCTGGAGTCCCAGTTCCCATGCTCCCATTCACACACTTGGGCTCCTGTTTCTATAAACTCCCATTAAAACCATGGGGTCAGAGTTTCCGTACTCTCATTCACACACCTGGGGTCCTGTGTCCGTGCTTCCATTAACAGCCCAGGGCCCCAGTTTATGCGCTTTCATTAAGACCCCAGGGCCCCAGTTACTGTGCGTCCATTCGCTGGAGCCCCTTGCTCCAGCGCTCCCATTCATACACTGGACCCCCTGTTCCAGCGCCCTCATTCATACTCTGAAGCTCCTGTTCCAGCGCTCCCATTCATACATTGGTTCTCATGTTCTCCAGTTCACATGTTCCTGGTAAATCTTCCAGCTTTGCTTGGAGATTTATCATACATGTGTATGAAAAAAAGAGATTTGAAATATGGTGGTGCGTTAATAGAAACAATGCCCAATAGACAGAAAATTCTGCCAGTCAGGCCCCCTCAAGTCCCAAGGGTGCGGGATTATTGAGGTTTTACCATCTTGTGTGTTAAAATGTGAATGGCAGTGAAACACCAAACTGTCAAATATAATTACTGTATTTCATACCAATATTCTAATTATGGTCATTCAAACCAAAATCATTTCACTAGTTCTTGAGGGTGCAGTTAGTTTTCAACTCTACCGCTGTGCCACCATAATCATAAGGTCATAAGGCCATAGGTGATAGGAGTAGAATTAGGCCATTCGGCCCATCAGGTCTACTCTGCCATTCAATCATGGCTGATCTTGCATTCCCTCCTAACCCCATTCTCTTGCCTTCTCCCCATTACCTCTGACACCTGTACTAATCAAGAATCTATCTCTGGCCACTCTTGGCCTCCACAGCATTCTGTGGCAATGAATTCCACAGATTCACCACTGACCACAAGCGGGTGAGATTCTTGTATCATTTTCTCTCCTTTCTGCACTATAGCATTTGCATGTTTCTTATGGTTCTTCTTCTTCTTGCGTATGGCGTGCACAGCCAAACGTTGTGGGACAACTTGTTCTATTTGATCTAACTTGATTGTACATGCTAGGTTAATTGCATTCGTTGAAACAGGGCAGACCAGGTGAAGGTTGCAATCTCCCACCCCAATGGTTAAATTCCTATGATTAAATTTTAGCTGCTACTAACTGCGAGATATGGCAAATGTCTTGCTGGCCTTCAAATAGAATTTATTTTGGTCAACGGGGGGTGATTTCCATTGGAGAAAGGCTGCTCATAATTTGGTAGGTTCATGCAGAAGCAGGAAACCATAGGCTAGTTTGTCTAACATCTGTTGTCCAGAACCCATAATTAAGGTAATAACAGGATATTTGGAAAATCATCAGACAATCAAGCAGAATCAACAAGGTTTTATGAAAAGGAAATTGTGCTTGATAAATGAAAGGCATCGTCCGGGGGGAATAGTCGTCAGTCTTTTCTGATGGTAGAGATATCAAAAACAAGAGGGGAGTTTTAAGGTGAGATGGAGCATTTACAAAAGGGATCCGAGGGGGAAGTCTTTAACGCAGAGAGTGGTTGATATCTGTAGAGCTGCCAGAAGAGATGGTGGGAACAGATACAAAACAATATGCCTAAATAACATTTAGTCAAACTCTTAAACAGGCAAAGGGTAGAAGTACGTGATCTTAATGCAGGCAAGTGGGACTGGCTTAGGTGGGTAAAAAGGCAGACGGGAACATGGTGGGCCAAAGGGCCTGTATCTGTGCCGTAAAACTTTACAACTCTGCGCTTGTATAATGGAGGATGTAACAAACAGGAAATTAAGATCAGCCACCTGACAGAGTATATCTGGATTTCCAGAAGGCATTTGATTAAGTGCCACATAAATGAGTACCACACAAGGCAAGAATTTGGGGAAATAAAATGGCACGGATAGGAGATTGCCGAACTAACAGAAAAGATATATTATGGTAAATGGATAATGTTTGGTTTGGTGATCAGAAACCGGTGAGGTACCTCATGGATCAGTAATGATGATACAGCTACTTACAATACACAACTGTGATCTGGATGAAGGCACCTTACTGTGGTAACTGAATTTGCTAATGATGCAGAATTAATAGTAAGATTAAATGAGAACTTACCAGTTTGAAGTTTGATCTTTATTTTATGAGGAGTTGCGATGAGGGATTTCGTGAAGACCCCGCCGGGCACGCATGCGCGACATTCTTCAAAGCAGCGGTGTGGAATCACAGATAACAACAATGACTGAAGATAGTAAGATTAAAGAACTCGAATATACCAGTTGACCTTATGATAGAGGGTTGGGAGCGGAGGGCACGAAATCCCTCATCGCAACTCCTCATAAATTAAAGATCAAACCTCAAACTGGTACGTTATCGTTTAATCTTACTATTTTACTTCGGAGTCACGTGAGTGACCGTGAAGATTTCAAAGCTCTGTGATTCCATGCCCTGGACCACGTCCATGCTCACACACTGCCGTAATACTGATGGAGGAAGTATGTTAACGTATTTCAGACTTGAACAAGCTGAAAAATAATAACATCTGTTAATACAATAATAAACCCCCTGAACTCGGGGACAAACGTTTAGGGAACAGCACTTAAAACTGAATCCGCCAACATTGCGGGAGCAGCCACAGGTCTGTTATAAAACCGCTGAAATGTAGTTTCACTGCCCAGCCCGCTATTGCGAGGACATAATCCATGAACACCTCCATGGTCCGCGCCGCTGATGTGGATGCAGCCCTGGTAGAATGACATTTTAAAGTGTTAGTTTCTTACCTGCTGCACCGAATACCACCTTGAGCCATCTCCTGATGCCCATTTTCAGACCTGTAGTCGCAGGTCTGTGTTGTTTAAGCAACTCTTCTATAACGCAGTGACTTTATTGTGGGTCGAAACCATTCTATCCAGGCAATTCCTGTAGAGTTTGGACCCGTTGTGCTGTCTTCAGTGCCATTACCATCACCACTTTGAAGGTGAATAAGTCCAGTGGTAAATCCGCCAAAGGCGACCAGCTCCTGCGTAGGGTCAACACCACCTCCTATATCTCTGGTAATATATCGAGGTCGGGGAGGGATAGACATACCCTTCAGAGTGGATACCAGCTGGTGAGATCCCACTCCAATGTTGAGATAGGATGACAGTGCACTCCTGGCACTGTATATGGCACTGTAACTGAGGGACTCATCATAATGCAGGCCTGTGAGGATTCCAGCACATTGGAGATCGTAATAGATATGTAGGTGGTCTAGGTCTGACTATGGTAACATCACATATCCTTATGTGGGTAAGGTACTGCTTCCTGGTGGACTATCTCTGCACGCTGCTGTATGATGTCCACGGTCATTTCTGTTGCAGATCTGGTTGCGTTTTCTGCAACACCTATCTGATGAAGCAGAATGGGGGAAGCATAGATACCCCATTTCCCCCCAATGTAGCTAGAACATGTCCATCGTCACTGCCCCAGGATCTGTTTCTCAAGACACATATGTTGGTATCCAATGGTTCAACCTGGACGCAAGGAGTTCAATATCTGGTGTTCCATATTAGGCTATAGTTTTAGCAAATATTTGGAGGTTCAACATCCACTTGATGTCGTTATTAAATACTTGTGGCCTGGTGTCCGCCACTGTATTGAGCTTAACCGGAAGGTACGTAGCTGATATCCAAATATTTCTTTCACTCCACTAGAGCCAAATTAATTTTTCCAATTCATCACAAGATATTGACGATACCACCCATAAGGTTTAAATACGCCACCTCAGTGGTATTGAAGACGGACATGCGTATGCTGCAGATTAGTGCATTAAGCCCGTAGCCCTTGACATGCTCCCAGCATTTCTAAACAGTTTATACCTTGTGATTGAAGAAAAGTAGACTCGTGCAAATCCCATCTACCACCCCAACTGGAAATGGTGTCGGTAGCTCCCCAGCCCTTGGTGCTTGCGTCGGTTTGTAACACGACTAATGGGTTTGATGTAATGATGGGATTTAACAATCACAAACATAGCTAATCCACTATTGTAGCTCACTTTATGCCTTGATAGGCGGCTGCATAGGCCCGTAAAAAATGTCCAGCATTCGCTTTTAATGCCGAGATTTTGCTCTTTGCAAGCTTAGATAGTGTAATGTCCCAATTATGTAGCTAGAATGTAGCTACAAGTTTAGCAATTATTTTAACAGTATGTCTAATAGTCGCTTTCTTGGCGCAAGCAAGGCTGTTACATGCCTCTAATATGTCTATAGCTTTGTACCCTGGGATAGTGACAATCAGCTCCCTTACATCCCAGAATGTATATAACCGCTCTCCTACTTGTGAGGTTAAACATGCAGCACTTCCAAGAGAACCAGACCCCCTTACCTCCATGGTTACCGGCGGGCCTGACGTTCTGGTTCCTGGTGTTCCGTTGAATTGTGTTGAGGTGCTGCTGGCGTGTAGGTCCTTACTGGTCTTTCAGGTGGCCCCCGAGGTCTTCCATATGGTGTTTGTCTGTGCACTGCCGGCCTGCTGGAGGGAGGTGGGTTCATCAACCCGTCTGCCTTCGCCTCCTAATCCAGGTCCTAGACCTGTTTGGGCAGGTCCTCACAGGTCCTAGACCTGTTTGGGCAGGTCCTCACTGTTTGGGCAGGTCCTCACCGAACAGCTGTTTCGGTGGTGGCGTTGCAGATGCCTTGTACAACCCCGCAAATATGGGGTTTGGAGTCGGTTTGATGGCGATACTCCGGGAAATGTAAACCTCATGACTAATATTGCAAGAGCATCCTCTTGTTCTGCCATCATTTCCGTGCCGTCAACCGACCTGGCAAAGGCAGTAATCCCCGACGTCAGCAATTTCAGGATGTTTTAGGAACTTCAGCTCCTGTGCCCTATCCCCGGACTGATGTTGCCCCAGATGGGCGTGTTGATTGTCGGTACATTCAACGAATATGCAGTTGTTTGGGCCTTGTATATGTTGATCGCCTCGGTAAGGACCTGTTCCTGCAGCTGGTGTGTGGTGAGGTAGTCTATGCTGGGCACCTGTGTGCTTCTGGCTGGGCGAACTTGGAGACCACATTCAGCAGTTCCTCCTGGATTTTCTCAGGTACTGTAGGTTCCTGCTCCAGCCCGTCTTACGTGTCCGCCAGCTGCTGATCCGTGGCATCTCCACTGATGAGGTGGACATGCTGGGTGGGCCAGCCGCATGTCTCCTGGACTGGAAGACATCTGGTCCAGGTGCAGAGGTTGTGCTCTAGGATACGCTCCATCCGAGCCATGCGACCGCTACCGCATCTGCGGATGACAAGTCGACTTCCTCAGGTTCTGGAGAATCCCTGAGGCTTCTGTCATCGCCCCGCACCTCGTCGAGGTGATAACAAGGGTGCCTAGACAGGATGTCGCTGCCTGCCGCCTGTCCCGACGTTCGGTCACGTCCTGCCGCTAAAGCAAGGTGCGGTGACCGAGATGAGACTACACCGGCCTGCAATCTGGCAGGCTCCCCCGGCGGTGAGTCTGTGCCGGCCGCACATGCGGGCTTGCAGACCCATGCCTCAATCCTTCACTGGTCCGTGAACTGGCGGCTGCTCCGGTGGAAAGTCGACCCCGGCTCCTACAGCGGGGCTTCACCGACTGTTGTGCGATTCTTCCCCTGGTCCTCTCTCTGGTGACCTGCATAGTTGGGGAGAGAGAACGTGCCGCCAGGTGAATAACACGCTTATGCACCTTAGCTCCACTGTCCTATGCTTAGGTGACAGTGGTAGGGAGTCAGGGTCTTGCCTACCCTGCTCCTGCGCGGTGCTCCTACCACTCTCCTGCTCCACGGCCAGCCGTGGTGGAGAATCGGGTCCTGGCTGCGCAGGGCTCCCCGGTTTCTGCGTTCTTATCTCAGCCCACAGAGTGGGCGCTGCCGGCGTTGCGGGCAGCTCCGGGAATAGTGGGCGCTGACTCCCATCCGAAGTCCCATGGCCCTGGGAGGCAGACTTCGATGCCTTCATTCTGGTCTCCCATCATTGTTTCTGTAAGCAAAGTCTAGTACACTGAAGCTAACAACTCAAGGTTAGTATCTTACCTGAGGGTCTTTATGAGCTTCCGGTGGAGGAGCGCACTCTCTCCCCCCCCCCCAGCTCCAATGGTGACCAGACTTACATGCGGGACATAGACTGCCGCTAACGGCAAGGCTCCCGCCTGTGTGTGAGTCGGGGCCCCGGCTCTGTCTACTACCTCTATAGGGTAGCATAGACGTTGTCCACGGAATTCCTGCGGCCTGCCACGTTGAGTCGGAGCTCCTGCTCTGCCTTTGCTGCCCGCGAATGACAGCCTCTGAGCCCGGACCCTCCTGGTCCACGGGCTTGCCCGACCTCCGGGTAGCGTAGCCGTCAGCCCGTGGTGATCCTGCGGGCTGCGGGTGTAGATTCGGGCTGCCGTCATTGCGCAAATGGCGAGTGTGAGCCCGGCCCCTACCGGGTCCCCGGTGTAAAAATAAAGTCTGGGCAACGGCGTAAGTAAAGCCGTCAGCCCACAGCCGTTTCCTGCAAGCCCCATTACCTGTTAATACAGACAGGGATCCTGCAGGCTGTGGAGTAGAGTTGAGTTGGGGCTATCCCCCACTCCTGCGGGCTGTGGTGTAGAGTCGGGGCTGCTGCTCTGCCGTCGCTCACTGCGCACGGCGAGCCTGCAAGCCCCCACTCCTTTATTCATGCCGCCAGCCCGCGGTGTCCTGCGGGCTGCGGTGTAGAGTCGGGCTGCCTCTGCCATCCTCCACCGGCGAGTGAGAACCGGGACCCACCTGGGTCAACGGGCTCTTCCCGACTCCATTCTGTAAGAGCCGCCGCTGACTGCCCGCATCCCGCGGTCCGCAGTCAGTTCCGAAGCGGCCTGGAGTACTCTGTGAAACAGAGTCCCTGAAATGAAAGAAGGACGGCAGGTTAGTTTTCCTTACCTGCAGGTCCCTGCAGTAGAGGAGCAACGCTCCTCACTGCCTGTCGCTCACATGCGGTCGACGATATGTCGCGCACGCGTGCCTGGCGGGGTCTTCACGAAGTCGCTCACATGACTCCGAAGTAAAATGAGTTGTGAAGCTGTGAGGAGGACACATACAGCCTGCAGACGGGCAGGTTAAATGAGTGAGCAGAAAGACGGCGGACTAAGTGCAATGTGGGAAAGTTTAGTTTATTATTGTCACTTACTGAGGTGCACTGAAAAGCTTTTTTGTTGCATGCTATCCAGTAAAGATTTAACAGGAACCTGAGAGGCACCTTGTAAACATTGTGGGTGGTGGGCAAATGGAACTGCCAGAGGAAGTAGTTGAGTCAGGTAGAATGACGACATGTGAAAGAAATTTGAACAGATACATGGATATTTTGGGCCAAATGCAGGCAAATTGGTCTACTTAGATGGACATAGACACAAACAGCTGGAGTAACTCAGTGGGTCAGGATGGCATCTCTGGACAAAACGAATAGTTGACATTTCAGGTCGAGACTCTTCTTCAGACTGAGAATCAGGAGAGTCGGTTTAAGTCAGCATCGGCAGTTCCTTCCTACACACTTAGATGGATATCATGGATAAGTTGGACCGACGGGTCTGTTACCATGCTGTGTGACTCTGTGGAGTTGTTTTCATTTAATAGTGCACTTTCCATTGACAAGTGCCTTTAACTCAGCCTCACTGACAGTGCTTCAACATTGTTTGCCAACCCTACTTGAAGCTTTACAGCTGGCAGCGGGCCTTTCAGCCAACTTGTGATCAGTAGGATTTGCAATTCAGATTGGGGGCGGCACAACGGCACATCTGGTGGAGCTGCCGCTTCACAGCTCCAGTTATCCAAATTCAATCCGGACCTCCAGTGTTGTCCGCGGTGGAGTTTGCACATTCTCCACATGACTCCGTGAACATCTGGATGTTCTGGTTTCCTCCTACATCCCAAAGACATGGATTAGTAGTTTAACTAAACACTGGGAATTGGTGTGTAGGTGAGTGTTTGACTTTGGCAGAGGATGGTGAGGTGGGGAGAATATAAAGGAACCAGTGTTGAATGAGTGTAAGTGGGCGAGTCATGGTTGGCATAGACTCAGGGCCTTAGAGTTATACAGCATGGAAGCAGGCCCTTCAGCCCAACTTGCCCATGCCGACCAGCAACCCCCATCTACATGAGTGCCACCTGCCTCCGTTTGGCCCAAATCTCTCTAAACCTATCCTATCCATGTACCTGTCCAAATGTTTTTGAAACGTTGTAATAGTGCTGGCCATCAACTATCTCCTCTGGCAGCCCGTTCCATTTACCTACCAGCCTTTGTGTAAAAAAAGCTGCCCCTCAGGTTCTGATTAAACCTTTCCTCCTCCTTACCTTAAACCTAAGTCCTCTGGTTCTTGATTCCCCTACCCGGGGTAAAAGACTCTGTGCATTTACAATCGAGTCCGAATGGGCATTTTTTCAATGCTGTATAATGATTTTATTCCATAAAATTCCTTCTGCCAGCATTGCTGTTATCTTTGCAACTTTCCAAAGCTTTTTAGATAATTTTTTCCTTAATTATTTTTTGGGGATACGGTTTTCCTTTGGCTAGAAGAGGATATTAATGGTTTGTTCGGGAGTTAAGCATTCTGCATCTGCTTTTCCTCTACCTTGAATTCAACAGAATTCCCATCCTTCCACGCTAGAATGGGTTTCTGCACATGAGCTGGTGTCTAGATGTCAACATTAGCTGCCTGAACGAGGTGTATGAGAATGGAAGGGATGTGATGCCCAGAATCAGGCATCTGGTACCACAGAGTGGGAGAGATTGTCAAATTATTCTGTGATGGACTGTGTTTTTTGGAAATATTTACTGATGGTTGCCAATTGGATCTCAGCAAAGCTTTTAAACTGTGCTCTGACTACGGGGAACTTTGTTGAGTGAAAGGCAGAAGTACTTAATTAATGAGGGAAAAAAAATACTAATAGTCAGGCCCAGGAAATGTTGTTATTAAGGTTTTGGCAAACATTATGCAGAATTCTTCAGCTTTCAGATTAAGAACAAACTCCATCATCCATTCAGTCAGACTGATACGGGTCTCATTAAATTATGGTGAAGCAGAGACTTATTTAAATGCTATTGAAGTAAATGCTGGCAGTTAGAGAAGCAAGCGCCTGATTTCCAACGATGACTCCAAGGGCTGGCTCATTCATCATCCACTCAATTCTCGCGGCTTATTAACAGATGTTGTTTCATCTCCAAGGGACAATATGATAAATGTAGGCAGCTACAGATGGTCTTTGAAAGAATCCTTCCTCCCACCTCTCCATAGTTTCCCATCCCAGAGCAATAATGATGATGACACCATGAAAGGTTCTCCAGCATCGAGCAGGAGTTCCACCCACTCTTTCCCTCAGAGCCCACAAACTATCTGAGGGAAAATAATCTCCATATTTGATTCCAGCATAATGTTGTGCCAATGTTGAACCAACATTAGCACATCAAGATGGTCTGTACCATTCTCAGTAGTTTCTATGCACATGCCAAGCCTTAGAAGGCTATGAACCTAGTGTATGTGCATGTGATTAGTGCAGATAGTTACAGCAGGTAGAGTGGATATGGTGGGCTGAATGGCCTGTTACTGTGCTGTATTACTATATGGTTGCATAACTTGAGAAAACAACGGAAATAAACAATTTCCATGGTTTCCTTGTGGCTCCCATTTAACAGGTCAGAACCTTCTCATGATATTATGAAGAACATTTATCAGTGGCTGGGGAGACGGGTTTACAAAGCAGGTAGAGTGCCAAAGTCAGGGAGATAATTTGCACCAAGCTCCAGACGGTCGCAAATGTAGCAGAAGAGAGCGTGGGAGGGGAGGAGGTGGAAGATGATATGAGATCCTTAAACAGATGAGTATCTTTAAACAAATGAGTAAGACATGTATTGGATCACTCCACGCTTAGAATGAGGTGAAGCAGACTTGGGTCTAGTCAGGAGGTTCTGAAGTTTTTGGTTCCGTTTATTGCCACGTGTACCGAGATAGAGTGAAAAGCTTTTGTTGCGAGCTAACCAGAAAGAAAAACCAGCAGAAAGACAATGAATGATTACATTGAAGATGGTGCTGGTAGGTTCATCGGCAAATGAGCACCTGGTGGTGGGGGTGAGTGGGGTACGAATAGATCCAAAGTTGATGAGCATGGTGCGGGTGCAAAGCTGCAGAGAGGTGGGGGGTGGACAGGATTGTAATGGGAGCCAGCATGCACTAGATAGCTAGATCACCTGGTTGGCTGCAGTAAGTAACATTCTAACCTCTTCCCAGCTCCATGGAGGAATTCTCCAGGTAGAGTTGCTGCCTTACAGCGCCAGGAGACCCGGGTTCAATCCTGACTAAGGGTGCTGTCTGTATGGAGTTTTTACGTTCTCCCCGTGACCTGCGTGGGGTTTCCCCGGGTGCTCCGGTTTCTTCCCACACTCCAAAGACATGCAGGTTTGTAGGTTAATTGGCTTCTGTAAATATTGTAAATTGTCCCCAGTTTCTGGGATAGTGCTAGAGTACGGGGTTATCGTTGGTCGGCGCAGACTCGGTGGGCCGAAGGGGCCTGTTTCCGCGCTGTATCTCTAAAACTAAAACTAAAGGGAAGGGCAGAGACCCAGGTCTGTACCTGACATGTGGCTGCCGCTAGTGCAACAGTGTGAAGCTAGGCGTGGTCAAGTGCTCCATTGCTGCCCAGGAGTTGCCCAGTCATCACCCGTCTACATCAGTGCCTGTGTTCACCTGGGCACGTGGTCGCTGGACGCTGGTGACTGTCAACGTTGGTGAGATCGGGCGGCTCGGTGAAGTATCCAGATTATCTCTCACTAAGGGGAGTAACGTCTCCTTGAGAGGAAATGAGATCATGAAGTGATTGTTGTGTCGATGGCAATATTGGACTCATTTGTTCCACTTTGCCACAGCTGGGAGTCCGGCAATGCGCTGGACGTTTGGCGTTTGCAACAGGAGATCCTGTTTCCGATGCTCAGATTAGTTTTCTCCTGCGGCTTGTTCACAGCACTGCCAGCAATCCGCTTCTCCTCACGTGACTGCAGCTGGAAGGTTGCAATCAAAGTTTAGGCACCAAACATCAGACTGGGAACTTTAAGATGCCTTTATTGAGAGCAGATGCTGCTTCTCTCTTCCATTTACCATCATATCAGCCTTTACCCTCCCTTCATTTCCCCTTCACCCCCAGTGAAGTCCAGTAAGTGGTGTGCAAGGTCATTTTAAAATGTTGCTGGACATATTTGCATTGGTTTTATGGCTGCAGGGAATAATTTCTGTTGCCCGGAATAAACTCTGATCAGATCACAAAAGAAAGTTGCAAAGTGTTAGAGTAACTCCACAGGTCAGGCAGCATCTCTGGAGAACACGGATAGGTGACGCTCTGGGTGAGGACCCTTCCTCAGACTGGTTAAATAATTTTTGTTCCCTGAAATAAACGTTGATCGCCTTTTGCTTGCGGTAGGTGCTGTGGGAGTTCTGCACTGTTGGCAGTGCCCTCGGGTAAGTCTGCACTCCTGGCTGAGCTGAAGGAGAGCCATGTTGCCGGCACGGCTGAGGAAACATCGCGTTGTTGGCAGTGCCGAGGGTCTACTCCGCTACCACACCTGCTAACGAAGTGCTATGTTGTGGCCGGTGACGGGCTACTGTGCCGTCAGAAGTACTGGGGGAGTGCGGCATGGTTGTGCC